>CM046431.1:37582893-38077893 GCA_025506505.1 Flaveria sonorensis | reverse complement strand
GATATGTTAGGAAGTTCATGTCCTCTCTTCCCAGACAATGGACACACTACTGTGTGGTCACTAAGAGGACTGAAAACCTCAAGACCCTTACTCTCACTGAGTTGTATAGGATACTCAGTGGATACCAGATGGAGATGAACATGCAAAATTCATCTGGTAACTCCAATACTCACCAGAGTTCAGCCCTTCATGTGGGTGAAAGGGATAGCAGAGAACCACAACATCATCTTATCTGCTACCCTGAAACTTCACAAAAGGGTCCTTTCATCACCTTCCCAGAGACACCCAGAGAGAGCTACATCCAAGGAAGTCCCTTCCAAGAGACAAGTTCCTCTCAAGCCTTTGTCTCTACTGATGAAAGTTCAGGCAACTTTCTCTTCACTCTTGAAGACCTGGACTGTATCCATCCAGATGATCTGGAATATATGGAGATAGTCCAGCAGATGGCTCTTCTCACTCACAGAGCCCAGAAGTTCTACAAGAGGACGGGGAGAAGGTTTCCTAGCAATGCAGCAGTGGCAAGTTTGGGCTGGACAAAAGCAAAGTAAAGTGTTACAACTGTAAACAGATGGGACACTTGCCAAGAATGCAAGGCACCTAAGTCAAATGGTGGCCAAGCATCATCCAGGCCAAACTACACTGAAGGAGGGCACCAGAATGAGAAGCCAAGACAGCAAGCTGCAGTTGCTGTTGAAGAAGGAGGCTTTGACTGGAGCTTCCAAGCTGAAGATGCTTCCCAAATCAAGCACTCATGGCTGACCATGATGAAGCCAAGGTATTAGAACATCTTTGCTCTCCTGAATGTATTGCTAAAGTAAACAGATACAGGTCCTACAACTTAGAAATGAGATCTGATATTGAGTCTTTAAACATTTTAAAAGCTGATTTAAGAGAGCTGAAAATGATTATAAGCTTAAAATAAGATCTAGAGAAAACAATTTCAACTCTTAAACATGAGCAAACAAACTACAAGACTCAAATAAAAGATCTTGTTACTAAGTTGACAGAATGCCAGGCTGAGCTTGTGATCAGCAAAGCCAGGGCAGAAAATGTGTTCTTGAAGAAGAGACCTTCAAGAACATAATATCATCATCTCTGCATGCAAAAGTTTGTTATCAGAATAAGCAGGGACTGGGATCTTGTGAGATAGCTCCTCCACACACCCTACTATCAGTAAGATCTCCAAGGTGTGGAACTGGTCAAGATGAGCTGCCCTCTATAGACCCCAGTGATGAAGAGGATGAAGAGGAGATGGTGAGGAATGACTGAAATGAGTGAAGAGAGTCAATCCAAAAAGGGTCACCATGCTCCTGAGGAGGGAAAAAGGCTGGTATGACAAAGACAAAGAGGAAGAACTTGATCAGAAGAGCAAAAAGAAGATCAAGAAGGCTCAAGAGATCAAGACCACCTTTGACCCAAGCAGAAACAAGTATTCATCTCTGCAGGGTTTGAAGTGGTAAAGCTGAAGATTCTACCAAAACTCTAGTACAAGAGTTTTAGCTACAGTTCAACTCACTCAGCTCCAAGAGAAGGCATAAGCTGTGTGTCACTGCTACACAGTCTGAACCACCCATCTTCAAAAGCAAGCCTCTCCCTAGAAAGCCTGCTGCATCATCTGAAAAGTGAAGAAGGAGAAGGGAAGTGTTCAAACTCAGTCTTCTCAAGAAAAGAAGATTCCCAGAAAGAAGCAAATGGACTGCATCTGGTGATGTACTTCTATCATATGGTCAAAGAAGAAGAAGAAGAAAAAGAAAGCTTCGGAAGGAAAATCTGTTTCCTTCGGAAGCTCCAAAATAAAGAAGGCAAGTGAAAAATTGCCTTCGGAAGAAAATTTGGTCTCGGAAGAAAGGAATGCTTCCGAAGTACTGAAGCTTGCTGCAGTGAAAGCAAGATCTTCGAAGGTCCAGTCTCCAAATCTTCCGAAGCTGCAAAAGCTTCCGAAGCTTTGAAGGTCAAGCCAAATTTTCCAAAGGTGGTGTGGAAGATGAAGGAAGACGTGTGACTGAAGATTCTTCATCAGCAACAGCAAATGATCCTCAGAGCCTGAACATAGGATCACTTACTGTTTCATTGCCTTCAACTCATTTTAACAAGCCCAAGACCAATGAGGCTTGGGTTTCCAAATGTAACTAAATCATCTCTTTTTGTGCAGGGACAGCCAAAGGCAAACAGAAATGTGTGGATCATTGATAGTGGCTGCTCCAGGCACATGACAGGCAATGAGTCCTTACTTCAAAACTTTGAAAGATTTGATGGAGGACCAGTTGCTTTTGGAGGAGATGCAGGAGGTTACATTACTGGCAGGGGCAAGGTTACAAATGGTAAGCTCAGCATTGAGAAGGTAAACTTTGTCAAGGAGCTTGGATACAATCTTTGAGTGTGTCCAATTTTGTGACCAAAAACATCACATGCTCTTTACTGAGCATGAGTGCATTGTTCTCAAGCCGGGGTTGACATTCCTCAAGAGCATATTCTGCTCAGAGCCCCCAGGAGAGGGAACATGTACAAGATGGATCTGCAGGAAACATCTCCCTCTGGAGAAGTTTCTTGCTTTCTGTCTAAAGCAAATAGTGATGAGTTTCCTTTGGCATAAAAGAATGTGCCATGTAAACTTTAAAACATGAATAAATTGATTAAGAATGATTTGGTAACTGGAATGCCAAAGAAAGAGTTTACAAGTGATGACCACTGTGTTGCATGCCTGAAAGGGAAGCAACACAAAGTCTCACAAGCCAAAGGAAATGAACTCTATCACTACTCCCCTACACTTGTTACATATGGATCTGTTTGGCCCCACCAGTGTAATGAGTCTAGGAAGGACCTCTTACTGTTTAGTGATCACAGATGATTTCACAAGATTCACTTGGGTGTTTTTCCTTAGAACTAAGGATGAAACCCCTGAAATCTTAAAGAACTTCATTCTGAAAATTGAGAATCAATCTGATCACAAGGTCAAGACCATAAGATGTGATCAAGGAACTGAATTTAAAAACCAAATCCTTGATACATTTTGTGATGAAAAAGGTATTTCAAGACAATATAGTGCTCCCAGGACTCCTCAAAATGTTGCTGAGAGGAGAAACAGGACACTTATTGAAGCTGCTAGAACCATGTTGTCTGACTCTAAACTGCCTATCACCTTCTGGGCAGAGGCTGTCAACACAGCCTGCTATGTGCAGAACAGAGTTTTAGTGGTTAAGACACATGGTAAGACTCCTATGAACTGTGGCACAAAAGGAGACCATTCATTGGTTTTTCAGAACATTTGGATGTCCTTGCACCATCTTGAATACCAAAGATCAAATAGCCAAGTTTGCTGAGAAATCAGATGATGGACACTTTGTTGGATACTCTTCTCAAGCTAAGGCTTATAGAGTATACAATCTCAGAACTAGAATCATTGAGGAGTCAGCCAATGTGACTTTCAATGAACACACCCTGTGTGAAAGGTTCTGGTCCGGATTGGCTGTTTGATCTTGATTTAGTTACCAACTGTTTTAACAAGTCTTGTGAGAATGTTTCAGGATCTACAGATAACAGATCAACAGAAGATCCTGATCCAAGATTTGAGCTGAGAAGACCAACCAAGAAGACTACTTCAGCTCCAGTGGTGACTAACCCTGTAATTGAGGCTCCTATCAGCACAAGCATGACAAATACTGCTGATTCAACTGAATTGCCTTCAAATTCCAGCTCAGAGGCTCAGAATTCAGGAGAAGGAACTTCTAATGCAGGAGGAACTGGAGGTGGTGACAGTGATCAAGAATTCTTGATGCTGATAACCACTCCATTGAAGACAACATGAATGATGTCACACACTCATTGGATCAAGTTTCTCTTGATAAGTGTGCTGATGTGGTGGGAGACACCTCATTGCCAGATCAGAATTTCTCTAATTTAGATCTGTCCAACCAACTTGCTGTGATCCCTCAACTTCGGATCCACAAGTCACATCCCACCACAAACATCATTGGAAATGTTGACTCAGGGGTAAGAACAAGAGGACAAACTCATGACAGCCATGTTTGTCTACATTCTTGTTTCTTATCCCAGATAGAGCCGAAGAAAGTTGATGAGGCTTTGAAGGATGGAAGCTGGATTGAAGCTATGCAAGATGAGCTGCTTCAAATCAGAAGACAGAAGGTGTGGAACTTATGCCCTCTTCCTCAAGGGAAGACTGTCATAGGTACCAAATGGGTATTCAGGAACAAGAAGGATGATAGAGGGATTATCATCAAGAACAAGGCTAGACTGGTTGTCCAAGGATACACTCAAGAAGAAGGGATTGATTACACTGATGTCTTTGCTCCAGTTGCAAGACTTGAAGCTGTAAGAATATTCCTGGCTTATGCTGCATCCAAGGATTTCAAGGTCTACCAGCTTGATGTGAAATGTGCTTTTCTCTATGGGGTGATTGATGAAGAAGTTTATATCAAACAACCACCTGGCTTTGCAGACCCAGATCATCCTGATTATGTCTGCAAGCTTGATAAAGCTCTATATGGACTGCATCAAGCTCCAAGAAAGTGGTATGAGACACTATCAACATACCTCTGTCAACATGGATACAAAAGAGGTACTATTGATGGGACTCTCTTCATCAAAGAAACAGGGAATGACACACTGCTAGTTCAATATATGTAGATGACATCATCTTTGGTTCAACTAATCCAAAGCTCTGCAAAGACTTTGAGATGCTGATGAAGAATAGATTTGAAATGAGTGCCATGGGGGAACTCAGTTTCTTTCTAGGAATTCAAGTGAAGCAGGTTGAAGATGGCATCTTCATTAGTCAGTCAAAGTATGTACAGGACATACTTACAAGATTCAAGATGACTGACTGTAAGGTTGCAAAGACACCCATAGCCAGAAACCACTCCCTTGGTCCTGATCTTGAGGGGGAGTGTGTTGATGAACATCTCTACAGGCTATGATTGGGTCACTTATGTACCTTACTGCTAGCAGGCCTGATATTATGTTTGCCACATGTATATGTGCAAGATATCAAGCCAACCCCAAGATGTCACACCTAATCACTGTCAAAAGGATTCTCAGATACCTCAAAGGTGCTCCAAATCTAGGCCTTTGGTATCCAAAGAATTCAGACTTTAATCTGTATGCTTATACAGATAGTGATTATGGTGGCTGCAACATGACTGCAAAGTCCACATCTGGGGGATGTCAATTCCTTGGTGGAAGGATAGTCTCTTGGCAATGCAAGAAGCAATCCTATGTGTCTGCATCAACTGCTGAAGCTGAATACATTGCTGCTGCAAGTGCTGTGCTCAAGTGCTTTGGATTCAGAATCAGATGCTAGACTATGGGTTCAACTTCAAGGAGACTCCCATCCCATAGACAACAACAGTGCCATCTCTATTACAGAGAATCCTTGCAGCACTCAAGGACCAAACACATCAACATCAGGTATCATCTGATTAGGGATAATTTTGAAAAGGGATTGATCAAACTAATCAAAGTTAACACAAATGACAAAATATGGATCTGTTCACAAAGGCATTTGATGAACAGAGATTTAAATATCTTGTATCAGCTATTGGGATGATTAACTTTGAATAGATTTTCTTTAATAACTTAATCAACTTTATTTCCTAAAATTGTGTGTCCTAAGTTGTCTATTAGATCACCTCATAAGCCCAGTCTCTTTGGAAGAAAACTAACTTTTAACTGATATTCCTTAGATTTGTGAAAATTTACCTTCGGAAGAACTCAAATTGCCTTCGGAGAAATTTATGTCTTTAATCATTTAACAGCTTATCTAAGATTTACCTTCGGAAGAAATTCTTGGAGTATCTTCCGAAGCTTAAATTTGTATATAAGCACTTAAATGCATTCAAAGAACAAATATCTTCCGAAAGCAACTAAGTCTCGAAGACTTATTCACTTCTTCGAAGCCAAATTTTCAAAATTCTTTGAAATATCTTCCGAAGCAAAAATTGCCTTCGGAAGCTTTGCTACAAAGCTTCCGAAGCCAAAATTGTCTTCGGAAGTTTTACAACTTCCAAGAAAACTAACTTTTTGGCGCCTTTTTCAGAAGTAGGACCCACTTGCGGATTTCAAAGTTTATCTTTTTGTCATAACTTTGTCTCAAATCCACAACATATATCTTCCAAACGGTTCTATTTCGTCTCTCTACTCACTGATCCTTACCCTAATTTACCCCCATTTCATCTTCTTCTTCCTTTCTTCACTGTAAAGCTTCCTCAAATGGCCAACATTGATCGTCGCAACGACCCTGATTTTTCCATGCACCTACACAGGCAACACAATCAGGTTGCCCTGTAACACTCTGAGAAGGATCCAAGCTTCTCAGATGTGTGTAGGTAACTTTTTTTGTCTCACTACTTCACCTCCCTTACAATTGATCCTCCTCTCTATGAGGATCAGTTGCTTGAGTTCTGGAGGACCTGTCAAGAGGTCACCATGGATGAGGAGAAGGCACTGTCTGCTACAGTGCAGGGGAGGATAGTTTTCATCACTCCGGCCATCATAAACACCCATTTGCAGCTGGATGATGAAGCAGGTGAGCTGTCCTTTCCCAAATCTGCTGTCAACCACTCCTTTCAACAGATGGGCTATGAAGGTGACTTCTCAGTCAAAACCTTCAGGAAGGAGAAGGTCTCATCTCAATGGAAATACCTCCTCCATGTCGTCATTCATAGCTTTTCTAACAAGCATGGAGGATGGGATCAAGCTCCAGAAGACCTCTTCTTTATAGTCCATAGGATAGTACAAGGGGTCAAGTTTAGGTACTCTCAGTTTGTATATACTAATTTACTTGCAAACTTGGACTCCTTAGAGTATTACATGTTCCCTAGGTATGTTCAACACATTCTCAACTGTGAGTTGGGACCACAGTTGAGGGGAACAGGTAATATTCTTAAAATAGGACAAATGAGGCCCGCATCTTCAAAATCTTGAAGAAGCCAACTGTTGGCTTCTCTGGGGTAGAAACAGCCCTTGTCCAAAAATGTTTGAGCTCATTGCTCAGGGTGAAAACCTAGCAGCACCAGCTAGTGTTGAACCAACACCCTCCACCTCTCAACCACCTCAAACACAGCCTACCATCACCATCACCTACAAAAGAAAATCCAACGAACCCCTGCACTTGCTACTGAGCATGTGCAGGCCCCCATATCAGAACCCATACAGGAGGAAGTGGAATCTCGAGCTCCCACTTCCCCTGAGGAGCAGACCACTCCATCTTTCAACCAATCAGTGCTGAGGTTCCTCATGCTCAGCCTGATGAGCTCACAACCCCACAAACAGCCTTAAGCCATCACTCTGAGTCTCAATACTCTAGTGATCAACCTTCTGGGGAAAGCTACCATCCCCAACCTCTTGATCTAAACCGCCCCATTCCAGCCTTGACTTCTATTCTGATGAAGATTTGGGCTTCAGTGAGTACCATGAGTCTCTCCTCTCTTCCCACACTCAAGGAGAGATGAGTACTCCTGCTCCCCCATCTCTAGCCCACATCAGCAACCCCCTACTGAGGTGGATAGTCCTGAACTTATTCAGGAAATCCATATGGCAGAGGCTATCACTTTTGCAAGTGATAACATCACTAGGACACACTGCAAGTGTAACCACTAGGCCTCACCATGGCAACCAGCCTCTGACACTTCTCTGGAAGTTGTCATTTGGCAGGGGAAATCCAGCAGCCAAGAAACCCATGCTGGTGGTGAGGAAGAAGACTTAGGTCAATTCTCTCATCCCCAATGATTCTTCATCTGAAGATGAGGGGAGTCTGCAACAAAGGTGCACAAACTGTCACATCTTTGCACCTATTTTGTTTCAAAGATAGCTCACCTGGAATCTCAGGTGACTAAAGAGGGTCAATGACCAGCAACTTGAGATCACCGATCTCAAGGGCAAGTTAGCTGAGAGACCCATGAGGACAACTCATCCAGGTCCACAAGAACCTGTGGATGTCATGGATCAATCTCCCAGCTCACCTATGCAAGAGGGTGATGCTACCAAAAAGGGGGAGAAAATTCTGACAATCACAGAACCTGGGAGTTCTTCCAGAGTATGGACATAGAGGAATCACCATCCTCTCTTGCAGATGTTCATACTCAGCAACCTCCTCTAGACAGTGATCTACATTGCTCATTCAACAACTGTTTGAGGAGGGAATACCAAGAGCAATGTCTGCCCCTTCTGAGAACCCAATCTGGGGTGGGGGTATGACAGTAATAGGAGAGCTCTTGTGATCTCTAGAGCTCAGGGTCAACTAGAAGTTCTCAACATTTCACACCTGAGTTTCTATGAGAGCATCAACTTGGTAGATCTGCCACTTGTCAACCAAGCAATAACAGACAAGCAGCAAGATGGCAGAAAAGAGCAGAACAAAGACATCAATCCAAGACAGGGTGCTAGAGGAGTTTAAATTGAGATCAAAATTATATAAACAGAGGATAGAGGTGAGATCTTTGGTAACTGGATGTTGAGGTAGACCGGAGATTAGCTTCAAAGGGAAACCTTGATTGAGGCCTAGAGGTTGACTGTGAACCTGAGATAGGATCTCCCTTACACCCATACCCTTAGTGAAATACCAGCTGGTGATGGTACTTCACAACCTGACAGCTGAACCAAGCAATGAAGGCCAAAGCTCTTCCAGCCTGAGTCACCAAGGCCTGTGGTTGAAAAAGGCAAAAGGAACTGACTCCTGAGGAGATTGAGGAGGAGAAGAGAGAGAGGAAGAGGAAGCTGAGGGGAGAGAGTTCAAGTGGTTCCCCAGGGTTTATGGAAGCTGCAATCAGGGCTGCCCCAGGCTAAACACTCAGGAAGATGAGTTAAGGGAGCCAGGCTAAACTACCTGGGAACCAGAAACTATAATGTTGATGAACTCATCTCTCCCCCTTAGATGAGCTGAATGAACTGGCTGACACAGAGCTGTCAAAAGAGAGGAAGGAAGCAAAGGATGCAGCACTGCTCCTCAAGCACAAAGAAGAAATGAGGCTGAAAAGACTCTACAAGAACATTCCTGTCTCTCCCCAGTTCAAAAAAGTCCTGAGCCAGAGACTGTGGCCACTGAACAACCTCAGGTAGCAACTGAAGAAGAAAGACTAAAGATGATCAGCTACCTGAGTGCACAGGTCTCTATCAGGCAGATGCACTTCTTCTTACCATCTGAGTACATATTGTTTGAATACAATAAGCAGATGGAAGAAAATCTAAAAGAGAAAAACAAGCTGAAAAGAAAGATTAAGGGAAGAAGCTGCAAAGTCAAGGGATGGCATATCAGGGTAATCAAGAGAAGATAAGAAGGGAAGCTGGTGGACTTGCATTCTCCACCAAGTCCAGCTCAACCTGAAGTTGAAGGTGAAGGTTGAACCCTATGAGGGGAACTCAACTGAACAACCTGGTACTCAAGACAGTCCCCTCAGTTAAAATCATCAGGGAGAAGAAAAAAGATGGCCAGAAGATCATCCTCAAAGAAGAAGAGAAGAAAGGGCATCCACCTCCCAACCTCAGGATGAGTCAGAGCATCCTGAGGGAGTGCATGAAGAGGTCTCTCAACAAACTCCAATCATAGTAGAGCCTCTTGCTGTTGGAAGACAAATTATGTCATGGTCTTATGATGAAGATAAAGACAGATGGTATGTCATAAGAGATCAGGAAGGCACGCATGTCTATTCCACAGAAGACATGCTCAATCTTCCTCTGCATGATCTCTTTGACATGAGAAAGTTCTATGTTAGTCTGAAGGATCCAGACCTAATAATGAAGAAAGGTATGCTGAAGATCCTAATGTGGACTATCAAAATCTAAAGAACTTCTCTGTTTTGGTAGCATCAGCCTAGGGGGCGTTTGTAAGATCATCTGAAGATTATGAGGCTGATGCAACCAACAAGCCAGAACAACCAAGTCTTCCATGCATGCACTAAGGAACAAAGATGAACTAGCTTTGGAAGTCTTACACTCTCAAATGTGTCTAAGTGTAAGATCTTTCGAAGCTAACAGTTCAGAAGGAGTTACTTCGGAAGTTTCACACTCAAACAGAAAAATATTCTAAGTGTGAAATCTTCCGAAGCCAAAGACCAGCATCTTCCAAAGCCAAAGATGAAATCTTCCGAAGCTTTAAAGACAAAGTCTTCCGAAGCTGTGAAGACTGATTTCTTCAGAGGACAGATAAAATATGCTTTCTCTGAATCAACTTTTGATCAAGCTGACACACTTCCGCTGCCTGCTCTGGTGGTTCACCTACTTTACATAAGTTGGTGAAACTTCCATGCTTTATAAAAAGTAGAAATGGTCTTTGTCTGTAACTTACCTTACTTGTTCATGTAGACTCATGTTCGAAGACTGATACTATGCCGGGGCCTGTAAACAAACCCCCGACACATGTCCAAAGACCGACACAGTACCGGGGTACGCGACAAGGATCCCATCTTCGTATGCAACACCCCCGACTCATGTCAGAAGACTCATACTGTGCCGGGCCTGTAAACGAACCCCCGACTCATGTCCGAACACCGACACAGTACCAGGGTACGCGACAAGGATCCTGTCTTCGTATGCAGCACCCCCGACTCATGTCCGAAGACTGATACTGTGTCGGGGCCTGTAAACAAACCCCGACTCATGTCCGAAGACTGACACAGTACCGGGGCAAGCAACAACACCTCATCTCAATCTCATACCTTCCTGTCTCATGCAATACCCCCAACTCATGTCCGAAGACTGATACTGTGCCGGGGCCTGTAAACAAACCCCTGACTCATGTCCGAAGACTGACACAGTACCAAGGTACGCTACACGGATCTCATCATCCGTTACTTCCATACTTATCATTCGTTATCTTCCACTTTCGTTACATAATACTTTACGAATGCACATTCATACATCATACCATGTAAAGTCATAACATAATACATAACGTATTACATAACATAATACATACGTTTTGAAAACCGTTTAACGAAGAAAGATAACACATCACACCACACATCATAAACCTCATCACATCATCATGCATACATCAAGCATAAGCCATCACAACACCAAAGAACCTATCTCAACCATCTACCTCTTAAAACCCCTTAGAAAATCCTAAGTCCAAAATGAGGCACATGGAACTTTTAGGCGCATGAGCATAAAAATTCTAAGTATAAAAGTCTGGGCGCATTAATACTATGCAGGCGCATTACCACTATGCAGGCGCATTACCACTATGCAGGCGCATGAGCCCTGCTTATGCACATCAACACTTAGGCGCATGAGCAACTCTGGGCACATAAGCACTATTTGGGCGCATGACCAACACTTAGGCGCATCAACACTTATTCTGGGAAATGAACAACTGTTCAGGCGCATGTCCACTATTTGGGCGCATCACCTTGGGCGCATGAGGACAGTTAGGCGTATGAGAACTTTCTGAAAATTTCTAAACTGCCAATAATCACACGAAACCTTTCTAATCCTACCCAAACACAGATCTAACATACTAAGGCCCTTAAAACATACTAACAACAATTCTAACCACCAAACAACACGAAAACTTAAGTCACAAAATATCATTCGAACAACAGGCAAAACTCACGGTTACATTTAAAAACGTTTGTTCGGTATGCATAATAGCCCAAGAAGTTGGAATCAGTAAAAGAGGGGTTCTAGAACTCACCTTGAAGCAAATCTTCAAACTAAACACCTCCACTAGCAATTCAGCTCCAAATTCCCGAATACAAGCACTAAAACATCAAGAACTTTGGTCAAAAGCTTGTGAATTCGGTTAAAACCGAACATATACTTAAGAAACTTACCTTTTGCAGCTTCTTCTTCCTTTTTCTCTAAAAAAAACAAGAGTTCTTCTTCTCTTTTCTTCTTTAGCCGAGACCAAGATTGCAGATCCACTTTAAGTGGGCGACCATACTCCTATTTATATTAAATAATGACTTTTGTGCTTTTTTATACTTTCCTCCTTCTACTTGTGTCTATTTTTTTTTCTTTCTAGATACTTTTCTTTGTTCTTCTTTTTAATAAAAATTCAGGGTGTTACAAGTCCACCCCCCTTAAATAGGTTTTGTCCCCGAAACCTGTCGCTTCTTGAACAGTTACGGGTGACGTTGTCTCACCTCTTCATTGATCTTACACGTAGGCTTGGGCTCCCTTCTGAAATTCACCGTACTCGCACACTTGAAACCATTCTTCTCTTAGCCCTCCTCTCCTTCTATCAGAAACGGCCACCAGTTGCTTCACGTAGTTGAATCCTTCATCCATCTCGGTATCCTCTAGTGGCACGATCATATCCTCATCGATTGAGCACCTTCTTAGACGAGATACATGGAACGTCAGATGAATTCCACTTAACTCATCGGGTAGATCCAGTCGATAGGCCACTTCTCCTACCTGAGCAACAATTTAGAATGGCCCTATATAACTCGGTATTAGCTTTCCTTGTTTCTCTAAATCGGATGATCCCCCTCCTCACGACGAGGCCTTTATCATTACTCCATCTCCCTAGGTCGGCACCGAACTCTTGTCGGGCGCAGTAGATTAAACCATCTTCTTGCGACACTCGAAGTTTTGTCTCATAGGCTACTAGACAATTCATCCGAAGGTGTACGCCTATCCACCTAAGTTCATCCAGAACAATCAAGCAGGAGACACACGCTCTCTCAATTCTATCACGCAATCCTCTAGGGCATCAGGTATCCTAGTAGACTTACCAGTAGCAATTTCTACATCGAAGGGCTCATCGATCATTCTACTCCTAGCGTGCAACTTACCATAAAAGGTAGCAGGAATGAAACTACTTCTTGTAGTCTCTGCTCATGTGTCCAGTCTCACCACAGTCGTAACATTTAGCCATGTGGCAATCCCTCGCCTTGTGGCCCTCCCTCCCACACTAGAAACAGACGTTCGATCCCCACCTGCACTCCCCCACGTGGCCTCTACCATACTTCTTACATACCTCTTCCCTCTTAGTTATCCTCTTCCGATCATCGAACCTCATCGTCTTACCTCCAGCCACAAATTCACCATCATCATTATCCCGCCTTCCGTTCCCACTCCTAACATAACCTCGCTCATCCTTTTCATCCATTATAGCCACCGCCTCTCGCTCGTCATACAGCCTCCCCGCTAGGTCGACCACCGACCTAAACGTACCTGGCCGGGCAGCGATCAGATGTCTGCGGATATCTGTTGGCAGACCTTGAATATACCTTTTGATCTTTCGTGACACAGGCGTCACCTGATCTGGCACCAGCCTTGCCATCTCTTTGAACTTTGTGGTGTATTGCTGGTGCGTCATGGTTCCCACCTCTAGCTGTAGGAACTCCCTCTCAACCTTGTCAAGCTCTCTATGAGGGCAAAACTCCTCAATTACCAACCTCTTCAGCTTCTTCCACCTCATCCTCCTGACTACCCTGGTACCCTCGGCTTGGACAATGTTGTCCCACCAGCACAAGGCCGAGTCCACGAACGAGTGGTTAGCAAACTTCACCTTTTGATCCTCGTGACACTTGCTAATGTCAAGTACCGCTTCCATCTCTCTCACCCAACATTGTGCAGCAGCAGCACTCCTATTTCCATCAAACATAGGGGGCCTACCCTTTGGAATGCTCCATAGCTGCATCCCTTCGCAGTCTCTGGCACAGCTTCCTCCTCCTCCTCTTTGTCACCGGAGACAACCATGTCAGCATCGGGTTGCTCCATATCCCCAGAACCTCCAGCTTCACCTCCTTGTCATGCGGTTCTCCTCCTTCTCCTTCTTCTCGTCATCCCTCACAGCACGGATAACTTTAGTCACTACAGACGGCAAAATCGTCTGCCTGACCTGATGAACCTCCTCGACCACCGCCTCCTTCATTGAGGCTCTCAGGTTGGCACTCTCGTCTTCACCATCCTGGTGATGAAGCTCTGGCTCTTCAGGAGCCGTCTCAGCAGTCTTGGTCCTCCTCCTCGTGACATGCGGCCTAACACCACGTCCACCCCGACCTCCACCTCGTGAAGCCTCAGAAAACCTACCGCCATCCATCTAGAACACTACAAGATTCAAACACTAACACGGTCAATAAAGGTAATAGCTCGAGTTATGTCAATTATAGTAAGTCCCTAATCACAGTGGCCAGTTGTGATTAGCCACTTACTTTACTCTTCATTCCCCAAGCATTTCCTATCCTGACTACATCAGTATCTATATCTACACAAAAGCACACAAACCACATAACATGCGCACATAATACCGGTTAACATTTAACTTTTACATAAACCTTTTACCTGCAGGCACGTAGCTACTAGGACTGGCATACCTTTTCTTTAGTCCCATTCACAGTTTAAGATTAGGTTTTTTGAAAATATTAACCCAATTCTCTTAAACTTTAGCTCTGATACCAACTTGTAAGGCCCCGTTCCCGGACGCTTACAGCTGGACCGTCATTGCATAAAATATTTAAAACATACATTACTTTTGCAGCGGAATTTAAAAACTTTCATTAGTAATTAAAAATATGTCATTACATTACATCATTGTTACATTTCAAAATATGACATTATAACAAAACGTGGATGCCAGCCTCAAAACATCCCCAATAGCGTATGCATCCATGCCTGCAATTCCTCAGCATCAACAAAATACCTGCCAACTATCATGCATACAAAAAGTCAGCGACGCTGAGTGAGTTCTAGTTTTATAAATAAAATACTTTAATTTCGTTAAAACCACGTTTTACTTTCGTTCACGATCACGCATCATACGTACACTTTGATAATATTTAATTATTATCTTCATCATCGCTCATCAGTCAATACAATACTTATTATCATACGAATCCTGCCTCATGTAATACCCCCGACTCATGTCCGAAGACTGATACTGTGCCGGGGCCTGTAAACAAACCCCCGACTCGTGTTTGAAGACCGACACAGTACCGGGGTACGCGACAAGGATCCCGTCTTTGTATGCAACACTCCCGACTCATGTCCGAAGACTGATACTGTGCCGGGGCCTGTAAACAAACCCCAGACTCATTTCCGAAGACCGACACAGTACCGGGGTACGCGACAAGGATCCCGTCTTCGAACCGTTGTTTTTGGCCACCACTAGTTCTGATGCGTGTTGTTGATGTGTGTACATAATTTTAGGCTATGTGTACTACCTGTTAATGCATATGGGTGTCTTATTTTATTGGGGTTTCTCCATTTCTACCTTGTCTCCTTTGTCCTCTATCGGACGACCTCCTTTTTTCACCTTTAGGCGGTGCCGTCTCTATCTCCTTCCGTCTTCGTCTCACTAGTTTCAGGTTCTTTTTCCGACAGTCGTTTGCGTTTTAGGCTGTGGCTGCTGACTTTGGTTTGTGTGTTTGATGTTGTGTTTTGTAGTCTGTGAAGGAGGCGATGGCAGTGGAGGCGGTGGATGCTCCACCGATGGCTTCCCATTAGGTCGTATTTGTTCTAATGCGTTGTGTGTTGGTTGTTGTTACGTGTGCATGATATGACGCTTTGTCTACCTTGTTATTGATGTGGTGTTTGCATTTCTAACCTGCTACAGTTTGGGAATCCGACGGACGACATCCCTTTCAGGCCACAAGTGGTGTCGTCTCTGTCTCCCTCTATTGTCATGTCGTTGATTCCATATCTATTTTTCGGCCACCGTTTAATTTTGAGGCGGTGGGTGCTAACCTTGGTTTTCATGCTTGATGTTGCATTTCGTGGTCTATGAGGGTAGCAATGGTGATGGGGGGGTTGATGACTTTAATGGCCTCTTATGTTTGTTGAGCCGGCATTGATTTATCGAAAATTTATGTCTTGGTTCTTCCCTAATAACCCTTTTCTCTTCGTCTTTGATGACAAGCTTTTGTGGATCTGTTGTTTTGGTCAACTAAACTGGGTTTCTACATGCGTTGTTTGTTGGTTGCATATCGGGAACCCTAGAGGCGGTGGTAGCTGGCGACGATGACAACCTTTTTTGTGTCCGTCGCTGTCTCAACTGAACTCTGTTTCTGTGTATGCTCTTTGTTGGTTTCGTGTTTGCTATTGAAGGTTTGCTCGATGATGATGCCCATTGGCACATCTGAGGGCTGATTATTTCGGGTTTGTGGCTATGTTTTGTTGACTGTTTTGTCATTTTGGCTTTATGATGTTGAGGTTCGCCTCATCTGAGATTTCCCGGGTACTGTGTTACATCTAGTTAAGGTCATTTTCTTATTACTAGATGCTATTGCCTATGATGATAGAATGCATCGTGTTTGAGCCATGACATAAAATATGGATGGGTTGTATGTACTACGTCGGCACACAGTGATGCAAAAGAAACAGAAACTGTGCTTGTTCAAGCATGGCAATCCTCCGAATTACAGCCAGAGCATGGTTACGTTTGTTGATAGTCGGTAAAGAGAGCTTTGATTACAAAATAGTCATTACCTTGCGTATTCTAATACGTTTGCTTATTTAGTTGTACTGCGACTATGTGATACCCCAACATTGTTGTCCATTCCCTTGGCATGGCAGCCGTTTCAACCTGCAGTCGCAACCGAACATTAGTTCTGAGCTGTGCTTAGGCAATTGCATAGCCTTCTGCTCTACATGGTCGATTATTGATGAATGACATCCCCTAAAAGGTTTCCTCATCTTCATGACGAGGAATGCGCATCGGGGTACAACCCCTAGTTATTTTTATTTAGGAGATATATAATTAGTAATGTATGAATCTAAATTTTAAATTATGAGAGCTCACTACAAGTTTACACATCTACAAACTTGAGTTAAGTTGAATGAGATGTTAATGTCTATAGTTGTGTATTTGAAAATGAACTTAAACGAAGATAGGCTAAAGTTTTCCCATATAGATGAGTGAAAAAACTTGCACGAGATTACAATTGAGCAAAATGCTTAGTAAGTTTCTTTCTTTGGGCTCTACAGTTCTAATCACACACCTACGTGTAACCATGTTTTGCTTTGCCCCATAACATTTTCTACTTTTAAAGTTTAACCTAAATTTGTTTACACCATTAAGTTGCACTAGCTAGTTGTGTTTTCCATTAACCAACTCTAACTTGTTCATGCTAACCACAGGGTAGTGTTAATAATGTCTTATTGTATTTGCAACCATGAAGAAACTCGTAGTTTCTTAATTGATATTAAGAAGCTTAATTGAACTTTAACTATAAAAAATAAACTCATTGATTCATTTTTAGAAACATCATCATGCAACTCTATAAACGTCATATATCGTGATCTTTTTGTTCTTCATGTAGCATAGACATAGTCATTTCATCTTGTTTAGTTTTTGATTCTATCGCTTTTTTCTTGTGCAGGATTGGGTCATGATATGCGTAACTATCAATGGACTATTATTCGGGTTATTGAAGACTGAAACAACCCAATGTGATTTGAGTAGGCATTTTTGCGTAGGTGGATGTTGGAAGATAGTACAATGAATATGGAACGGGTTGAGATGGAACTAGTTGGGTTGGAAATTAGTTCATTTTGGCTATAACCAACCTTTCAATTACTTGGTTTTCACCTTGAGGATTTAAGTGTTTTCTTTGATCCATTTGTGTAGAAGAGAAATTTTGTGTGGAAGTGTTAAAAGGTAGAAGAGCAATTTAGGTTTTTGACTGAAAAAAAAAGATTATAAGTTTTTAGTTAACTTTTAGTGTAAATATAGGGGTAAATTTTTCTTTATAGAATGCTTCCAACAGTATTCTAGTCGTTGCCAATGGGTCCCATCTCAAGTAGAGGAACCTAGATGGGTTGCGGAGGTGTTTCCGTTGAACCTGCTCTAACCTGGGAAACAAACCGATGAACACCCCCATCACCCTAGGGGAAAGGGAATGGGTGAGTAATAGGCAAATGATAGTTAATGTGGACAAGATCTCATGCTAGTGAGAGGGAGAATCACCCCACATGCATGATTGTTGTCGGAAATTAGCGATGAATGATTTTTGTCGCTAATACGTAGGAAATATTGTTGGAAACTTGTTGTAAAACATTTTCCTACAAGCTTTTTTCAGACAAAAGTATTATGTCGAAAGTTTGTTGCTAAAGGGCTTCACTGACGATTTTCCTACAAAAATGTTTGTCGGAAAACACTGAGGTTTCTTTGGCAGTGATGATTGAATGAGTAGAGAATGTGAGGAGGATGTGTAGTAGTGTAGGTGTGATCACACATGAATGAGGAAAAACCAAAAAAAGAAGAGCTGCAAGACCAGATACTAGAGAATCAACCAAAATTAGAAAATCAACAGAAGAAGTAGAAGCAGAAGCAAGAAGCTCGACAAGGGGGCTCAGAACAACCGGCTTCTTCACTCATTGATTCCCAGATCTAAAATGCAAATCGGCTACCTTGCGCATCTCTAGCCAAAGACCGGCATTCAAGACTTGAAACCTTCATGGTTATGTGCCCATCTATTGTACATTTAGTGTATGTGAATGAGTTTGATGCTCTAATGAAATACCAACTCACCCTCTTGAATGAGAATTAGTGAATGGAGGAAAATTAACATGACACCTAGGTAGAGTGAGTGACAATAGTACCAAACGAGTGCATATATGGTAGCCTCTTATAGTACTTGACATTTAAACGAGTTAATCAAATAAATCATCGAGTTTTGAATAGAAAAACCACGCGTGAGTATTGAATTTTCTATATTGTCATATATGAATAAGTTTTTGGAAAAAAGTATAAGATTAAAAGTTAGTATATAACATAAAAGCTTCCTTTAGGTACTGATGTTTACAGTTATTTTAAAAAAAAAAATTAGCCTTAAATTATATGACATAAATAAAATAAATATGAAACATTTGGTTATTATGTAGTGACTTCTCTTTACATATTTATCAAAAACAAAATTTTAACCTAAAGTTAAAATAAATCTAAGTAAATATTAAATAAGTTTTAATATTTATTTAAAAGAAAAAATGATATAAAAATAAACTAATCTAAATAAATCATAATTTCTTGACAATTTACTTGAAATGGTAAATATAATTGTTGAAAAAGAAAAACAACAGAAGAAAGACACAGGTAGTACTTGGTCTAGGGGCTATGCGGTTTATTGGACGTAGGGGTGTCCCCAAAGTTGAACACAATTACTTTTCCTTTTACCTGTCTATTTTATCTTTGAATATATGTATATATATATGTATATGTATATATATGTATATGTATATATATATGTATATGTATATATATATATGTATATGTATATATATATGTATATGTATATATATATATATGTATATATATATGTATATGTATATATATATATGTATATATATATATATATATATGTATATATATATATGTATATGTATATATATATATATGTATATATATATATATATATGTGTGTGTATATATATATATATATGTATATATATATATATATATGTGTGTATATATATATATATGTATATATATATGTATATATGTATGTATGTATGTATGTATGTATGTATGTATATATATGTGTGTGTGTGTGTGTGATCACCCTTTATATATTTGTAAGTGTGTTTTCTATATTATAAAAAATGATTTTAAGTTGTTATGAGTAGAGGATAAATAACATATAAATAACATGTTACTGTTTATCTCTATATTTGATAAAACATTATTTATTTCTATTAATTTTTTAATATTTTTTGAACGTGATTGTAAGTAGAGTAAAGAGAAAAAGTAATGATAAATGCATTAAAAATTATTATTTAATTAAAAATGATAGAGAAAAAATAATGATTTTAATGTAATTATAAAGATAAAGATGAAGAGTGGAATGTGAATGCATTTACAATCTCACTCTTTATCTTCATTTCTATAATTATATTAAAATCACTATTTTTTCTATCTTATTTTCAATTAAATAATAATTTTTAATATATTTATCTTTATTTTTTCTTTCTCCTTTGTTCACAGCCACTTTCAAAAAATATTAAAAAATTAGTAGGAATGAACAGTGTTTTATCAAATGTAGAGATGAACAGTAACATATTCTATATCTTCCACTCACAACAACTTAAAATCATTCTTTATAATATAAAGAACACACTTACAAATATATAGAGGGTGTGATGTGAATACTCTAAGAATCTTTGTAAATAATATATTTAATACAAAAATATATTTGCTTCGACCTAAAGATTTAACGTCCGATTTCTAAAGGATTTAATAAACATATTAAACAATCATCTTTGATTTAATAGTTATTTTAAAAAGTATTTTTTACGATGAGTATACATCTTTATATACTCTAACATAAGAGTAACTTGAAATGACACGTGGCAGCACCATAATCATCTTCATTCAAATTTTCTCGTCTCTCTCTCATATTAAATAATTACCTTAATTATTAATAATACTATTTAATACCTTTTTAGATTTAATTTAATAAATTAAGAAAGAAATCTATTCATTAATGTTATTTCTAAATAAATAAATTTTTTATAAAATAATAATTTTTTCTAAAGCATAAAACTTTTTTAAAAATACGAAATATTTTAAAATGGGTATTTTTAAAAAGTTAATTTTTTAAAAACCAAAAATAATCAAATTTAGGAGTTATAATAAGAAAATTTTTAAAAATAATATTTTTATACAGTCTGTTTTAGAACAAAATGTTTACTTTTTGGAAAAAAAAATTTAAAAATAAAACTTTAAAAAGTTGATATCACTGTTTTATTATTTATAGTCATTTCTCTAACTTCATTCATATCATATATTTGAATATTATTTTATAATTATTAAATTTTATTATATTAATATTTTATTTATTCAACCCGTGTAATACACGGGTTTACTAAATCTAGTATTATATATTAAGTAAACTAGTCATTTTAGCAGCCGCGCGTTGCGGCTGCGATAAAAAAAGTAATATAAATATCACATGACTTATTTTCGAACTAAATTTATATCGACAAGTAGAATAATTAGAACTTATACAGATGATAAAAAAAAGTAATATAAATATCACATGACTCCAAAAAGAATTTACGTTAAAACGTAGATAAAACTAAAACGTACATAAAAATAAACATATGCGGTGGTGTCATATGTACCATGATAAAGTATAGACGACAACTACTCTGACGCATTTTAAAACCAATATTTACTTCAACTAAGTAAAGAAACCTTTTTGTTAAACCCAACATCAAAGGGGGTCAAAAACTAAAAAAGAAAAACTTTTGTGTCCACTTTTAAAGAACCCTAAAATCTGCTATTCATTTAGTTTAAAAATTAATATATATAAAATTACACAAGTATTCTTTTTATACGTTTGAGTTGCACATTTATGTCTATATTAATGCAAATGAGATTGAACGGTATAAATAATAATTAAATAATAATAAATTAAATATCAATAATATTTGTTTATTGAATTATGTTTGTGTATTGCATTTAAATATACCTAATTAACTTTGATACGTCACTTTTATCCTTTAAGTTTCTAAAGTTTTGGATTTACCACAATTTGATTTTAACTTAAAATTACTTAAAAAGACTAATTTCTAATTTTCGTATTTTAGGTACATGTGTCGTGTCAAATATAAAACGTTTTTGTGCATGTTTTAATATACGCTTGGAGATGACCATTATCTATATTTCGAAGTACACCAACGTTTTGACGTAAGTTTTATTCGTATCTTCAAGTGTGTCTCGGTATGAGTCGAGTCAAATATAAAACACTTTTTTGCATGTTTAAATATACGTTTTGAGATGATCTACATTCCGACGTCCGCCTACATTTTGACGTAAGTTTTATACAAAAATGAGCCGTGTCAAATATAAAAAGGTTTTTTGCTCTATGTTTTAACGTAAATTTAGTTCGAAAGCAAGTCGGGACAATTGTTATCTATGTGTTTTTTATGTACTTTTTGACTTATGTGAATTTATTTCGGAAACGATTCTTGACGTTTGTAATCTATGGGCTCTTTTATGTACATTTTAACTTGGTCTATGTTTCGACATATAGTATTGTTTTGAAAAGAAGCGGGCCAAGTATACTACGTTTTCTTTCAATGGTATAAATTCGAGGTGTTTTACTGTTTGAAACTTAAATTTAGCCAGGGGACAAGTCAGGTCAATTATTAGTTAACAATTTATCATGTTGCGTACGTTACCACCCCCAAAGCCCGGCCAATAAAAAAACTAGTTATTCTTTAAATATGAAAACACCTAAATGTCCTTTCAATTTAACACAAAAATCTGACACTGTTAGTAGGTATGAATTAACCGAGACATTTTTTTTGGAACGTCAACATTAAGATAGTATGCGGGGAAACAAAATTACATGCTCAATAGAGGGTTTTTAAGCCACTCTATCCAGTTACTTTTATATTTTTGGCTTCTACTACTATACCAATAGAAAGAAAATTGCTTAATATCATCATATAGCATCTCCTTTTTGTGACGATTCTTAGATTAAATCATATCGTTTTTATATCTCGAAATAATCCACCACACGGCAAAAATAATCATGCCCCACAAATGTCTTTTTCTTTGACTCGTGTAATTTTTCAACCGAATTTTTCAATTGAGTTGGCTCTTTCTCGATTGGGAACGTCAAATCCAACCGCACCCCGATCAGCCACCAAAGTCGGTTTGCCGGAAAACATGAACCAAATAAATGATCAGCTGTCTCCGGCTCAATAATACATATAGGATATAAAATACATGGAATGTCCAAAGATTTTTATCCATATTTACTCGTGTTGGAAGTCTATAGATCAAAGCTCGCCAAACACATAAATTCACTTTTCTTAGAATGCCTCCGTACCAAATTGTTGGACGAGATTATGTTGTAAGCCAAAACTCATCAATAATCTCTTGGACCCCTTTAACAAAGAAATCCTCCGTCTCCTCTAGCCTCTACACCCATGTATCAGGATGGATCAAAAGCTCCACCTGGCCCAAATTTGCTAATAAGTCAGAAAGTTGAAAATTTTCGACTCCCCTATCTCTCTCCGTCAATTCCAACTATACGCATCCGAAACCATGCAATCGTTGTCTATTTCCAGAACAAATGGACGAGGGTAACGAACCAACAATACCTCATTATTCAACCAACACTCCTTCCAAAATCTAATGTTATTCCTTGACCCAACTTTCATATGAAGTATCCTTTACTATTCCTCGTCGCCGACAATGAATCTACAATCGTAACATACAAAGAAGTTAGGATGTCAACCCGCAAACTATCCATCGAATTCATTGCCCTCCATCGCCATTTAAAAATAAGCGCCTTATTAAACGCCTCCAACCACCCAATACCGATCTCTCCTTTGTCTTAAGAAGCCATGAATGGTTTCCACACTACCAGTGTATCTGTCTATCATGTCCCGAGAAACCTCAAAAATATCTAGATCAATTTTGTTCCAACATATTTAGAACTGACTGGGAACCACAGACAAAGACATAAATAAACACCAATGGATCCAAGCACCGATGTAGTCAATAACAATCTAGCCCCTATCGACATCAAACTCGACTTCCACGAAGAAAGGCTTGCTTTGAACCTATCGATGATAACCTGCCAATCGTTAATTTTCTTCATAGAAGAATCAACTGGTAAACCCAAATAGATAAAAGGCAACTTTCCTGGCTTGCAACCTGTCATTGAAGCAAGATTTACTACATCTTGATATTTAACCCCGACCCCATAAAGGTTAGACTTGTGGAGATTCAACTTCAACCCCGAAGAAAGATAAAAACAATTTAAAATCCGAACTATAAACTCAACATTAAACTCCAACCAATCCCTAAGAAAAATAAATAAGATATCGACACCCCATTATTACCCACCTTTATCTTGTTAAGTAGACCAACACTCATAGCATCTTCCATGCAACATGCAAACCTTCTATAGCTAGAATAAATAGAAGAGGAGATAAAGCCTCTATGCATGGAGAATCCCGAAGTAGGACTACCATTAACCAAAATAGACAATCTCGCTGAATTAAGACAAGCCTTAATCCATTTAATCCGTTTATGACTGAACCCCATGAATTCCATAACTCGAAATAGATATTCCCAAGAGATCGAATCACACGCTTTCTCAAAATCAATTTTTAAAATCATCTTCTTTTTCTTCCGTTTACACCAATCCACGAGTTCATTCATTATTAACAATATCTGTCGGGTCTTGATAAATGCAGACTGCTCGCAACTTATAACCTAATCAATGACTTTCCCTAACCGGTTAGCCAAAATCTTTGCTATAATCTTATACTGGATACCTATAAGACTTATAGGCTGGTAATCGTTTACTACTACCGCGCTTTGTACCTTCGGAATCAAAGTCACACACGAAGAATTGCAGCCTTTTTCAAACGTTGAAGGACTAAAAAATTGTTGAACCGCCTTGAAAATGTCATCCTTGATAATCCCAAAACCTTTTAATGAACGCAAAGATAATACCATATGGACCCAGGGACTTGTTACTACCACACATCCAAACCGCCGCTTTAACGTCCTCCATCGTGACATGATTAGCTTCCAAATAATTACAAGAATCCATAGAGAGCAATTTAAAGGAACCACTACGATGCATAACATCTAAACTTGAAAAATACTTAAATCTAGAACAATAATTGTTACACAAATTAGTACAAGAATACGCAATTCAACAACTACAAAAAATGAAAAATACGAACTTCAAGAATACAAGAAATAACTTTATTCACAAAAGATTACAAGTGATTACGATTACAAGTATCTGTGTTTTCAGTCCTACTTCACGATTACTCAGGATCCCTATTTATAGCACTAATCGACCAACTAATTATAACAGTCAAATTACACACTCAACATATAATTGAGAATTTATACTAAGGACCCTACACTAATACTTCCGAAGCAGGAAGATTCTGACTAAGCTTCGGAAGAATCAGATTAAGCTTCGGAAGATATACTAACTTCGGAAGAAACACTTGTTTTGCTTTTATATCTCACAATCTACACCTTGAAACCAAAACAAGATTTTAACCAACTCCCAATGCATCCAAGCAAAAGTTAAACTTGACACCAGGTAGAGATTTAGTAAACATATCAGCTGGATTCTCCAAAGTAGATACACTCTCCACTTTCACCTTCCCAGCATTCACCACATTCTTTATGAAGTGCAACTTCACATTGATATGCTTTGTTCTCTCATAAAACATGTTATTTTTTGACAACTGGACTGCACCCTGGTTATCACAATACACCATTGAGTCTGAAACATTAATTTCCAACTCAGAAACAAAACCATGCAGCCATATAGCTTCCTTAACTCCCTTAGTCAAAGCTATATACTCAGCCTCTGTGATAGATAATACCACTACATGCTGTAATTGGGCTTTCCAACTAACCAAGTCACCCAGCATTTGAAATGCATACCCTGTAATAGATCTACCTCTATCAAGGTCCTTGGAAGAATCTGAATCAACATAACCAACAATCCGTTTACTCTCCCCATGTTCATGACACCCAAACACTAAGCCATAGTGTTTAGTACCTCTGAGATATCTCAAGATCCATTTCACAGCATCCCAATGAGCTTTACCCGGATTAGACAAGTACTTGCTGACTAAACTCACAGCATAGTCAATATCCGGTCTTATACATACCATCAAGTACATCAAGCTCCCAACCACATTGGCATAAGGCACCTTCTTCATATAATCAACCTCAACATTTGACTTAGGACAATCAGAGCTTGACAGTTTAAAATAAGCACCAATAGGAACAGTTACTGGCTTCTCCTCATTCATTCTATAGTTAATCAGTATCTTTTCCAAATAAGAGCTTTGAGACAGTTTCAACACCTTGTGTTCCCTATCTCTCTTGATTTCCATGCCCAACATCTTCTTTGCTTCACCTAAATCTTTCATCTCAAACTCAGACATTAACATCCTCTTAGTAGCTTCAACTTCTTCCAAGTCTGGACAAGCTACCAACATGTCATCAACATACAGCAACAAATACACAAACTTGTTCAAGTTGTACTCCTTGAAATAGACACAACTGTCATAGCTGCTCCTATTAAACCCATTAGTCACCATATGTTCATCAAACCTCTTGTACCACTGTCTAGGAGATTGCTTCAGTCCATACAAGGACTTCTTAAAGAGACACACCTTATGTTCCTGCCCCTTAACCTCAAACCCCTCCGGCTGCTTCATATAGATTGTTTCATCTAACTTCCCATGTAAAAACGCAGTTTTCACATCCAATTGATGCAACTCCATATCCATAGAAGCAGTCAATGATAACATAACCCTTATAGATGAATGTTTCACCACAAGTGAGAATATTTCATTATAATCCACCCCTGGCTTCTGTGTAAACCCCTTAGCTACTAATCTAGCCTTATACTGGTTCATCTTCAGAAATCCCATCTTTCAGTTTGAATAACCACTTACATGACACAGGCTTGTGACCCTCAGGTTTATCAACCAGCTCCCATGTGCTATTCTTATAAAGAGATTCCATCTCTTCCTCCATGGCCTTACACCATTTTGAGCTCTCTTTCACAGAAATTGCCTCAGAGTATGACAACGGTTCATAGATACTTTCTTCTTCAGCAGCAACAAAGGCTAATGCTGACAAATCAATCCCTTCTCTATACCTGAGTGGAGGTACCATTTGTCTCCTTTGCCTATCCCTAGCCAATTGATAATCATCCAAACCATCCCCTTGGCTATCAGTGGTGAGTCGATCAACACCTTTATCACTCACACCCGGCTACTCCACCTCAATCTGAACCCCACTCTGCTCTCCAACTTCGGAACCTATTTTTCCTTCATTGTCTTTATACAAAACATCTTCTTGGAAAACCACATCTCTACTTACTATTACCCTGGGTCTGCCACCATCTAGCCTCCATAATCTATACCCTTTCACTCCATCAGGGTATCCTAGAAATACACATTTGCAGGCCCTGGGTTTTAGTTTTCCTTGGCTAACATGAGCATAAGCCAATAAACCAAATACTCTAAGATCATCATAGTCATGTTTTCTACCTGACCATGTCTCCATAGGAGTCTTTATGTCTAATGCAACTGATGGAGACCTATTGACTAGATAAGTAGCAGTAGTCACAGCTTTAGCCCAGAACATCTTGGGTAAACTAGAACTAGCCAACATACACCTTACCTTTTCAAGTAAGGTCCTGTTCATCCTTTCAGCCAAACCATTCTGCTGTGGATGACCAGGCACAGTTCTGTGTCTTACAAAACCTTGAGCTTTATAATACTAATTAAACTCATGGTTGCAGAACTCCAACCCATTATCAGTTCTTAGCTTCTTGACTTTTCTTTTAGTTTGGGTTTCTATAAGGACTTTCCATTCCTTGAACTTACTAAAGGCATCACTCTTATTCTTTAAGATGATTATCTGGACCCTTCTTGAAAAATCATCTATCAAATTCATAAAATATCTAGCACCACCCAAAGAATCAACCTTAGCAGGACCCCATAAATCAGAGTGAATGTAGTCTAATACCCCACTTGTGATATGCTTAGCCCTTGTGAATTTAACCCCCTTATGTTTCCCAAGAATACATGTTTCATAAAAACCAAAATCATAATTCTTCAACTCAGTCACAACCTGTTGCTTTTGCAACTCTACCAGTCCTTGCTGACTGATATGACCAAGCCTCTGGTGCCACAACATGGCCTTAGAACTACTATCACTTGAGGCATTTGCCACATGGGACTCTACTATACCAGCACTATCTAGTACATACATTATTATCCCTTCTATTACCAGACAGTACCATCATTGATCCTTTAATCACCTTAGCCTTACCATCCCTAAGACTAACATGGTACCCAGATCTCTCCAACAACCCTAATGACAACAAACTTCTTTTAAGATTAGGAATATACCTTACATCATGAAGATCTACTTCCATTCCATTCTTCATCTTTAAAGTCACTGTACTATGACCTACAATCTTGCAAGGTTTATCATCCCCTAACCTTACAGAACCGAGATCTTCAAACTTCAAATCTTTGAATAAATCCTTCACAGGTGTCATATGATATGAACAACCTGAATCCATCACCCACTCATTCTCATTACCGCTGCTTGTAACAGCCAACGCATCTGCACTCTCATATCCATCAGATACATCATCTTATGCATTGTGACTAGAATGAGACTTTGATCCACTTGATTCACCCTTCTTTCTTTTCTAGTCAAGACAATCTCTTGAAGTGCTTTTCTGACCCACACACATAACATCTCCTCTTAGACTTGGATCTTGACTTTGAGACACTTCTCGGCTTGAAGTTTCTTTGTTCAGATCTTTCCCTGACCACCAAGCCCTCTTCACCATCTTCTTTATAATCAGTTCTCTTCTTCAATTCCTTTGAATTGAGAGCTGCCAGCACGTCCTCCATGGTAAGAGTATCCCTACCATACATCAAAGTATCCACAAAGTGCTCATAAGATGATGAGAGAGAGGTCAAAAATATGATCGCTTAGTCTTCATCATCCAATTCAACTTCAATGTTTTCAAGATCTAACACCAACTTGTTGAATTCATCAGTATGATCTTCAATTGACTTCCCAGGCGCCATTTGGAAAGTGTACAAATGCTTCTTGAGATACAACCTGTTCGCAAGAGACTTCGTCATGTACAGGCTTTCCAATTTTGACTAGACCCATGCCGCCGTCGTCTCCTTCGATACTTCTCTGAGTACCCGATCACCCAAGCCCAAGATGATTGAACTGTGTGCCTGTTTAAGCATCTCTTTCTTCTCCTTGTCTGACATTGTGTTCAGCAACTTAGATTCTCCAGATCCACCACTCGTTGATGTACGAGCAATGCCTTCATCTTCAGTCGCCATAACCCAAAGTCGTTTTTCCCGTCGAATTTCTCAATCTCAAACTTTGTTGACACCATCGTTACCGTCGAACGATCTTTGATTGAATCTTGTTCCTCAATTGAGCCTCTAACCAGGCTCTGATACCAATTGTTACACAATTGAGTACAAGAATACACAATTCAACAACTACAAGAAACGAAGAAGACGAACTTCAAGAATGCAAGAAAGAACTTTATTCACAAAAGATTACAAGTGATTATGATTACAAGTATCTGTGTTTTTAGTCCTACTTCAAGATTACATAGGATCCCTATTTATAGCACTAATCGACCAACTAATTATAACGATCAAATTACACACTCAACATATAATTGAAAATTTACACTAAGGACCCTAAACTAATACTTCCGAAGCAGGAAGTATCATTTGGAATACTTCTGAAGCAAAACTCTAAGACTTTCAATACTTCCGAAGCAAACATAACCTTAGAAAGATTCTGACTAAGCTTCGGAAGAATCTATTTAAGCTTTCAAAGATATACTAACTTCGGAAGAAACACTTGTTTTGCTTTTATATCTCACAATAATGATCAAAAAATACATTCTTCACACGATCTGGATTTATTATCCATTCCCCGTCCAAGTTAATTCTCGATATTGACATTTGATGTCTTTTTTTCTTTAGCAAACCATTAAATAACTTTGTATTTTCATCTCCTTTTAAAGGCTACTTTTTTAACAGCCAACCGATTTTATTAAAACCAACTAGCAAGACGCTAGAAGCACATGGAGTACATACGAATCAAAAAGAAATATTACATCAAGATAACCAGTTTAAAGACGACATTTTAGCACGATTTTTAATCCACAAAAAGGCCAGTAACTTAACCTCATCGAAGATCTCTTCTGCCCTCCATGTTGGTTTTTTTTCAATATCCAAGAGCTCCTTTATAGCCTTACTTCTCTATGCTATGACTTCCGGAGAATATAGCCCCTCGGGCATAAAAATCGGGTTCGAACCCGACCTAGACCCGGGTACAGCTAGTACCCGATGGAAGGTGTATCCGGGTCGGACCTATTTAAACTCGTAGGGTTGGAACCGTTTTTAGATTTTAAGTTTTTAGCGAACCCAACCCGAACCCGACCGGAACCCGACCGGTTGAACCCGAGTTGAACACACACACAAAAGAAAAGAAAAGAAAAGAAGAAGAAGAAGAAAACTAAACTGGGTATTGGACCCGACCCGACCCTACCCGGGTATAGCGGTTAGGGTTTTCAGGTATGTGAACCCGACCCGGGTTCATACCCGGTTTCGCCTCAACCCAGGTACAAAAAAACCCGGTTGGGCTGAACCCGTTTTGTACCCGATTTCAGGTACGGCCCAAAACCCGAAATGCCCACCTCTAGCCCCTCCTTAACTCAGTAACCAAATCACAATCCTCTAATTTTTTTCATCGACTCCGCTTTGTTTATTAATGCCATGACATTTGATTCTTTAACCCACTCTTTGATAACCTCTTTTAGTCTTTGGAATTTTGCTTTCATTTTAGCCACCCCCTCTCTACTACTTCTTTATTCCAAACGTTCTCTACCATCCTTTCAAACCCATCCAATGACACCCAAGAATTGAACAATTTAAACGGTATAAGTCCAAAATCTAGACTTTTTTGGCGAAGGATAATCGGTCGGTGATCTGAATAATGCAAATTAAGCACCACCGCCTTCAGAGAGTTTACTCGATCCAATATCTCCTCTGATAACATAAAGCGATCTAGTTTACTTAACTTCTTGGTGTGTGAATCCACCCGAGTAACTTAAAACCTTCCATAGAAATATCTACAAGACTTGCATAGATATCTTCGCATAGATACCTTAAAGAGTAAATTTAAGATTTTAAAACCTTTAGCTGCAAATCGTTTTTTCGACCAAACCATAGAGAGGAAAAATAAAGTTTACTCTAACTTTAAAATAAGCTTTATAAAGAAACATCAGGATGAATTTTATTACAATTTTAATTTTTAATGATTTAATAAAACAATTAGGCTTAATTTACTTACAAATAAATTTTTTTAAAGATAAGTGGTTACTCATAATTAATCATTGTTATTAGAAACTTATAATGTTGAACATGATCTAAAATACTACCTTAAATTTAATATGAAAGCTAACTTATGTTTATCATGATGTCATTCAATTCTACGGTATCTGCTATATTTGCAGATATTGCCCAAGTTGTGGTGACTAAAGTTTTCAATTTGGGTCAGGGTAGAATGGGTACTCTCACCACACCGCATCATATACGCACCAATCATAATTTTTCATGTCACACTACATCACACTTTCAAATTTGATGACGACGGTGTTGTCACTCCATACCACACTATACCACTACAACCCCCTCCCCCCAAACACACATATGGGGCAGCAATCACGGTGACAACATGCTGTGAATGAAGCAATTTGCGGCGTGAGGAGGGACTGCGTCGGTGTTGCTGCTCGACGTCAAGCCTCTCCGTGGGCTCACAGCGTCTATGCCCTCCCACCCTTATATTATAATTAAGTAGAATGAAGATGTAATAGGTATGGCCATATCGGTGCTTAATGTGAGATTTCAAAAGAATATTAAAAATGTTGGTGCTTGGTGGAATACTATGTCAGTGCTTGGAGTGAGATTTCATAAGGATTTTGAAAATGTATATGACAATTTTGCCTATATATAGATGTAACTTCTATCTCGGGTTTCTGATTAATTTCAGGTTTAGTTTAACTCCAATTTAATCTGCTAGATCGGTCAAACGTCTTCCTCTATAAAATTTCCATGTACTTATCTTTTCTCTTTCATTTTAGCAACTCACTTTTTTCGGTCTACTACTACTCTTATACATATTACATAATCGCACATCCGTACGACTTGCTCGCTAGAGGGTGTTCCACGTGGTCTCTACATTTTGCAACTCCTAGCTAAACACGAGAAAAAGCAAGAACCAAACACCACCACATGACATGATCCACTAGAAAATATAAGTTAGCCATGAACAAAAACAAAATCTGTCTCACTCCCCATTATCATCATCACTAAATAATGAATACGATGATGAACTTGGGTATTTCCAATTCTTCAAATCTTTGAAAACAAACGTAATACAAGGAGAAGTATGTGTAAGATTATAGTCACATGGTGCCCACAATGTCTTGATTCATTATATGCTTAAACTATACTTGTTAATAATTCATATTGTTTCTCGTTTTGAATGTTTTTTATACAAATTCATTTAAAACGGCACTTAGTTGTGTTTTATAGGAATTTTGTTGGTTTGGATGGTGACTTGGTGATTTTGATGAAAAACTCAAGAAATAACTAAATTGTTGAAATATGGCTACTGATCAGTTCAAGATTTACATGTCTAATGCGCGACAAGGCCATGTTCGGCGTAGATCTCACTTTTAACCAAAATTGAGTCTCATTTCCTACATACAACTTTGGGGAACATAAACCTTAGTTCTCTCTAGTCCCAAAAACCATTTTGAGCATCTATTTAAGGAAAAGAAATCAAGATTAAAGACTCTAAGGAAGGATCTAATAACATACAATCCATCTAGCTTGATTTGATCTGATAATCTATTCATCTAACCATGTATCTCTTTGATTATTCAAGTTTCTTGGGTGTTTTTATAGTTAGTGTAACACCCGCCTCCCAGTACACATCCTAGGTGGTGTTAAGAATCGGATATACAGAACACATAGTATATAATCAGAGAATTCGTAGCGGAAGTCTAACTTTAATTAATATCATAACATACTACACATCTGTTATACTAGATAATACATTACATCAATTTAACTATACTAGAGACCCGAATCTTCAGTAGCGCTCTAGACCTCTGTTTTCTTGTAAGCTAGCTCATAATCTTCAATTACTGCAATCACTTGATATTTAGGATGTGTGTCTATAAAAATAAAAATATTTGGAACTCAACATAAAGCTTATGAGTTAATGAACAAAGTAATATTCAAAATTCAAAACATATTCTTATTGATTATTGCATCAAGCAGATACAACCATGACAAACAGATAGGAATAGAGTAAGCATAGTATAAATTCACATAACTAGGCTATATATACAAACTTCGCTAGCTAAAACAGAATCATACAAGCAACCATCAAGCATCCTATCAAGCATGGCCACATACCACATATGTTATTGATAGTCAATTCTACAATTATTACCAATTAATAGAATATCACATCCCGTTTTTTAAACAGTTTAATGGAACTCACCTGTTCAACAGTTGCTCAATATGTGAAAATTATTCCAAGTACAATCCGGTAATATCTCAGGGTTTTGGTACAGTTTAAGTAATGTTAAATTAGGTAATGATACAACTAATTAATTATTGTCATGATTGGACATTGGTTTATGATACCTTGTTTAAGTATGGATGATCAGTCCATTCCTAAATAAGGTTAGGCTACCCAAAACTTAGCCCTAATAATAACTCTAACACCTAAAAATAATAATACTACTAATACTAATACTACCCCTAATAATAATATTAATCTAAAATAAAAATAATTATAATAATACTAAAATAAATAATTATTAACTTGGCATATACATAAGTGAGAACATATCTTAAAACTATCTACGACGGATTGATGTAGAGTCTCTCTAGTCGCGCTCCTACTTGAGCTCCAAAAACAACTAATAACAATAAACAACGGGGTATCGAGTACTCGATATTTTCTATACTAGAGCGTTCTTAATAAAAGAAATAGATACTCTTAAGTTCCTCATATGTACTTCTTTTCATAAGCGATGATGAGTTGCTTCTTTTCTTCACTTCATCCATGTGGAATCAGATGTGCAACTTGCTAGGTTGGTCTATGATAACTTTAATTTATACGTAGTAATTTATATTGTTTTTATATAATTATAATTAGTTCAGTTGATTTCCTCTTTATTCTCTTATAATTGTTAAAATATAACGTTTTATAGAATTTGAAATATGTCGTTGTGACAAGCATATTTTTCCCTACAAGTCGGCCTAAGTTTCGTTAAAAACAGAGTATGTTTAAATATAATATATTATTATATTTAAATATATTTAAACAGTATCTTATGACACTCGTTACTTACTCGTTTAACAATATATGAAATATAAAGTTTATATTTCTTGTCTTTTAAATATTACATCGGATCCCAAACACTCGGAATATTACAGTTAGTATGAGCTAAAACTCTTGATTCACTTAGATTAGATGATTATGTTGATTACTTTAACATGTTCTTGAAGGTTCTTTAATGATTACGTGTGTTTGTTTGACTTAATTATATGTTAATCTGGTGGGTAAATTGACCATATATGTTAGAAAATCATATGTGTTAAGGTATTTATTCATGAATACGTATATGTATGTATGTGTATTCATGGCATTTGACTAGAAATGATGGATGGGGATTGAAACATGTATGATTGCTATTATAATATGCATCCTCGTGTATATGCTTTGAAATGTCATTACATTTGTTATGAATTCCTAATATCATTGTGTGTGTGTGACGTAAATTTGTAGTTTATATATTCGTAGTATGATATTCACAAGTTGAAGGACTTCATAAGTTTGTTTACATTACATGATTTGAGGTGGTTGGTATGTATTTATCATATTAGCTTTTCAAAGAATTATGAGATTAAATAACTTGACAGGAGTTTAGTCCTCACCAGTATAAAGCCCCTCGCGTTGCGGTGGGGGCCGTAAAATCTTGTCAAATAGTACCAATTCCACATCACCATCAGTTATCACCGACACCGGAAAAACTCATATTAAAAAACAAATAAAAAGAGGAAAAATAAAACTAAACGGAAAGTAGACGTAAAAACGTTGAACCCGCACTTGAAACGTAAAATATTAATAACAATAACTAAGTCGATCTAAGAACCGCGCATTAGGACTGGCTGTTCACAAGAAAAAAAATAGGGGTAAAAACGTTAAATCACACGCGCATGTTGCGACATGTTAACTATGGATACAACCCATTAACGCTTAAGTACAACTCACAATGCACAAACCATTTAATAATTAGTATTATATATAATTTACATTCAACAGAATTGTATAATTGGATCTTTATGAAATGACTTTAGGTGGTTAATATGTTAACCTCGTATTAACTTTCTAAAGAGTCATACGATTAGCTAGCCTTGACGGGGGTCTAGTTTATTTTCAAGTTACACATGTATAGAATGATCTAATCATGAGTTTTGTATGTTATCATTGTTTGGCTAGGCGGATTTAAAGTCTAAGTGAATATTCCATTTCCTTGATTATCTTTCCTGATTTTTATCCATATTTATCTATCAATGTTTATTTTAATTTAAAATATAAACATACCAAATCATCTATCTTTTCCAGCTAAATAATAACAAATGTTTACTATTAATAGCTAGCATGTCCTTGGATCTATACTTGGTCTTTTCCTAAACTATGTTATATATACGATGGGTACACTTGCCTATTTGTGTGCGGTTTAATTTTAAGGTAAACATCATTTCTGTAAATTTAAAACCAAGTGTTGTGAAAATCATTAAAATATATATATACCCACACATCAATTCATCAGTCCATCTCCATGAGTCAAACATAACGGTGATTAGTCCATCCGATCATCTTCATCACTCGAGTACAAAACCTTATGGCACTAGGTTGGCACATCCCTGAAAGGAAGCTCGTACATCAGTCCATCTCCATCAGTCTCGAACCTGAATGGTGACGGTGGTCGGCGGCGAGATGAATGATTGATGGCTGTTCTTAGTATTACTGTATTAGGGTTTAAAATCTTCTTAGAAAATTAATGTTGTGTTCCCGAGTTTACTTAACGAGAGAAAAGAAAGAAAATTACTTTCTTCTCGTTTCTTTTCCTGTCTCTTCTTTTTTCTTCTTTTCTTTCTTTTCTTTTCTCTCCATTTCATCTGATTTGAAAGGATTGATTTTAGCATTTATTTTTCTTCTATTTTTTTTCTCTTTTTAAGTGAACTTGAAAACACAACTTTCTTACTTTACTTTCATTTTCATCTGTTAAAAAAACTCTGGAACACAATTGTTTTTTTTTCTTTATTTTCATTCTTTTATTTTCATTCTTTTCTCTTCTTAAATAAACTTGAGAACATAACGTAAGAGTACTACATGATGCAAATCCAGAGCTATTTGCCCATTTGAGTTTTGACTAAATAAGAGTTCAACTTTGAGAGTAATAATTATAATGGTATTATATAATATATTAAAAAGACATCAAATATACCAGTAGTTAGGCTCGCTAAGGCTCGCGAGCCTTAGCGATCCTTGAATGCAGGGTTTGAACTCGAGCTCGATAAGTATTCGATTCTTAATTCAGGCTTGAGATTGGGCTCGAGCTTAGGCTCAGCTAGTTCGAGCTTTTTAACTAGTCGATCTCGAGTAGCTCTCGAGCCGGCTCGGCTTGTTTACACCCCTACCTAGGCCAATCTGAAACTCTATTGTTTTTATCACGGGTGAGATTTGAATCGAAGACCTCCATCTATTTTGATAAAATCTTAGGGTACCTCACCACAACTACATGGGTTGAGAGTCATTGGTGAGTTCGTGCTAATAAATGCTTGCTATAACGATCAAGCGACCGCCCAGGCTACGTCTTTGTGTTACATTTAACACTTGTTAATCATATCAAATGTAACTCGGACTATAAGTTCACTTTTCAATAAACATTTGGTAATGTGACTTGCTTGAACCAAAAGCGCACAAATAAGGCCAAGCAAGCCTGGTACTGTTTGACAAAACTTAAATCTTATCTAGGGCCATTTTTCAAAAAACAAAAGCTATATGTCTTACATAACATAGCTAGCAATACCTAATACTACACTGTGGACTTCTAGTCTGTAGAGACACCCTCCTAAATTAGACCAAAGCTCAAAGTATTAGGGTCAATCTAGATCAATGGGTCTAATCTTAGGGTGCCTAAATTGAAGATAACCCATTTGTGTTAAGTCCCAACACACCCTATAAATAGTTATTATTCTCCCTCTGTAACTGTCTCCACATATTAAATACAACTGTTTGGCTCACCCCATGACAACCGATTGACTTGTCACTAGAGTGCCCTAAGAGAAAAGAAGTTGATTCCACCATGAGCTTGAGTAGATATGGCAATCAAACCCAAATTCATTGAGAATACTTAAAACCCGATACATCTGGGACGGGTATGAGATCGGGTAAGCGGGTATGCGACTAATTTTATTTTTTTCACGAGTATGAAATAGGTTTGGGATTGTATCATATACCCATTTACCGACCTAGTTACCCGATTAAGCATATCCGTTTACCGGATTATATACCCGCATTTATTTTATTTTTTTAATTTATTTTACTTAATAATTATATTATATGTAATTTTATCTTTTTTTTATTTTTTTACTTAATGTCTTCTTACCTAATATTATGTGTTAATATAAGCAATTAAGGGGCTGTTTGGCAATTTCTAAATGACTAAATGCTAAATCAATAAGAGATCTGAACCATTAAGTGTTGAACCATTAAGAGGTCTAAACCATTAAGAGCTAGTATATCACTTAGCTATTCAAATGCAAATGTCTGACCAATTCAGATAAAAGGTTTTAACCATTCAACATTAGACCTCTTAACAATTCAGCATTAGTATAATGCTTAACCATTCAGAGGCAAATGTCTGAACTATTCAGACATTTGCACGCGAAACAAACATTCTAAACCATTAAGTGCTAAACCATTCAGACATCTGAACCATTAAGAGGCTGATTCAGATACTGCCAAACAGCCCCTAAGATTTTCTATCAATTGCACTATATAGTATCTTAGAAAGGCATAACTTGATATGTGTCTCTAAAATTAAAGAGTAGTTGTGAGAAACATTAACAAAAAATATTAAGGATTAACAAAAATATCAATAGATACCCGATGTGTATAACAACAGTAATCTTTATAACTTTAACGGGTATACCCTATTACCCGCGGGTATGCTCGATACCCTGACGGGTAAATACCCGATACATACTCGCCGGTTTTGAGCCGCGTATGGGACATGTCATTCTAATCAGGTATGGGGTTGGAATTACTCATACTCGTCCCAAACCCGACCCTTATCATCCCTAAACTTGAGATGAGTTTTTCTTCACTTTATTCATGGAGCATCTACATCGATGAAGTGAAGATTTGCTTTTTTAGATACTTAAGCACAATGTTAATCCATCTATTTTGGTAATTTTTTAATCATTTAATTAAAATGCTATCTCTGAATAGATAAGAAGTCAGGTTGTTTGGTTAAAAAAACCTCTTAATCATTCAACTAGCCTATTAACCATTCAGTTTAGAAATGATACTGAATGATTAAGGGGTGTTTGGGATTGCTTCTCAAACTGCTTATTAACTTATTAACTTTTTTAATAAGTTAATAAGTTAGTATGGACTGACTTATTAACTTATTTCCCTCACTACCATTACATTGCCAAACACTATAAAATGATTTTTTGACTTTTTAAAAGTTAATAAGTCAATAAGTTATTTTGATAAGCAATCTCAAACACCCTCTAAGTGGACAAAAACACACTTGTAAAACAAAACCCACAGCTTCCATTGATCCCCCCCACCCCCGCATAATAATCTCGCAACCCCTCGACGACGCACCACATCGCCGGCGCTTTTCCTCGTCGGAGCACCTCTCCCTCGCAAGATTACAACAACTCAACTCTTGGTGCACCCCATTTACGACATCTCTTTATTGTTGCTGTTAATGATGATGATGAGGATGCATGAAAGTTTATACAAATTGAAAGAAGACGAAGATAAGATCTTTGAGGAATTGAAAGTTTAGATCTTGTAGGAGCTTTTAATGGTAGATTGGAAGGGTATGAGAGACGAATGAAAGTGGGTTTCATATAAAAAAATTGTAAGAATGAAATTAGTCCGCTTAATGTCACATAAATTGATATGAACGTTTCGTAACGAATGTGCAGCCAACCAACCACATGTCAAGAATCGGCATTCCAAGAATCGGTCAACAAAGTTGACTATTAGATATACAGTCTCTTACATGAATTCAAAATTGTAATGAACCTATTGTTTTTTATAAGATCATGGCATCATAGGTTACTATAAACTCTAGTTCTACATAGGTATGGAAGTTCTTGTTAAGTAAATAACTACATATTATCCCTTGATTAGTTGATCAATGAAAATGTCTTTAATCCTATCGTTATGTCATGTTGATGTGACATGTGGCTAGGTGAAACACAACTTGACATCTGTAAATTTATAGAAAAATAATGGTAACTTCATAGATGTTGGGTTGTAGCTAAACTATCACATCTTTCATGTCATCGTGGTTACATTAAACTTCCATCAAGTAAAATAGGAAAAATCTAAAAACTTGATGGTAGTGACTCCTAGTGCTTTTAGATGCTTATAACCTCTTAAATCTCTTAATTCATGTAAAAAGGACAAAATATGTTTGTAGTTAACTTAGCCCAATCTGCCATCTTGACCCGTCTTTAAAGTACCAGTTGGACTCGACCTGCTATGACTTGTAGCCAACCTATCTAAGCAGCCTGATTTTACCACCCCTAGTGATAAGTGACCAGAGGAGATGTGTTTTCTCTTAACTTCCTTTAATTAACAGAGTCGTATAAATTATTAAAACTAAAAACTATAAGTCATAACTTAAATAACCCCCTCATAGGTTTATGGTTCCCTGCCATCCATCAAAGAACACATGCCCATAAAAAAAAGTATATCTAATTAATGATCCTAACAAAATTACAGTTGAAATATTACTTCTTGTTTCCTGTAGTGAGCATAAATGTCATTAATATACTCCACCATAGCAAGTGTGGATCACCCTTATCAGCATCATCAATGTCCAAATGTGGTTCATCGTATATATCTTCATTCTAATAACAAATTTAGAAATTAGTTGATTAAATCAAATAGGCCATAATAACAATGAAAGGAAGAAAGAATTAAACCACCGTCTTATAGCATGACTTCTACAAGGTGCACAAACTTCAGTACATTAAAATCCTCTTCAACATCAATAATACTGCAGTATTCATAGTAATTGTTTGGATTTTTGGCTTCTTTCTCTATCATAAGTAAGTTCATATATCATTTATATCAAATTAAGCAAAGGTTTTCTTCAATAGTTAAATGAAATCAACAATAGATGTCGTATTTCAACTTCAAATACGATATAAAACATGCTAATTGCATTTATAAAAATCATTCGGTGCAAATTTTAAGAAAATCAAGGTTTGTAAACGTGTAAATCTTAAATGGACCATCAAAATTGATACTGCACAAATAATACAAACTCATTCTTGTAAAATAGTAATTTTTTTCCATATCTTAAAAAAATCTAGTTGGCTTTGCAAAATATTCATTGTATGGTGATTTGAAAAGCTTCAGAAGTGTCAAGTACGTGGCATGAGTAATTAGATGCAATTTATGTTTTTTTAAAAAAAATTAAAGAAATTCAAAAACAAAGTAAGTTCATATATCATTTATATCAAATTAAGCAAAGGTTTCTTCAATAGTTAAATGAAATCAACAATAGATGTCGTATTTCAACTTCAAATACGATAAAACATGCTAATTGCATTTAAAAAATCATTCGGTTGCAAATTTTAAGAAAATCAAGGTTTGTAAACGTTGTAAATCTTAAAGGACCATCAAAATTGATACTGCACACAATAATACAAACTCATTCTTGTAAAATAGTAATTTTTTCCATATCTTAAAAAAAATCTAGTTGGCTTTGCAAAATATTCATTGTATGGTGATTTGAAAAGCTTCAGAAGTGTCAAGTAAGTGGCATGAGTAATTTAGATGCAGTTTACGTTTTTTTAAAAAAAATTAAAGAAATTCAAAAACATGCTACTTGATAATGATCAAACTCAAAACTTAACAACCATTTAAGTACTAATTTAAGATCATATTCAAGATTTGATCTGTACGTTAATTTGGTCTCTGAATCACAATTGTAAGTTACTTCATAGCATCAAAAGCATCCATTTTAACGGAATTGACATCATAAAACATGTTTGCTCATGCAAGCTTCATACTTAGACATTTCCATTTTCTGTAGACAATCAAGAGATAGAAGGCAATTTACTAATAAAAGAACCGATGGAAAATGATTAAAAGTATACATAACTTAGTTTTAAATACAAAAAAGAATAAGATCTAGAGCACTGTTTACCCAAAAGTAGTGGGAGGCGATCTTGAATTTGGTGAAGCAAAAAGCCACGATATTATACCAATATATGTTGTCGCCATCTTTAAAATAATAATCAGAATTGAATAGTGTATTGGCGTCTTTTTAGAAAGCCACACTCTAATAAACAAGAAAAATAGAATGAACTTCATACAGTGAGCATAATAAACTTAATTATAGCATTTACTTTTTGTATGAGAGCTTGTTATACTCCTTTATGAGATCCAAAAGCAAGAAATCATCATATTCCTCCACCTTTATCTTGAGTCTATTGTTTTATATTTGTCATGAATGTCACCAATAATGAATCTTAAATCCAACCATGTTTGCTCTACCAATCTACAAAAATTTGATCAAAATGATAATCTTAATATGTAACATAAAAAAAGTGGATGATATGGTAAATTGATCATACTAAGATAATCAGTTGTGTAATCAAACAAATCTAAATAAAACCACCTTATATCCATGTCTAATGATACTAAAAAACATATATTGGGGTGAAATCGTAAGATCCTCTTCACACCAAATTGTAAATCCTATTTCTACTTTTGAGAATCAAATATTACTTTGGAATTCCAATTAATATGACTGCATAATCTTTAATAGATCATATGTAGGTATGTTAAACTATATAAAGATTAAATAAACACTACAAGCAAATGGGGAACGTAGTATAAAAAGCCAATGAATTACAGATGCTTCTTTAAGTTACTTAAATTCTAAGATTTGACATCTATAGATTGATTTATGAATATCTTTGAAAGACCAACATAAAAAAATTATTTTATATGCTCAAAAATAAAGATCAAACCGACATTAAATTGTAACCCTTAGTCCACAAAGGTGATTGACATATAGTAAAAATCACAACAGTAAAAGAAAATCAACTTACGTCAAGCTAACACGTGTTGTAAAACAGGATGATATGAAACAAAGAGAAGCAAACATACCAAAGTGTTGACTTGCTCAAAAGTATTAACAAGTCTAGCTAGTATTTCTTTGCAAAATTTTCAAGAAACCTATTAAGAGATCAAGATAACAGATTAGTTTCAGGACAAATTATTATAGGTCATAATTAGCAGGATGGTAGATTCACAAAGTAAACTTACCGCCACCACTCCACACACCACCACCACTCCACCTATGTGTGTGGTGGGCCACCCAAATCAAAAATCAAAGGGCAAATCACAGGGCAATAGAGTTGTAATCGGAAAGAGAATTAGAAATTATAGTAGAACAGTAAAACAACGCATCAAAAAGTTCAAAGAAGTAAGATGCATATCCTAAGTATCATACTTACTGATGTTTACCTCTTTCATATGTGTAAGAAAAATAACCGCGGGCAATGACTCTAAGCCAAAATCAGGTACAACAAACGTATTAGTAACTTCTGACTAGTACATTACATCAACAAAAACCCTAGATGTAAATAGTGTAAGCGTAGCGATTACCTAAATACATCAACAAAAACCCTTGATTATTGTTGAAGCTGTGGTGCACTTGCTAGAGATCAGAAAAGAAAGGTCTCTAGTAACCTTACAAAATAAAAATTTTGCAACAAGGCTGAGGGAATAATGAGAGAAGAATCGAGTACAATGGACGAAGCAAGATCTAGACGCCCATTATCTTGTTGATGATAATGGACGACGGTGCGAAGTTGAAGAGACGAAGCAAACAGGTGAAGCGAAACAAAATATGTGTAAACCATAGAATCCATTTCCCTTTTGTTGATGATGAATTGATGGTTTGAGAAAGAAGATGAGTGGATTTAAAAACATAAATCATAGTCATTTTCTTTTCATCTACAAGTGAGATTGAAAGTGAGAGTGAGAGTGAGTGACAGCATATGGAAGGAGCCGGATATATGGCTTTGAAAACAACCACTTATGAGATAATACACGATATCATGCAGTAGTTATCTGGACTTCGTTATGCATTTTGACTGTACATTTGAAAATATTTAAATTTTAAACTTTTGTGGAGTTACTGGGTTGTTGGTGGTTAGGTTTCAGATGTCGTTTATTTTGTTGTAATTTGTAGCATTGAGTAGTTGTAAATTATAATCTAGATGATGATTTTAAGTTTTGTTTACACCAAAACATCTAAACAAATTAGGCGGTTGAACTGCTACTTTTAAAATAATACAACAACGTGTACGTTGAAAAATACAACAAAATATATGAACAAAAAGAATTTTTTTCTGTTTTAGGTGAAAAATAGGAACAATCTATAAAAAACTCATAATTTGGTGTAAATTAAGGGATCAATGTGTAAATAGTTTTTGAATTTCCTGTTTTTAAAGTCTAAAAGAGATTTTTAATAAACAAGATTCTTTATTTTAAGTGTATAACTGTAACAAACCTGAGAAAATTGGTATATATGTACAAGGGTCTAAGTATAAATAAGTTTAAAGTTTTATTTTTTTAGTAGCGTTAGAAAGACATAATTACCTTTGTTAAATTGATTTTTTGGGTTGTATCTTGTGCTTAACATTTATAAATCTCTTAACTTTGACCGGAATCCTTCCTTCGTGTATTATAATATAGTATAGATGATAAGAAGTGATTTCATTAACTTCTAAATAGTTTATCAATCAAATCCATTAAAAAATAAAGTTTTATATAGTTCTATTCGTTAAGCTTTTAGATTATTGTTAATGATGATTAAGAATATTTTATACATAAAACCAGGAAGTAAATTAAAAATAACAAATATATTTACATAAAAACTAAGAAAAACTTATGTTCAATGGTTTAAATGGGTAAAATCGTCATTCTGCATGGTTATTCAGAGATCCAACCAAACAGGATTTACTAGTTCAACACTTAATGTCTCAGAGTCTCTTACTCATTCAGACATCTTACTGGTTTAACACTTAGTGGTTCAGATATTGATAGAGCATTCACAGTAGGTGCCCCATATTGATGTGAGTGTGTGCTCTATATTATGAGGGATAGTTATGAGTGATTGTAAATGATGGAGAGAGAAAATATATGGTGATTGTATCATGATTACTCATATTTAGGGAAACATGGTACAACCCCCATAAATATTTAATATTTTTAAAAGTGGTTGTGTGAGTAGATGAGAGAAAATGTAATAATAAAGATATAAAAAATTATTTAATTAAAATAGAGAGTAAAAAAGTAGTGTTTTTAGTGTAAATATAAGGATGAGGATGGAGAAGTTAGTTTGAATGCTCTAACCAGCCACTATGTAAGTTTGTGTCAAATTTCAAATAAAATAAGGTATATCTTTGTAGTATACAAAAATACAAATGTGGATTAAAACACTACACACTTGCAAAGATACACATATAATAAAAAAATGAGACCAGACCGAAATCAAATAAATCTAAACCAAGTAACTGACTCTGTTTTTAGTTAGGTTTGAAGCTGCTCGATTTCGATTTCACAAACTTCAAATTCAAGTTGACCCAAATGACCCCAAATAAACCAAAATGCAACATTGGTAGGTCCACTATCCAGGTCCATTTTAAATATAGAAACCCATTAGCCCAATAACTTTTCTTTAGTGGATAGATCTTTCTTTTGCCCAAAAGTTCCGACTTCCGAACATCAAAATCCAATATCACATTTCTTTGTTGTTGGTTCTTACCGCCTGGGGTGCGCCAAAATACCCGAATCTAAAATATCAGATATTGAAAACTGCTATCCGAAATTTTCGGATATCCGACATTGAACACCCCTACTTACCGCTGTTTACGACCAAACACTGCCCTAAGTCGATTTGAATCAAGGCGCTCTTCACACTCGATTGGTATTACAAGTTTTTCTTTGAAATCGGTACTTCCATATTCAACAATCTCGATAAAAGAACGATATTTCATACGGTACAAATTGTTGATGATTTGCTTGGGGATTTTGTATGATTTCAAATGGAACTGATTAATTCTTATTTTAGATTACACCAGAGACTTGTCTTGATTTGCTTAACCACCAAAGTAGTCTCTAGTTTATGCATTTGTAACGTTAGCTTCTGTTTATGTTGTATACATTAGATGATACCGTAGTTTGTCTTCAAGACTAAAAATTGTATGCATTTAGGTGATAGTTTCGGTTTCAACTTAATATTTAAGTGCCTTTTAAAATCTTTTATTTGTTGATTGCTTTTGAGGTTGAATTGGGTTTATTCCATTCGACTTGTTCATTCAAAAACAGACCACTGTTGGTACCGAGTTTTGGTCTATCATTTGGTCTAGTCGTAAAGCCATTGATATAAAATGAAAACAAAATCAAGATATATATAAATCCATAACATAGCTTTTATTAAATTCCATCACGTCTACGATAAAAAAAAAACATATTATTACTCTATTATTAATTTGATGGGCAACGAACAGTATGAAGGGTGTTTTTGGGAATTTATGAATTTTAACAATGCTTGTATAGAGTAAATATTATTCTGATATCCTAATGTCTTCATAATATCCCTTTTGTTAAATTTACACAACTAAAATATAAAAAAAGTAACCAAGTGTTTGGTGGTCCATATTAATATATCCTAAAGAGCATGGTCAGTGGCTTTTGTCATTAGCCAACTCTTACCCTTTAACTTTAGAAATTTACATGTTTGATATAAAATATCATTTTAATCCTCCCAAATTTCAAAAGTTTTGGTTTTATGCTTTTACCCCATATACATTTTTACATAAAAAATGAATTTCTTACATTCTTGTTCTCATGTTAGTGTCGGTATAAATTTGAGTCCATCTACGTTTTAACGTAACTTTTAATTGTTCATAAATGTGACGGGTCAAATATAATACGTCTTAATGTTTTTTTATATACGTTTCGACATAAATTTTGTTTGGCAACTAGTTGGGTAAATATATTACGTTTTCATTTGTCGGTATAAACTCGAGTTACTCTATGTTTTGACGTAAATTTGGTTCAAAAAGAAGTCGAATTGACTGTATTTTATACTTTATCACGTCGCGTTTAACGCCGTCACAAACACGACAAGTAAAAAACTAGTTAATTTGAAACTTTGAAGGTGGACGTGAGGTGACATGACATGAGAATGAGGTGGTGTGGCATACATGTGAGTCACGTGAGCATGAGAAGCATGAACGGCGCCGGTAACGAAATCACATGGACTGTCCCGCCCTTGTGTCTCTCGGCGGTTACCTTTGTTGTTTTCTTCTCCTATTTCTTATTGAGTGCTACTATACGATGATGCTCGATACACCACCCGAATCGTGAAATGATTCTTAGCTCAAGTGGTTAAGGTGAAATATCTCAATACTTGTAAATTTCAGAAGGTATTGGGTTCAAGTCTCACCTGAGCAAAAAAAATACTCAGGGTTGAGATAGGGGTTTCAATTCACCAGTTATGGGTTTTCTTTTGAAGGGGTTAGGGGTGTGATCTCAACTTGAAAATAGATAAGTGGGCTGATTAAGATAACACATATATTCTAAAGTAGGGTTGTACATTTATCGTTAAAAAAAGATGGTAAAAAAGGTCAAACAACCCTTATGATCTTTGTCGGTGGTGCGCAAAGTTAAATAAGTTGCTTATTATTGGTTGAATATGTCAAAGGGAACCGTATGATCTTTGTCGATGGCGTGTGGTTAGTATGTCAGCGGTGTAGTCTAACCCATGTCATTACTTCTTTTAGTTACTAATTTTTGTAAAAAGAAGTTCAAATTATCTCCTTCACGTTAGATATTAACAAATTTGTTATACAATTCATGCAATGATTCATAACTATACGTTCTAAACACTTGACTAATATCAACTTAGGCTTAATGTTGTATGTTTGCCCTCCAAATCATGATTTTAGCAAGTTAACAAACCCCCCATCCCACCGCAGCAATTCTACTTTATGGTTTTAGAGACAGATTTACGATGATCAATCTTTCGATAGATATTTGTTGAGTGGGTTAGGCTCCGGAAAATCAATGGAGAATTTGATTGAATTCTCTGATGCATATTCATAATAGAAATTATGCATTTATAAGGCTTACAATTAGAAGGTATGAATAATCCAAGGAAAATAACGAGTTATTGGGTAATTCCCACAAATTAACTTATGAAATAGTAAAAGTAAAACTAATAATGAACCAGTAAATCAAGGAACAATCGTAGAAGAATAAAACATGTTGTAAACAATCACATCTTCCTTTATGCATGCAAGGATGCGATGCATGAGTGCCATGCATGACATGGCATAGACGGCCACGATACATTAAATAGTTCATGGTGTGTGTGTTTATATGGAGAAAAAGTTTCAAATATAAAATTTATTTTTCGTAGAAAGGATAAGAAATGGGTGAAATTATTACGCAATAAAGACTAAATTTGTGTGAAATTATCACACAGAGTGGAACCGGAATTATCAAACAAGAATACTCTTGCGTGATAATTCCACTCGTGCATATTTTGATGCTCGGGATCAACATTGGATGAAACTGAACCAGAACAATCTGTCTGGGATAAGTATTATGGGAAAGAGCAGTATGTGAAGATTTTATCTACACATCTCTGCCCATATATACATATATGACAAGTATGGGGATGAGGAAGAATATACGACGGTAGAAGATTGCCTTCCGGTAGTTGATAACTCTACGGTGGTTGGGGTCGGTGATCCGGTTGCCGTAGATAACATGAATTTTCTTAGTGAAGATTATCAAAAAAATCAAACACATAAAGCGATAATGGAGAAATGTTTTGAATATTGAATCATCAAGTTTGAAAATTGATAAGATGATAATTCAGTTCCCAAAATAACCGATTTAAATGGAGATAATGATGAAATCGAGGCAGGTCAATTTGAAGGGAGAATTAATCTACAAAAGCCACCCGTCAATATTAATCCAAATATTGAAACATCTCAAAACCAAGATGTAAAATTTGGTCCATTTGTGCCATCTCAGAAGGGCCATCTTTGGCCCAAAGGAGTAAGGATGATGGGCTAAAACCTAATGTAAAACAAGTCCATGAAGCTGAGCTCAAAGATGGGGTCATGACCTTAGTGAACAAGAGAGGCCGAGACGTTCTTTTCGACCCCGGTGGCTTTGGTCCGAGGACAAAACTCGAGGACGAGTTTTTCTTAAAAATAAAAAGTATGATGCAGGAGCATCTATGAATTTAAATTTGAATGTTTATTAACATTAATTATCTTTTAATTTAGCTTATCTTTTATTTTAGTTTAATATTATCTTGTTAGTTTTACTATAAATATTAGGGCTTGGTAAACTTCATTATGAGTTTTTGTTGATTGATTTTGAATTAAACAACCTTTGTTCTTGTTATCTTTTGGTTTGTTTATCGTCTTTGATTATCAATTGTTCTTGAGCAATTTGATTGCTTCCGTACCTGCATCATATTCATTCTTAAACTTTTACACATTTTACAAAAAATGAACTTTTTATTCTAACGTTCTCCTATATATATATTTATGTATCTATGTGTGTATAAATATATTACATATATGTATATATATATATACACACACACATAAGGGAGGGTTCCTAAAAAAACCCACTAAGTTATGCGAAAATTGAGAAAATCAAAGAGTTACATATATGTAACTATGTAAAACTATGAGGGTTTTTAATGAACACACCCATAAAGTTTTAGGTTTTCAACTAGACCGTACTGTCTAAGTGCACATTTGCCTATCGTGTTCCCAATAAACGCTCGATAATTGACATGCCAGTTCTGTAATTGCTTCCCAGTGATAGGGATATAAAGTGAGAAGTCGTTGGGAAGCCACTTCATGATAACTTGTCCAATGTCATGCATTGTCACCTTTCTTTTCTTCATCCTCAAATCCTCTTCTTTAACTTTATTGGATGGAGTAATAAGCACAAGAGAAGGGTCAGAATAAACTTTGATTACCTCAGTCTCTGATTTTTTAATCAAATCCATGTCTTGCTCCAAAAGATTTCTCACCGATTCTTCTACTGTTTCCTCAGCTATGGTGGATTCAATCTCTGATTCTTGTATAATCGAGGGAAGTAGTTTCGTATTAGTATCCACAACCTCCTCCATTACCTCGTCCTCTAATGACTCTTCAATCTGGATTTTCATCAAAAGCATATCATATTTTATGCTAAGGTAGTGGAGTCGTTGTTGATTTAAAAGTTGGTGTTGTGATAAACTTTCATCAATCGTGGACAACATCACTTTGAATCGAGCAATCTTTTCCTTCTCCTCAGATTGATAAGTATGTTGAAATGGCTTAACATTTTGGATAGTAACATTTTATTGTTTTTGAGGAGGAAGACTGACATTAATTCTGATTATAACATCGGGAAGGTTTTGATTTGTTTAAGCATCCAGAAAAATCCCTTTGATTACGCCTATCAAAATCATCGTATGCTGGCTGAGAGTATGCTTGGAGATAGTCGTTATGATCTTCCTTATAACTTGAGCTTTGTATCGTCTCTAGTTTATAATTATTGCTATACAAATCTTGCTCAAAGTTTTAGTTCACCTGTGACTGAAAATATCTTTCATAATATGGAGAGGAGGCCTCGTAGTACGGATAAGATTATGGTACATCATCATAGTTGACATCTAATATATATAATTTTCTTCTCGCGTGCTCACATTTTTGCAAGTACTCAGGACAATCATCTCGTTGTGAACTGGACTTCCGCAACATGTACATGAATAATAAACTCTATTAATGGTGAGGTTTAACTACTTGAGAGTAACTACAAGACATAAAACACCTAGCGTAGCACCCAGCAAAACAAAAACCAAATTAACTAAAACTTACAAAATTAACACTTTGCGCACTGATTCCCCGGCAACGGCGCTATTTTGATCTGGTTGTCGAGACTCGATCAAAAACAAGTTAATATATCGGTCTTAGCTACATTTATTACATAAGAGTAAGTAAGGTCGTCTCCACAGGGAATTGGTAGAAAATGTCTATTTAATACGGCTTGATTAATTAAAAGAAACAAACTTTGAAAGTTAATATTGAAACTTTGGATGGATTTACTAACACAAGTGTAAAAAGAAATCAACTTTGGAATGAATTTAATAATTAATAAGAAAACAATCACTTCCGAGTTTCAAGTTCTACAAGATCAACTGTTATTAAGTGTAACTTAGGGTTGCATAAACACGACTCAAGATCGTTGCTTTTGGATTAAATTGATAACCAAGGAACAATTTCTTAAGATTCGTTCATTCACAAAGTTACCAATTCATATATATCAAGTTATCTACTTTTCTCAATGAGCTAACGATGCAAGAAAACCGAAAACTGATGATAAAGCAACTAAATTTCTTTATAAACAAATTGTTTAACTCAATCAAAACCTTCAACTACATTTAATCACAAAATGTTCAACATAAAACCCTAAACATTAATAACCCTTTCTGTAAGGCCCCGTTCTCGGAGACCTCACAGTTGGACAATCATAGCATTATTATATAAAACAATAAGCATTTCATAAAACATCGCAGTGGAATTGAGTTAACAAAAACCATTCATGCATATAATTAATGTTGCAAAATAATACATCGTTGTAAGTTAGGGTTACAAAATAATCTTTTAGTTTCATTACAATACGACAAAATCATTAAGCATGAACGGATACCAGCATAGCCCTGACGAGTAGCTTCCCCCGTGTGCCATCCTCTGCAACATTTACCTGCCAACTGAAAATGCATAAAAGTCAGCGTTGCTGAGTGAGTTCTAGTTTTAAAGCGTCAAAATACCTTGTAAGATTTATATATGAAAATATCCTTTTCAATAAAATATTTCCTTTACTTTCGCGCGTGAACATTCATCATACATACATCAAGGTATAATCTTGATTATCTTTCATTATCTCATGCATTCGTTCGTTTCGTACTTTTTCATTATCTTTCACTATTTCCAGGTCCTGTCATAACTTTACCCCCATCGTTGGGCACACAGGCACCTCATTCTAGGGGTTAAGTGACAAGGACCCCATTTCGTACAAATGGATCAATCACCAAGACTGATCCCCCTGTGTGTGAACCCTTAAGGGTTAGCCAAAATCGCATGCTATATTACACACAGTTGAGCTAACAACTCTCAATGAGTTGTGAACCTTCTTAATCATTTTACTTGCAAGACTTTCATTCATTTCTTATGTTCCACTTTCATTATCATTAATCTTTCACTTTCATTATGATAATACTTTACGTATAATAGCATAAACACACCACGTAAAGCCACGTAATAATACGTATTAAGAAACACAAGAACAGCCCAAAAACATGCAAAACATAAAAAATAACAACCATCTAAACATCCCAGAGAAATTCCTTAAATTTTATTTTTCCCAAAATTTCAGAATATTTTCTAAGTCTTTAGGCGCATGAGTACTATGCAGGCGCATGAGCACTATGCAGGCGCATGAACCAACACTTGGGCGCCTGGGGAAAGCTTCTGGGCGCATGACTACTATATGGGAGCATGCACTTACACTTAGTCACTGGGCAGTAGGCACATGAAGAACTTAGGCGTATGGGTACTATTGGGGCGCATGACCTAACAGTTAGTCTATTTTGATAAAATCTTTTTGCGCATGAGGTACCGTTCAGGCGTATTACCCCTATTTGGGCACATGAACCATTCATGTTTTTCTAAGTCAAATCTTTCAGGCGCATAAGCCCTATTTGGGCGCATGACCAGCAGTGGTGCATATTTTAGACTTGTTTCCAAACCCAATCTGCATTCTAACCTGTTCTAAGCTTGAATAGATCATTCTAAACATCAAGAACACATACACCACCATAAACATGAACATAAGCACACATATACATACGGGTACATGTTAAACAGTTGTAAAACAGTTTAAATAATGCATTTTCAGCCTCAAATAGTTTAAAAACACATAAAACTGGGGTCTAGAACTCACCTATTGAAACCAACAAGTAAAACTCCTCCAAACTTGTGTGCACAAGAGTTCAAACACCTAAAACAAACCAAAACAAACACCCAAACACATAAAACACTTAAATATCGTATTCAAGGTTAAAATCCCAACAAAACCAAGCCAAATATACCAAGAAACACTTACCTTCGACAATTTTCAGCTTCTTTCTCTCTCTAAAACCGAGAGAATTCAGTTTTCTTCTTCTTCTTCTTTCAGCCGAAAAGAAAAAGCAGACAGCAGTAGCATGGGCGACCATGCTTTTAAAATCCTTAAAAAAATGGATTTTGTACTCTTTTGCACTTAGCCCCCCTCCACTTTTACTACTTTTCCCTTTTGCAAGATACTTTTTATTTTCTTTTCTTGTTGCTTTTCTCTTCTTTTATTTTGACGAGAAATTTCGGGTGTTACAGTTTCACTTGGTAAAAACTATCCACCCGAAAGCAACCATGAATGATTTAGGCACTCATCGTCTTCATTATGCCTTCAATCTTGATTTGATGCTGAATGTGGATGATTTGGAATGATTAGAGGAGGTTCTAAGGCTGAATTTCATCCAAATATTCGTTCTTAGGGCTCAAGGATTGTCTCCCCTCAAAACCCTAATGATTGGGGTTTAAATAGTATTTAAAATTTGAAATAATCCTCCAAATATCGTGCTAGACCATAACTTACAACCTATAGGCCGTAGGTTATGGCCTACCTTCAACCAGACGGCCAAACCTCCTGTCTTATGGGGTTTACAGACGGACTCAACACAGGGCCGTAAGTTACGGCCTCCCTACAGTTTGTACAGTTTTCTTCATTTTCAGCACCTTTCAAGCCATAGTATTGCTGTCCTTTGTATCCTTCTCAAATAATGTTTGTTAAGCTTCATTTAACCTATATTTTAAATACGTAACAAAGTGATTGTATTGGATATCAAAATTAGTTTAAAAACATAGTTTTAAACATCTAAAACTCACACAAAACACCAACACATCACTCATATATAGATGTGAGAGATTATTTGTAGTGTTTGTTTTTAAAAGGCCTAAAGATGGATAGCCAAGAGAACATGTTCCACTTGATATGTCCTATAGTAGCAAAGCTTTTAAATTATTTGAGGGTAGGCCTACTCACACCTTCAATTACTCACCTCATCAATGATGCTATCTCTGATGACGTATTTAGTAATCTCGTAAGGTGAACATATCTTTGGCTAGTAAACTTTTACTCACTATATTTGATTTTGTGGAATTTATTTTGTGCAACATCTTCTAGTGATTATAATCTTTAGGCTTCTAAATACGACCATCTTGCTATATTTAATTTGCAGATATTCAGTGTCACTTTGGTTGTGGTTTCAAAGTAATAACCATCGACCCGAATATAATTTGAAAACTTACTATGTTATTTTGAAATCACTTAAATATAAGACATGGTTTTGTTACACGCGAGTAAGATAACCCATAATTTTGTTATACATAGGTAAGCTGACACATGATTTTGATACACATAGTTAATATAAAATTATTAAATATAAGACATAACATGACATGATAGGGAGTAACAAGATGTGATCGTGAGGCACGTAGTGAAAAGTGAGATCAAAATAGGTAGTGATGGTTAGTCTCTTTACACTTTTATGTCACCTAAACAACAATATAGACAGATGGTATGTTTTAGTTGCTTAGTTTTTAAAATGTTTAAAAATACTATACTTACTTTATAGTTAAGTTAATGATATCATTTTCCATTAATGTAATCATATGACGAACAAAACTAGTAGCAAAAACAACGGGGACGGCTATATTTTGTTTGGTCCGTTGTTATCAAGTGTTTGGACCTTTCAAATGACCCAATAGTCTTGGGCCAGCCTAGTCCAGTAGTAAGTATATGTTGGTATTTCTTATGTTATCCTTGTTCTTTCCTAGGAAACATGTTTCATGTTTAACAATTTTTTGATTTGTGTTCCCACGATATATAACTATATAATAATAAAGGTTTCATCTAGGGTATATATTTTCATAATAATGCTATTTATATTTCTAAAGATTAGAATATTTTAAAGAAATCTTAAAAAATAATAGAGATGAATTGCTAGTTTTACTTTTATATTCTAAAAGGTTTAAACTACACTCTGTATATTTTGATATGGCTTTCAATATGCTTGATTGTATTTAGTGCGAGACTGAGATGAATTATATAAAGAAGTAGAATTGTTAGGGTGTGAAAAGGAATTGAAAACCGAACCAAACTTGTAACAGAAAAATGAGCGGATTTGTGAATTTGATTTTACTTCGGTTCCTAACCGTATCCGAATTATGAATTCGCTTTTGGTTTGGTTATCGGCTTCACACAATCTTGCTTATTCAGGTAATCGAACTGAATTCAATCGAATAAACCGAATAATAACCGGCTTTATCGAACCGAATAAATCGATACAGTTTCAGAGAGGCCAAAAAGTATCAACGCTGAATAAGCCGATAGGCAAAACGATAAACACCCGTGGATTTATAGAACATTATTATTTCATTGTATCGCAGCAATGAAATTATAAATTTTCAAGTATAACCAATGGGTACTTTTTTATATTTAATTTAACTACTATAGTGTTGATTTAAAAGTCGAATTATATGAATTCAACATCATTAGATATCACTATCAATGGTAGATGTCAAACACTTTCGATGAGACCAATATCCAAATCCTTCCGTAAGATATATTAAGAGTTAATTTAGTTTTGAATAAAGTAGACGGGAGTCATCATTGTAAAGAAAAACTTAGAAAATTTAACTTTCAAATCGTTTAATTTTATTAGTAGTATAATATCATCTTGAAATTATCATCAAAGAATACTTTAAATCTATTATTTCACCTTGTAGAAAGTGAGATTGATCAAACTTTAGTGTTTAGCATGATTATATAAACACCGGCAGAGGATAGTGGAGGCCGGGCCGTGACGAATTCAAAAAAAAATTTCATGGTGGCGGAAAATTTTAATGGTCATTTGATTATCAACCACTACATTAAAACAGTTATACTCATAAAGGTGGTTATATTGAAAAACATCGTTTAAATGGTCCCTAAAATCTTAGCCCGGTAGTTAAATTTTTATATAAATATCGAGTTCGCCCCTCATAAAGGTGGTTAGATCGGGTCGGATCCAGTTCATTACCGAAAAACATTGTTAAAATGGTCCCTAAAATCCTGTATATATATATATATATATATATATATATATATATATATATATATATATATCAAGAACTACATTAAAACAATTATACTCATAAAGGTGGTTATATATGATGTTTAAGGCAATTATACTCATAAAAATGATGATATGTAATATATTTGAAACAATTTTACTTATCCTTAAAACAGTCTCCACACTCTTTAATGGCGATGATGTTCAATATGTTTGAGAACGATGTCGGCAGGTAAATATTACATTTAATTTCTCATACCTTGAATCCAATATAAACTTAGCTTGCTTAATAGTTAAAAATATTTATTTCGATATATTTTTTTCCTACTAACTACTTGATTATTTGAGGGTGTAAGTACTAAAAATCTATTAGGTTACAGACCTTGGTTAGCAAGAAAATATAATTTGTTAGACCATAAGTCTATTGTAGTTTCACTCTCGACAATGTGTTTGCGACATTATTGTTTTCTCTTCAGTTTCAAGGTTTCAAAGGGGTCAATTATAAAATTTTACGAGGGCCGGTCAGGATTTTCACATATACGTAACACTAAAAGTTTTTGTTTAGGGTGGGCATGCCGGGGGGCCGCCGCCCCCCCTCTTTTTTTCGTAGTGTTAAATTTTAGTCCGGTAGTTAAATTTTTATATAAATATTGATTTCGCCCCTCTAAAAAAATTAATTTCGCCCCCGTCCCATAAAAGAATGTTTAAGCCCCGCCACCGTATATAAAGTAATAACACATGATAATTATAATAGTTAAAGGAAATCTTTATAAGTGTCAATGTACTTAGTACCTTTCCTCGTTAAGTGAAAAGACAAGTGACGTGGCAGAATAAGAGAATACGAGCCACTGTGCTACGGTCACGTGACCTGCTTCGATAAGAGCTGACTCATAACAAACCTTTACATTAATATAATCACACGTCATGTGTTCCTCCTTGTGCTCCATTGCCGGAGTTATCGGAATCTATTAAAGGCCTTTTGTTTACACGATATCACAATGCATTTTTGTAGCAATTTTACTATAATCAACTTTTGAATGGTTAAATTTATAAACTCATAAGTAAAATTTACGAAATAATAATTTAATGTTATGGGTTCTTTAGTTTTATTTTCGCCATTACTATTGCAATGTTTTGGGTTCGTGTTCGTGACGATTAGAGATCATGGATTCATGGTGATGGGTTGTCATATGATTATGAGGTGGTGGTTTGTAGAGAAGGTTTGGGATCGGTGTGAGATTATGATGACCAGTTGTGAAAAATAATGCAGAGTTAGTGTGAGGCATACTAGAAAGCATGTAATATATGTGAAAAGAGTCTTTAGAGTTAAATAAGGTATCCCATATTAAAGTATTGGTCTCAAATTTTAAGAAATTACATCATCGATCCCAACTATTTATCAAACTGTAACATGATTGATCTTTAATATTAACTTTTGATAAGTTTTTTAAAGTTAAGTGAGTGTGAAAAGACTTATTTACCCCTTAACTAAAAGACAAAATGTATAAAATATAAACTAATTAATATGGGTGCCACACACACACACACACACACACACACACACACACACACACACACACACACACACACACACACACATATATATATATATATTGATAATATACATACGATCACCAGCTACCCTCCATCACCACCGACAACCCCTCATCACCACCTCCAACCCACCACCACCATGGGTAACCCACCACCACCGTTAACCCACCACCGACAACCAACCACCATCTCTATCACCACCATCCATCACACCATCACCATCAACCGCCACCGCCACCACCACCACACTTAACCATCGCCGTCATTTAACCACCACCATAATCACCTTTAGTATTTGATGTAGAGAAGAAATGAAATAGGGGTGAAACAGGGATGAAGAAAACGAAAATAGATTCACCAATGAAACACCGTCATCACCAATAGCCATCACCAACCACCATAGCCATCATCGACGGCTTGATTCATCACCACCATTCACAAGCACCAACCACCATAGTAAACCCAGATCATAGTAGATGGTGATGCTCCAGCTCTAGATGTCGAAGGTGGTGATTAATGATGATTGTGACAATCTGCGTGGTGCTGGTAGGGCGATGGTTAGGTGGTGGGTAGGCGTCAATAGTGATGATTGGGTGGTGCTTGCCCGAGATATGTTGGGTTGTCGTCGGAATCTGTTGCTGCTCGATGTAGATTTGGATGAATGGAATGGGTTGATGATGATAATGGGGGTGTTGATGAATGATGATGATTGGTGGTGAGGGGAGGGTGGTGGCGGTGGTAGTGGTGGGGAGGTGAGATTTAGTCCGATTGGCATGGGGGTAAGGGTAGGGGTTTGGGTTTAAAGTAGTGGTGATGGTGATAGTGGGTCCCATAAAAAATAGTATTCTTTACTCTTTTATTTTGCTTAAGGGTAAAAGGGATATTTCACACCAACTTAACTGGAAAAGTTAACAACCATCCACTCTACGGGCCAACCATGTTATGGTTTGGTAAACAGTTGGGACCAATGATATAATTTATCAAAAGTTGGGACCAATATTATAATATGTGTATACCACAGGGACCAATCGTGTAATTAACTCGAGTCTTTAATATAGACTTGGACCTTACTATTTCTATTAAGGTAAAGTCATTGAAATTAGTTGCGTTAAACAATCAAAACACAAAATGGCCTGACTTTTTTTTTTTCCTCAAATGGATCCATGCCATGAAAACGCATAGTTTGCCATACTTATGTGTTAGGCGTTGTACAATCCTTTGTACACGTACGCCCACGTAGTAGCATAAGTTCACCCACTTATACAAGTACAATCCTTTGTACATGTATGCCCAAGTTGTATAGTAATTGATGCCATATCGATGTTGTACAATCTTTAAACGACGTTGCATAGTAACTGATGTCATATTGACTTTCACATTCTCTCATTCATTCTTGTATTTAAATTAAAGGGAATTTCTACCAACCTCTGATAATCTCCTTAGAATTACAACTTTTGGATCAGTTTACTTCTCGATGGAACTTAAATTGTCAAATTTTGATTTGTCTATGTTGATTTACCTTTGAGTTGATAGAGTAATTTATCCACATTGTCTTAGTGAGAACTATTTATGCTCACTATCATTTTTAACCTTTACAACTTTTTCATACAATAATTTTGTTAAGTTGTCCAACCTAACTCACATATAGGTTGCTTTTATAACTCTTGGCATTTTACTAGTGTCCATACTAAGTATGTTAAAAATATGTGTTATTAGACAATCTAATGCCAAATTAATATTAATCGTTTTTTGTTGTTTGCATGTAGTGGACCTGAGGTGGACTTGTGGACTAGTAGCTGGGCATTGTAGCTAGTTGGGCTAACTTAGACTTGTAGAGTTATAGTAGTAGGCTTCTAGGAGTAGTTGAGGTCAGGTCCATGGACTGCTATAATGAAAACAAGGAGTGTGTGACAAGTTATTTTGCATGCCCTCAACTCTCTCTCATACGTTCTCTGTTCATTCGTTCATCTTCATCATTGATCTAAGGAATCTATTGATTCATTGTGTTGTTAAATCTTTCATTCTTTAAATCAAAGTGTTTACTTAAGGTTGATGATCTGTGTTAGTACTTCAGATGATTTATAGTTTGTTCCACTTTTAGTTATGTCTTTGATTCTGGGTTATAACCTTTTCGTTTGGGTATCTTGTTGATCTTGATTACCAATCTTTGACATAGTATCAGAGCAATGATTAGCTTTACACGTTTGATTTCATCGTTGTTGCTTTGGTATATTAGGGTTTCCTAATTATGGTTTCTTGATCTTTTAAAAGCCTAATTGATTGGTGTTGTTCTTTGACATTCTTAAACCCATTCTTGTATAAAGTCAATAATATTCCTGGATTAACCGGTGGTTTATTATGTTAAGGTTTCTTATCTTAAACCCCTAAGATACCCTATCTAGTTTGGGGTGTTCTGTCCTCAAACTTGGTTACTATTCTTGAATTGAGAAGATTTCTAGTATCATGAATTGTTTTTGTTGTAGTAGTTTTTCTTCTTGACTCTGTAACCCTAAGTGAAGGTTATAGGTCTAAATGCTTGGATGTCCCTAGGTGAGATCATTCCTCTTTGTTTTTTACCTTCTACATCATAAATTATAAGTGTTTAGACATTATTAACAGGGTTTAAATTATTTCTTGATGGCATATTCTGCACCTTAGACTCTTGCTAATCCTTGATTTTTCATAATTGAATAGGTGAAAACCTGACTCTAGGCTTCATCGGTTTTCTATCCATGTGATTGTATTCCTCATATACGATTGAAAATAGTGTAATTAACCATGGTTGGTGATGTTGTTATTACTACTGAGACTCTTATTAACAACTTGGATGCTTGTGACGCACTTTATCATTCATTCAAGTGATTCAAGCAATCTAACCCTAACTTATATCTAGTCTTTAATCATTATATTGTTTTAATATAAGACACATTTCCTTAGGTTAAAACCGTGAGGAAACTGTTGGTGTCTAAGCTAGCATATTATTCAAATCATATTATAATACCAAGTGAGTATTCATAGCCCATTTTCATATGTTTTATTTTTTTTTTGGGGAAATTATGTGATTCACATTCAATTATTGTTATTCAAGGTTATTCTATTTTAGAATTCAATTCAAGATATGCTATGTTATTACTTGCAATTATGTGTGCATAGTTAGATAAACTAGATGATTGCATAATCATTAATTCATGTAACCACGGTAAAAATGATATATTTATTGCAGGATCGGTTAAGGGATGGTCTGTACAATCAGTCTCACAATGAGGAGAGCGTTAGAACACTTAACAGATCAAATAGGAACTGGGTTTATATGAATGATACTAAGAACACAAGTAAAGAATGAGACAGAACTAAGAACAAGAACAAGATAAGTATGGTTTTCAAGAATGCTGTATATTGCTCTTAAATTCTGTTACAAGTGTCACAAAGCATAAAAAAATACAAGAACCTAAGATACTTTATACTACATCCTACAGCCGACCATACTTGAAGGCCAGCTAGAAACACTAATCTAGACAACAAGTTCAATGTAAAGTCAAAAGGCAGATTGTCTTTTGACTAGTGAATATGACATGCCATAACTCACATCCTAATATATTACAAAAAGGATAAAGGGTATAAAGTTAAAAGTTACAGACTCTAAACCATAATCTACAGTTACAAAAGCATGGACCTTTTCACCAACTCATGCAAGTTGGTGAGTCTTTAGAGTTGCAGCAGAAAGCTGGTCAGCTTTATGCAAAAGTAGATCAGAGAAAACATGTCCTCTCTGTCTTCAGAAGAAATCAGTCTTCACTTCATTGGCTTCGGAAGACTTTGTCTTTGAAGCTTCGGAAGACATCTTCTTTGGCTTCGGAAGATTTGGTCTTTGGCTTCGAAAGATTTTACACTTAGAATAATTTGTTATGAGAAGTGTAAAACTTCCGAAGTAACTTCTACTCTGCACAATGTGCATGCAAGCTGGAAGATACTTGGTTGCATCACCCTTTCAAGTATAACCTTACAAACTCCCCCTAGGCTAATGCTACCAAAATAGAGAAGTATACTTAGATATTGACAGTCCTCATCAGGATCAAGATCATTCCTTTCTTCATCAACTGATCGTGATCCCTCAGACTCTCATAATACCTTCTCATGTCATGGAGATCATGTAAAGGAAGATTAAGCATGTCTTGCCAGAAATAGACATCTTGACCTCCTTGATCTCTGATGACATACCACCTGTCTGGATTGGTAGAAAAAGTCTAGGACAGGATGGGTCTTCCAGTTGCAAGAGGCTTTACTTGAGTTGGAGATGGTTGAGCAGCCTCTTCTTGCACTACCTCAGTATGCTCTGACTCATCCTGTGGTGTAGAGGTGGATGCCTTTGACTTCTTTTTAGAACCACTCTTTCTGTCCATCCTTTTCCTCCTCTTTGAAGCCTTTAATTGAGAAGACTGGCCTTCAACACCAGGTTGACTTGTTATGTCTTTTTCAGTTGGGTCCTCTTCCCTCACAAGGTCAGAAGTAGAGGGATTTGGACCCTGCTGTGGATTAGAAGATGAAGTTGGCTGAGATGCAGCTCTAGGCTCAGGTTGTGTTGTCTCAATGGGTTCAACCTTTACTTAACTTCAGGTTGAGCTTGACTTGGTGGAGAATGCAAGTCAACAAGCTCTCCCTTTTTAATCTTCTGCTTGATCACTCTAATGTGCTCATCCATAGTGGATAGAGACATTAGACCAAGCCTCCTTCCAGAGAATCCGTATAACTTCAAGAAGCTCATCATCCTCTGCCTATCAGCAGACTTCTTTTGACTGTTTTGGATGATGGCTCTTGACTTTGCAGCTTCTTCCCTCATTTTATTCTTAGCAGCCTTTCATTCTTTGATAACTTGTTACTCCAGCTGCTTAAGATACTCGAATTCAATATATTCATATGATAAGGGAAGAAGCGCTGATGCCTGATAAAGACCTGTGGCACTCAGGTAGCTAAGCATGTTTTGTCTATCAGCTTCCTTGTCTACCTGAGGTTGTGCAGTTGCCACAGCCTCTTTCTCAGGAATTTCCTAAACTAGGCAGAGGATAAGAGCATGCTTGTAGAGCCTTTTCTATCTTCTTTCTTCCTTGATTTTTAGAAGAAATTCTGCATCCTCGGCCTCCTTCCTCTTCTTTAATAGCTTTGTGTCTGCCAGTTCATTGAGTTGCTCTAAGGGAAGAGAGATGAGTTCATCTATGTTGTAGTTCCTGTTCCCCAAGTAGTTTAATCTGGCTGCCCTCAACTCATCATCCTGAGTATTTGGCCTGGGGGCATCCCTGATAGCAGCTTTCATGAACCCTGGACCCTTAGCTTCCTATTCCTCTCTCTCTCTCCTCCTCCTCAATCTCCTTAGAGGTCATCTTCCTCTTCCCTTTGTCACGAACAGGCCTTGGTGACTCAAGGTGGAGAGAGATTTGGCCTTCAATGCTTGGTTCAGCAGTCAAGCTCTGGCTAGAGAGAGGTTGTGAAGCACCTTCACCAGCTGGTGCCTCACTGAGGGTTGATGATGTTGAAGCAGTTCTTGTAACAAGGTTCACAGGGTCTATCACTGGGCCTTCACTTAAGGTTTCCCCTTCGAAGCTAATCTTAGGTTCCACCTCAACAGCTAGTTGACCAATGAGATTGCTTGTTAGCCTTTATCTTCTTCTTTGTCTGAACTCTTCAACAATCCTGTCTTGAATCTTCTCAGCTAGTCTGCCAGCTTGCCTGTTTTGACTAGGATTGGCTAGTGGCATGTGGACTAGAGGAAGACTGTCATAGAACTTCAGGGTCTGAAAATTGAAAACCTCTTATTGCCCCTGAAGTCTATGCAAAATCACAGCTCTCCTGTCAACATCATACGTCCACCTAAGTATTTCATTCTTAGCATCATGGGGTGGGGTAGACATAGCTCTCAGAATACCCTCCTCAAACAGACTTTGAATGAGTGAGTCCACATCAATATGAACTTGAGGAGGTTACTGAGTATGGACAATTGTAAGTGAGGTTGGTAAATCCTCAATGTCCATACTTTGTGAAGAACTCCCAGGTTCTATGATTGCTTGGACTTTCTCCCCCTTTTTGGTAGCATTACCCACTTGCATAGGTGAGCTAGGGGTTAAGTCTGTCACATTCATAGGTTCTTGTGTTCTTGGTTGAGCACTCCTGAAAGATCTCCCAGCTAGTTGTTCCTTGAGATCAGAAATCTCAAGTTGCTGATCATTGACCTTTTTTAGCAAGTTAGTTACCTGATTTTCCAAGTGACTAACCTTGGAGACTAAATAGGTGCAAGTTAGTCTCATATTCCCCTCATCTTCATTAGAAGAATCATGAGGAAATGAGAGAGTAGGACCTAAGTCTTCTTCCTCATCACCAGCACTTTGTTCTTGGCCGCTGGATTTCCCCTACACCATGACAGCTTTAACTGAAGTTTAATAAGCTGGGTTGCCATAGTTGAGGTCTTAATGATGTAATCACTTGTTGAAGTGAGAGCCTCTTCCATATGGACCTCCTGAACAGGTTTAGGGAGATCCACCTTAGTAGTAGGTGGATGATGTGGGCTAGACATGGGAGAAACAGGAGTACTCATCTCTCCTTGAGCAGGGGAGGAGAAGAGAGACTCATGATACTCATTGAATCCCAAGTCTTCATCATCAAATAATTCTAGGTTTGAAATGGGTTGGTTTAGATCAAGAGGCTGGGGATGATAACTGTCCCTTGAAGGTTATTCACTAGAGTATTGAGACTCTGAGTGAAGGCTTAAGGCTTGGGGGTTGTGAGCTTATCAGGCTGAGCATGAGGAACCTTAGCACTGATCATTGGTAAGATGGGAGTGGTTTGCTCCTCAGGAGAAGTGGGAGCTCCAGTGTCCACTTCCTCCTGTGTGGGTGGTAATATAGGGGCCTACACAAACTGAGTAGCATGTACAGGGGTTCGTTTGGATTTTCTTTGGTAGGTGATGGTTATTTGTGGCTGTCTAGGGGGTTGAGAAGTAGAAGGTGTGGGTTCAACACTAGCTGGTGCTGCTAGGTTGTCACGTTGACTAATGAGCTCTAAATATTTTGGGACAAGGGCTATTTCTACCCCTGAGAAGCCAATAGTTTGCTTTCTTATAGTCTTGAAGATGTTGGGATTCATCTGTCCCAATTTTAGAACAGTACCTGTTCCCCTCAACTGTGAGCCCAATTCACAGTTGAGAATGTGTTGGACATATCTAGAGAACATGTAATATTCTAAGGAGTCCAAGTTTGCAAGTAAATTAATGTATAGAAAATATGAATACCTAAACTTGACTCCCTGAACCATCCCATGGACTATTTAGGAAAGGTCCTCTGGAACTTGGTCCCATCCTCCATGCTTGTTAGATACACTGTGAATGACGACATGGAGGAGGTATTTCCATTGAGAGGTAACCTTCCCTTTCTTGAAGGTCTTGACAGAGAAATCTCCTTCATAGCCCATTTGACCAAAGGTATGGTTAACAGCAGACTTGGGGAAGGACAAATAACCTTCGACATCATCCATCCTTAGATGTGAGTTTATGGATGCTGGAGTGATGAAGTTGTCATCCCCTACACTGTGGCAGATAATGCGTTCTCCCCATCCATGGTGACCTCTTGACAGGTCCTCCAGAATTCCAACAGCTGATCCTCATAGAGTGGAGGATCGATGGTGAGGGAGGTGAAGTAGTTCGATAGAGTGAGAAAGCGACAAACCTCTAAGAAACCAGGATCTTTCTCAGAGTTCAACGAAGTGACTTGATTATGTTGCCTGTGAAGTTACATGTAGAAATCGGGTTGGTTTCTGCGATGAAGGTTGGCCATTTTGAGGTAGCTTTGTTATGAAGGAAGATAAGAACACGGGCGGTTTGCGGGTGGATTTAGGTTAGAGAATTTTCAGATAAAGAAGATAGTGAAAGAAGGAAACCGTTGAGAGAGAATATATATGAAATGGATTTAAGACAAAGTTAATGCAAAAGGAAAAACATTGAAATCCAAATGTCGGTCCCACCTTTAAAAAGTGCCCAAAAAGGTAGTTTTTTTGGAAGTCGAAAATCTTCCGAAGGTATTTTTTTCTTTGGAAGTTTTAAGAAAAGCTTCCGAAGCCAATTTGGCTTCAGAAGATATTCGTAAGATTTGTGAAAATTTTGCTTCGAAAGGAAAATACTTAGAGAATTTTGCTTCCGAGACATGTTTGGTTTCGGAAGAAATTAGGACTTAGAAGTTTTATTCTAAAGAGAATGAATCTTTCGAGACTTAGTTGTTTTCAGAAGAAAATTCTCCTTCGACTACATGTAGAAGCATATTTAGGCTTCGGAAGATATATCAAAATTTCTTCCAAAGGTAAATGTCTTATAAGTAGTTATTTAATTTGAAGACATAATGTTCTTCCAATGAGAACTTGATGTCTTCCGAAAGAAAATATGTTTAAAATTTTCAAAAATCTAAGGAATATCTTTTGAAAAATTTTCTTCCAAAGAAAACTGGGCTTATGAAGATAATATAATAGATAACTTAGGACACATAGGTTTTAGAAATAGAATTGATTTAAGTTTTAACAAAAAAAATCTACTCAAAGTTAATCATCCCAATAGCTGATACAAGATATTTGAATCTTTGTTCATCAAAAACTTTAATGAACAGATCAGCATATTGTTCATTTATGTTAACTTTGACTAGTTTGATTAATCCCTTTTCAAAATTATCTCTAATCAAATGATAACTGATGTTGATGTGTTTTGTCCTTGAGTGCTGCACAGGATTCTCTATAATAAAGATAGCACTGTTGTTGTCTATGTGGATGGGAGTCTCTTTGAAGTTGAATCCATAGTCCAACATCTGATTCTGAATCCAAAGCACTTGAGCACAGCAGCTTGCAGTAGCAATGTATTCAGCTTTAGCAGTTGATGCAGACACACAGGTTTGTTTCTTACATTGCAATGAAACAATCCTTCCGCCAAGGAATTGACACCCCCAGATGTAGACTTTGCAGTCATGTTGCAACCACCATAGTCACTGTATGTATAGGTATAAAATTTGAAGTCAGAATTCTTTGGATACCAAAGGCCAAGCTTAGGGGCACCTTTGAGATATCTAAGAATTCTCTTGACATCAACCAGGTGTGACATCTTGGGGTTGGCTTGATATCTTGCACAGATGCATATGGCAAACATGATATCAGGCCTGCTGGCTGTGAGGTACATAAGAGACCCAATCATAGCCCTGTAGAGATGTTCATCCACACACTCCCCCTCAAGATCAGGTCTAAGGGAGTGGTTTTTGGCCATGGGAGTCTTTGTAACCTTACAATCAGTCATGTTGAATCTTGTAAGTATGTATTGTACATACTTTGACTGACTTATGAAGATGCCATTTTTAACTTGCTTCACTTGAATTCCTAGAAAGAAATTAAGATCCCCCATGGCACTCATTTTAAATCTATTCTTCATCAGCCTCTCAAAGTCTTTACAGAGCTTTGGATTAGCTGACCCGAAGATAATGTCATCTACATATACTTGAACCAAAATTAAGTCATTCCCTGTTCCTTTGATGAAGAGAGTTCTATCTATAGTACCCCTCTTGTAGCCATGTTGATAGAGATACTGAGATAGTGTCTCATACCACTTTCTTGGAGCTCGATGCAGCCCATAAAGAGCTTTATAAATCTTGCAGACATAATCAAAATAATCTAGGTCTCCAAAGCCAGGTGGTTGTTTGACATACACCTCTTTATCAATCACCCCATAAAGAAAAATACACTTGACATCAAGTTGGTAGACCTTGAAATCCTTGGATGCAGCAAAATCCAGGAATATTCTAACAACTTCTAGTCTTGCTACATTAGCAAAAACATCTGTGTAGTCAATTCCCTCTTATTGTGTGTATCCTTGAACAACTAGTCTGGCCTTGTTCTTGATGACAAGTCCTCTATCATCCTTTTTGTTTCTAAAAACCCACTTGGTTCCTATGGTAGTCTTCCTTTGAGGAAGAGGACATAGGTTCCAAACCTATTGTCTTTTGAATTGAAACAACTCCTCTTGCATTGCTTCAACCCAACTTACATCCTTCAAAGTCTCATCAACTTTCTTTGGCTCTCTCTGGGACATCAACTTTCTTTGTCCTCTTGTTCTCATCCTTATATCAACATTTCCAATGATGTTTGTGGTAGGGTACGACTTGTGAATACTGAGTTGAGGGATTATAACAAGTTGATTGGAAAGATAAAAATTTGAGAAATTTAGATCTGGTAATGGAGTATTACCCACCACATCAGCACACTTATCAAGAGAGGCTTGATCCAATGAGTGTGTGACATCATTTATGTTGTCTTTTGTGGAGTGGTTATCAGCATCAAGAAATTCTTGATCACTTTCACCACCTCCATTTCCTCCTACATTTGAAGTTCCTTCATCTGAGTTTTAAGCCTCTGAGCTAGAATTTGTAGGTGCCTTAGATGTATCAGCTGAATTTGTCATGTTTGTGCTAATAGGATCTTCACTTGTAGGGTTAGTTACCACTGGAGCTGAGGTCGTATACTTGCTTGGTCTTCTCAGCTCAAATCTTGAGTCAGGATCTCTTATTGATAAGTTACCTGTAGATCCTGAAACATTCTCATAAGATTTGTTAAAACAGTTTGTAACTAAATCAAGATCAAACAGCCAATCAGGACCAGAACCTTTCATACTAGGAGTGTGCTCATTGAAGGTCACATTGACTGACTCCTCAACTACTCTAGTTCTGAGATTGTATACTCTATAAGCCTTAGCTTGGGAAGAGTATCCAACAAAGTGTCCATCATCTGATTTCTTAGTAAATTTGGCTATATGATCTTTGGTATTCAAGATGGTGCAAGGACATCCAAATGATCTGAGGAAACCAACAAAAGGTCTCCTTTTGTTCCATAGATCATAAGGAGTCTTACCATGAGTCTTAACCACTAAAACTCTGTTCTACACATAGCATGCTATGTTGACTGCCACTACCCAGAAGGTGATGGGCAGTTTAGAGTCAGACAGCATGGTTCTTGCAGCCTCAATAAGTGTCCTGTTTCTCCTCTCAGCAATACCATTTTGCTGAGGAGTCCTGGGAGCACTATATTGTCTTGTAATACCTTTTTCATCACAAAATATGTCAAGGATTTGGTTCTTAAATTCTATTCCTTGATCACATCATATTGATTCTTAATTTTCAGAATGAAGTTCTGCAGGACCGGTTAAACGATAGTCAATACAATCAGTCTCATAATAAGGAGAGTTTTAGAACACTTAATAGATCAAGTGGGGAACTGGGTTTATGTAAATGATACTAAGAACACAAGTAAACAATGAGACAGAACTAAGAACAAGAACAGAGTAATATGGTTTTCAAGGATGCTGTATATTGCTCTCAAGTTCTATTACAAGTGTTACAAAGCATAAAAAGAAAAACAAGGACATGAGATACTTTATACTACATCCTACAGCCATCCATACTATGAAAGCCAGCTGGAAACACTAATCTAGATAACAAGATTAATGTAGAGTTAAAAGGCAGATTGCCTTTTGACTAGTGATTATGACATGCCATAACTCACATCCTTTTATATTATAAAAAGGATAAAAGGTACAAAGTAGGAAGTTACAGACCCAATCCCATAATCTACAGTTTACAAAAGCATGGACCTTTTCACCAACTTGTATAAAGTAACACCCGAAAATTTATTTAAAATAAAGGAAAAGAAAAGTATCTTGAAAGAAAAGATAATGGACGCAAGTGGAGGGGGTAAAGTGTACAAAGTACAGAACCTTATTATTTTATGGTTTAAAAGGCATGGCTGCCCATGCTACTACTTTTTCACTTCTGCTTTTCGGCTGGAACAAGAAAGAAGAAAGAAGAACTAAAGTTCTCTCGGTTTCTAGTGAGAGAAAGCTGAAAATTTCGAAGGCGTTTGAACTCCAGGTTGCTCTCGGGTTTGGTGGAGTTTTACTCGAAAGCACTAGAGGTGAGTTCTAGATCCCCTCTTTAAATGTTTTTTGCTTCTTTGGGGGCTGGTTTGCATATTTGACCGATGTTTTCGAAACAAGTTATGATTTTTCTTGTATGGTGTGAATGATGTTAATGTTATGGTATGTTATGGGCTTCTCTTGTTGTTCGTTTAAGTTTATGATGTTTTAAGTGTTAGACTGATAGATCTAAGTTGTGTTCATGTTAGAATGATGATTGGGACTGGTAATGGCATAAGTTGAATTTCAGGTTAGTTTTTATGTTCATCCGCATTTAACAGGAAGTCTTTTGTTCATGAGCATTTGTTGTCTTTTCTTCATGCGCATTTGCTAAGTCTTCATGCGCATTTGTTACGTCTTCATGCGCATTTGCTAAGTCTTCATGCGCATTTGCAAAGTGTTCATCCGCAATTGTTTTGTTCATGCGTATTTGCTAAGTGTTCATCCGCATTTGTTTTGTTCATGCGCATTTGTTAAGTCTTCATGCGCATTTACTAAGTGATCATCCACATTTTTTTTGCCCATACGCATTTGCTACAGTGTCCATGTGTATTGCCTTAGTCATCCGTATTCATTTCATGCGCATTTCCTGAAACTTAGAAAATTTCCTGAGAATGTTCATCCGCATTTGTTCATCCGTATTTGTCTAAAGACTTGGGATTTTCTGGAAATTTTGGGAGTAGACTTTAAGTATGGAGAACTTCTGTATAAGGAAAGATTATGCTTATTTAAAGATTATTATGCTTGGTTCTTTCTTATGTGCTGCTTTTCTATGTCTATAATATTTTCATGTTATGGGATTATGTAATGTGCATCTTAATAAGTATTATCCATAACAAGTGGACACGAAAGAATAAAAGAAGAATAGTGAAATTTAATGAATGTTACCCTAGGCCCTTACAATGAATGAAAAGCCTTCCAAGCATAATGAATGGAGGTGCACGACCTTGTTGTCGTTAGCTCAACTGATGTGTGGTTGTATAGCCCATGAGGATGCATATTTGGGGTCAATCCTAGGGATTGACCAATGAATGAATGGGATCCTAGTTCATGAGCAGGCTTCATACCTAGCAGTGTGGATGAACTGTCGATGGGTTAGCTACCATGATGAACGTTTGCCAACAGGGGTTCGGCATTTGTTGCCAACCAACAATGTAAGCTCTTGCTTTGTGCAATCCTAGTTAATGAAAGAGAAAGATAATGGAAGAAAGAAAGATAATGAATCACTTTATGATTGATTATGTATATTGATGAATGATCACCAAATAAATTTACAAAGTGTATTTTTCTATATTATTAAACTAGAACTCACTCAGCAATGCTGACTTTTTATATGCATATCTATTGGCAGGTAAGGATGTTGCTGAGGATGGCACGTGGGAGAGGCTACTTGGTGGGCAAAGATTGGCATCCATTCGTGCATGATGATTTTGTTGTTTGTAATATAATTGAATGATTCTTTTGTAACTGTTAAATTACAATGAAGTATTGTTTAGCAACACCAAATATTAATGCATGAATAGTTTTTGATAACTAAATCCGCTGCGATGTTTTTATGAAATGTATTTATCTTATATGAAAAATGCTGTGATTGTCCAACTGTGACGTCTCTGGGAACGGGGCCTTACATATAAGTTGGTGAGTCTTCACAGTTGCAACGGAAAGTAAGTCAGCTTATGAAAAAGTAGATCAGAGAAAACATGTCCTCTCTGTCTTCAGAACAAATCAGTCTTCACTTTATTTGGCTTTGGAAGACTTTGTCTTTGAAGCTTCGGAAGACTTCATCTTTTGGCTTCGGAAGATTTGGTCTTTGGCTTCGGAAGATTTTATAGTTAGAATAATTTATGTGAAGAGTGTAAAACTTCCGAAGTAACTTCTACCTTGTAAATCAGTGCATGCATGCAGGAAGCTCTGTGCTTGTTTGGCTTCTTTGGTTACATCAGCCTTCTAATATAACCTTACAAACTCCCCATAGGCTGATGCTACCAAAACAAAGAAGTTATTCACATGTTGACAGTCCTAATTAGGATCAAGACCATACCTTTCTTCATCATCTGGTTAGGATCCCTCAAACTCTTATAATATCTTCTCATGTCATGGAGATCATGTAGAGGAAGATGAAGCATGTCTTGCTAGAAATAGACATCTTGACCTCCTTGATCTCTGATGACATACCACCTGTCTAGATTAGGAACAAAAGTCCAGGACAAGATGGGTCTTCCAGTTGCAAAAGGCTCTACTTGAGTTGGAGTTAGTTGAGCAGCCTATTCTTGCACTACCTCATTATGCTCTGACTCATCCTGAGGTGTAGAGGTGGATGCCTTGGTCTTCTTTTTGGAAACACTCTTCACGGACATCCTTTTCCTCCTCTTTGAAGTCTTTAACTGAGAGGACTGGTCTTCAGCACCAGGTTGTTCTATTGTGTCTCTCTCAGTTGGGTTCTCTTCTCTCACAGGTTTAGAAGGAGAGTGAAAAGGACCCTGCTATGAATCAAAAGATGAAGTTAGCTGAGATTCAACCCTAGGTCCAGGTTGTGTTTTCTCAGGGGGTTCAACTTTGACAACCTCAGGTTGAGCTGGACTTGGTGGTGAATGCAAGTCAACAAGCTCTCCATTTTTAATCTTTTGCTTGATCACTCTAATATGCTCATCCATAGTGGATACAGACATTGGACCAAGCCTCCTTCCAGAGAATCCATACAGCCTCAAGAAGCTCATCATCCTTTATCTGCCAGCAGACTTCTTTTGGCTCTTTTGGATGATGCCTCTTGACTTTGCAGCTTCTTGCCTTAGTTTTCTCTTAGCAGCCTTTTGTTCCTTAATGACTTGTTGCTCCAACTGCTTAAGATACTAAAATTCAACATACTCATATGATAAGGAAGAAGTGCAGATGCCTGATAGTGTCCTGTGGCACTCAGGTAGTTGATCATGTTTAGTCTATCAGCTTCCTTATCTACCTGAGGTTGTGTAGTTGCCACAGCCTCTTTTTCAGGACTTTCTTGAACTAGGGAGAGGATAGGAGCATGCTTGTAGAGCCTTTTCTATCTTCTTTCTTCCTTGATCTTGAGGAGCAATGCTGCATCCTCTGCCTCCTTCCTCTCCTTGGACAATTCCTTGTCAGCCAGTTCAATTCATCTAAGGGGAGAGAGAGTAGTTCATCCACATTGTAGTTTCTGGTCCCCAAGTAGTTTATCCTGGCTGCCCTCAACTTATCATCCTGAGTATTTGGCCTAGGGGCAGCCCTGATGGTAGCTTCCATGAATCCTGAAGACCTTGAACTCTTTCCCCTTAGCTTCCTCTTCCTCTCTCTCTCTCCTCCTCCTTGATCTCTTCAGAGGTCATCTTCCTCTTCTCTTTGTCATGCATAGGTCTTGGTGACTCAGGGTGGAGAGAGGTTGTGAAGCACCTTCACCAGCTGGTGCCTTACTGAGGGTAATAGGTGCTGAAGAAGTTCCTGTCTCAAGGTTTATAGGTTCAACTTCTGGGCCTTCAGTCAAGGCTTCCCCTTCGAAGCTAATCTTAGGGTCCACCTCAACATCCAGTTGATCAAAAATATCACTTGCTTGCCTCTGTCTATATAGTCTTGATCTCAGCTTGAATTCTTCTAGCACCCTTTTTGAATCCTATCTCCTAATCTTGCAGCGTGTCTGTTTTGACTTGGATTGACAAGTGGAAGATCAATCAGATGGATGCTCTCATAGAAGCTCAGGTTGAAAAAGTTGAAAATTTCCTATTGACCCTGAGATCTAGAGATGACAAGAGCTCTTCTATCAGTGTCATACCTCTATCCCATGATTGGATTCTCAGAGTTATGAGATAGCGTAGGCATAGCTTTGGGAATACCCTCCTCAAACAAACTTTGTATAAGTGATTCCACATCCATGTAGACTTGGGCAAGTGAGTCCAGATTCATGTAGACTTAAGGAGGTTGCTGAGTATGGACCATTTCAAGTGAGGGTGGTGAATCCTCAAAGTCCATACTTTGTGAAGAACTCCTAGGTTTTGTGATTGTTATGACTTTCTCCCCTTTTTTGGTAGCATCACCTTCTTGCATAAGTGAGCTTGGGGTTGGGTATGTCACATCCATAGGTTCTTGTGCACCTGGTTGAGTTCTCCTAAGTGGTCTCTCAGCTAACTTGCCCTTGCGATCGGTGATCTCAAGTTGCTAGTCATTGACCCACCTTTGTAACACAATCATCTGAGATTCCAGGTAACTTATCTTTGAGACTAAATAGGTGCATGTTTTTGTCAGTTTTTGCACCTTTAGTTTCAGACTCCCCTCATCTTCATCAGAAGAATCATGGGAGGATGAGAGAATAGGACCAAGGTCTTCTTCCTCATCACCAGCACTTTGTTCTTGGCTGCTGGATTTCCCTTGCACCATGACAGCTTCAAGTGAAGTGTCAATGGGTTGAGTTGCCATGGTTGAGGTCTTAATGATGTAGTCACTTGCTGAAGTGAGAGTCTCTTCCATATGGACCTCTTGAATAGGTTTAGGGAGATCCACCTCAGTAGTAGGTGGATGATGTGGGCTAGACATATGAGAAAAAAGAGTACTCATCTCTCCTTGAGCAGGGGTGGAGAAGAGAGACTTATGATACTCACTGAAGCCCATGTCTTTATCATCATAGAATTCAAGGTTTGGGATTGGTTGGTTTAGATCAAGAGGGTGGGGATGGTAACTTTCCTTTGAAGTTGTTCACTAGAGTTTTGAGACTCTAAGTGAAGGCTTAAGGCTGTGGGGGTTGTGAGCTCATCAGGCTGAGCATGAGGAACCTCAGCACTGATCATTGGTGAGATGGGAGTGATTTGCTCATCAGGAGAAGTGGGAGCTCTAGTGTCCACTTCCTCCTATATGGGTGATGATATAGGGACCCGCACAAACTGAGTAGCATGTGCAGGGTTTGTTTGGATTTTCTTTAGTAGGTGATGGTTATTTTAGGCTGTATTGGTGGTTGAGAAGTAGAAGGTGTGGATTCAATACTAGCTGGTGCTGCTAGGTTGTCACCTTGAGCAATGAGCTCTAATATTTTTGGGACAAGGGCTGTTTCTACCCCCGAGAAGCCAATAGTTGGCTTCCTCATGGTCTTGAAGATGTCAGGCTTCATTTTTCCTATTTGGAAAACCCAAGCCTTGGTCTTGGGCTTATCAAAGATTTGAAGATAATGTAACAGTAACTGATCCTATGTTCAAGTTTTGAGGATCATTAACTATTTTTGATGGAGAACTTTTAGTCACTTGGTCTTTCTTCATCTTCCACACCATCTTTGAAAGATTGGACTTGACCTTTAATACCTTGGAAGTTTTGGAGACTGGACCTTCGAAAGATCTTGCTTTCACTGCAGCAGGCTTCGGTACTCCGGAAGCATTCCTTTATTCTGAGACCAAAGTTCTTCCGAAGGCAAGTTTTCACTTGTCTTCTTTTTCACCTTGGAGCTTCCGAAAGGAAAGGATTTTCCTTCTAAAGCTACTTCTTCTCTGAAGTTTTCTCTTTTATCATATGAATAGTACTTTTAGGATTGTAGATGCAATCCTTAGCAAGATGAGAAGTACTACCACACATGATGCAATCCATTTGCTTCCTTCTGAGAGTCTTCTTTTAAGATAAAGATTGAACTTGATCACTTTCCACCTCCATATTCATCTTCACAGATGATGCAGCAAGCTTCTAAAGGTGAGGCTTGCTCTTGGAACTGGATGGTTTAAGCTATGTAGCAGTGTTACACAGCTGATCAGCCTTCTTCTCTTTGCTGGGATGAGTTAGACATGAACTAGAACTCCTGGAACTAGAGTTCATAGTTGAGTCTTCAGCCTTCACCACTTCAAATCCTGCAGAGATGAACACTTATTTCTGTTTAGTGTTGAAAGTGGCCTTGATCTCTTGAGCCTTCTTTGATTTTCTCTTTGCTTTCCTGATCAAGTTCTTCCTCTTAGACTTGGTCATCCGAGATTCTTTTCTCTCCTCAGGAGAATAGTGACCCCTTTTAGGATGACCATCTTCACTCTTCTCAAAATCATCCTTCATTATCTCCTCTTTATCTTTTTCATTAATGGGGTCTATGAGGGGAAGCTCATCTTCACAAGTTCCACACCTTGGATATCTTACAGACAATAGAGTGTGTGGAGGAGCTATCTTAGTAGATCTCAGTCCCTGTTTATTCTGATAATAAACTTTTGCATGCTAGGATGAGGATATCATGTTCTTGAAGGTCTCTTCTTTAAGAACACTTCTGCCCTGGCTTTGCTGATCACAAGTTCAGCCTGGCATTCGGTTAACTTAGTGATGAGATCTTTTATCTGAGTCCTGTAGTTGGTATGATCAGTCTTAAGAGTTGAAATGGTTTTCTCAAAATCTTCCGAGACTTAATTGTTTTCTGAAGAAAATTGTCCTTCAAATACATGTAAGTACTTAAAAGCATATTTAAGCTTCAGAAGATATCTCAGAATTTCTTCTGAAGGTAAATTTCTTATAAGTAGTTATTTGACTTGAAGACATAATTTTCTTCCGAAGACAACTTGAAATCTGCTTTCCAAAGAAAATTGTCCTTCAAATACATGTAAGTACTTAGAAGCATATTTAAGCTTTGGAAGATATCTTAGAATTTTTTCTGAAGGTAAATTTCTTATAAGTAGTTATTTGATTGAAGACATAATTTTCTTTCAAAGACAACTTGAAGTCTTCTATTTTATAATCATTTTCAGCTCTTTTGAAATCAGCTTTTAAAATTTTTAAGGACTCAAGATCAGTTCTCATCTCTAAGTTATAGGACCTATAGCAGTTAACTTTAGTAATACATTCAGGTGTACAAAGATGTTCCAATACCTTGGCTTCTTCTTGATCTGCCATTAGTGCTTGGTTTGGAGATGCATCCTCAACCTGAAAGCTCCAATCAAAGCCTCCTTCATCAACAGCAACTACAGCTTACTGCTTGGGCTTCTCATTCTGGGGAGATCCATTAGTGTAGTTTGGTCTGGTTTGTGCTTGGCCACCATTTGTCTTTGGTGCCTTGCACTCTCTTGCAAAGTGTCCCATTTGATTACAGTTGTAACACTTCACTTTGCTTTTGTCTAGCCCAAACTTTCCACTGGTTACATTGCTAGGAAACTTCCTCCCTGTCCTCTTGCAAAACTTCATGGCTCTATGAGTGAGAAGAACCATTTGCTAGACTATTTCCATGTACTCTAGATCAACTAGATTGATACAGTCCAGGTCTTCAAGGGTAAAGAGAAAGTTGCTTATGCTTTTATCAGTAGACATAAAGGCTTGTGAAGAGCTTGTCTCTTGGAATGGGCTTCCTTGGATGTAGCTCTCTCTTGGTGTCTCAGGGAAGGTGATGAAAGGACCCTTTTATCAGTTGTCAGGGTAGCAGATAAGATGATGTTGTGGTTCTCTGCAATCCCTTTCAACCACATGAAGGGCTGAACTCTGCTGATTGTTAGAATTACCAGATGGATGTTGCATGTTCATCTCCATCTGGTAGCCACTGAGGATACCATACAACTCAGTGATAGTAAGGGTCTTGAGGTTCTCAGTCCTCTTAATAACCACACAATAGTATGTCCATTGTCTGGGAAGAGAGGACATGAACTTCCTCACAATGTCCCTATTCTCAAGAGTTACTCTAACATCCATTAGAGTATCCACAATCTCAACATACCTAAAGTATTGTTGAGTCATGGTTTCACCTGTCTTAAAGGTGAATTTCTCTAACTGCTGCTTCAAGAGGTCCTTCTTGTTTTCTTTTGCTTCATTTGACCCCTCATACATCAGCTTCAGTGCATCCCATAGTTTCTTGGTAGTCTTGCACTTCTTGAAGCCTTTGTAGATAGAGTTTGGAAGAGCAGTTTGGAGGAAAGTCATGGCCTTCTTATCTATGTCAATCTTCTTCTAGTCTTTATCAGAATAATCAACCACTTCTTTTTGTATCATACCACCACCGGCAACAGTTGAAGAGGTGGATGGTATATGAGGTCCATGGACAACAGATACCCACATCCTGAAGTCTTGAGACTTTATAAAGCCTTCCATTCTTTGGCACCAATATCAAAGTCATCAGGAGTGATCAGTGGAGACTTTGTCATAGTACCTGTTTCTATATCAGCCTTTGTAATAGCTACCATTTAAGATGTTAAGTGTTTTGTGAAACTGAAGGGATTTAAGATGGTGAGATCTTACAATCAAGAGCCTAAAAAGCTTTGATACCAATTGCAGGACCGGTTAAGGGATGGTCCATACAATCAGTCTCACAATGAGGAGAGTGTTAGAACACTTAACAGATCAAATGGGGAACCAGGTTTATGTAAATGATACTAAGAACACAAGTAAACAATGAGACAGAACTAAGAACAAGAACATAGTAATATGGTTTTCAAGGATGTTGTATATTGCTCTCAAGTTCTATTACAAGTGTTACAAAGCATAAAAAGAAATACAAGGACCTGTGATACTTTATACAATATCCTACAGCCGTCCATACTATAAAAGCCAGCTAGAAACACTAATCTAGACAACAAGATCAATATAGAGTCAAAAGGCAGATTGCCTTTTGACTAGTGACTATGACATGCCATAGCTCACATCCTTTTATATTATAAAAAGGATAAAAAGTACAAAGTAGGAAATTACAAACCCAAGACTATAATCTACAGTTTACAAAAGCATGGACCTTTTCACCAATTTGTTTAAGTTGGTGAGTCTTCAGAGTTGCAGCGGAAAGTAAGTCGACTTTATGAAAAAGTAGATCAAAGAAAGCATGTCCTCTCCGTCTTCGGAAGAAATTAGTCTTCACTTCATTTGGCTTTGGAAGACTTTGTCTTTGAAGCTTCGAAAGACTTCATCTTTTTGCTTCAGAAGATTTGGTCTTTGGCTTCAGAAGATTTTACACTTAGAATAATTTCTATAGAGAGTGTAAAACTTCCGAAGTAACTTCTACCTTATACATCAGTGCATGCATGTGGGAAGCTCCTTGGTTGTTTTGGCTTCTTTAGTTGCATCAGCCTTCTAATGTAACCTTACAAGTTCTTCAAGATCTCAGGAGTCTCGTCCTTAGTACTAAGGAAAAAGACCCACGTAAATATTGTGAAGTCATCTGTTATCACCAAACAATATGAGGTCCTTCCTAGACTCATTACACTGGTGGGGCCAAAGAGATCCATATGTAATAAGTGTAGGGGAGTAGTGATAGAGTTTTTTTCCTTTGCTTGTGAGACACTTTGTGTTTCTTCCCTTTTAGGCATGATACATAGTGGTCATCACTTGTAAACTCTTTCTTTGGTATTCCAGTTACCAAATCATTCTTAATTAATTTATTCATGTTTTTAAAGTTTACATGGCACATTCTTTTATGCCAGAGAAAAGACTCATCACTATTTGCTTTAGATAGAAAGTAAGAAACTTCTCCTGAGGGAGATGTTTCCTGCAAATGAATTTTGTACATGTTCCCTTTCCTGGGGGCTCTGAGAAGGATATTCTCTTAAGGAATGACCATCCCGGGCTTGAGAACAATACACTCATGCTCAGTGAAGAGCATGTTGTGTCTCTGATCACAAAATTGGAATACACTAAGTAGATTGTACCCAAGCTCTTTGACAAAGTTTACCTTTTCAATGCTAAGCTTACCATTCGTGACCATGCCCTTTCCAGTAATGTAACCTCCAGCATCTCCTCCAAAAGCAATTAGCCGTTCATCAATTTTCTCAAAATTTTGGCGTAGAGAACCATTGCTTGTCATATGCCTGGAACAGCCACTATCAATGCTCCATACATTTCTCTTGGTCTTTAGCTATTCCTACATAAGAAAGAAGTGTTTAGTTACATTTGGAAACCCAAGCCTCATTGGTCTTGGCTTATCAAAGTGATTTGAAGACAATGTAATAGTAATTGATCCTATGTTCAAGTTTTGAGGATCATCAGCTGTTGTTGATGAAGAACTTTCAGTCACTTGGTCTTCCTTCATCTTCCATGCCATCTTTGGAAGATTAGACTTGACCTTCAATACTTTGGAAGTTTTGACAACTTCGGAAGTTTTGGAAACTGGACCTTCAGAAGATCTTGCTTTCACTGCAATAGGCTTCAGTACTTTGAAAGCATTCCTTTCTTCCGAGACCAACTTTTCTTCCGAAGGCAAGTTTTCACTTGTCTTCTTCTTCACCTTGGAGCTTCCGAAAGTAAAAAATTTTCCTTCTGAAGCTAGATTTTCTTTCTTCTTCTCAGAATTTTTCTTTTTGATCATGTGGACAGTATTTTTAGAATTGTAGATGCAATCCTTAGCAAGATGGGAAGTACTACCACACATGATGCAATCCATTTGCTTCTTTCTGAGAGCCTTCTTCTAAGAGAAAGACTGAACTTGATCACTTTCCACCTCCATCTTTATCTTCACAGATAATGCAACAAACTTCTTAGGGTGAGGCTTGTTTTTGGAACTGGATGGTTCAGGCTGTGTAGCAGTGGTACACAACTGATCAGCCTTCTTCTCTTTGCTAGAATAAGTTAGACATGAACTAGAACTTCTGGTACAAAAGTTCATAGTGGAGTCTTCAGCCTTCACCACTTCAAATCCTGTAGAGATAAACACTTATTTCTGCTTAGAGTTGAAAGTGGCCTTGATCTCTTAAGCCTTCTTTGATTTCCTCTTGGCTTTTCTGATCAAGTTCTTCCTCCTAGACTTGGTCATCCTAGATTCTTTTCTCTCCTCAGGAGAATAGTGTCCCTTTTTAGGATGATCTTCATCATACTTCTTAAAATCATCCTTCACTATCTCTTCTTCATCCTCTTCATCAATGGGGTCTATGAAGGGAAGCTCATCTTCACAAGTTCTACACCTTGGATATCTTACAGACAATAGAGAGTGTGGAGGAGCTATCTTAATAGATCCCAGTCCCTGCTCATTCTGATAACAAACTTTTGCATGCAGATATGAGGATATAATGTTCTTGAAGGTCTCTTCTTCAAGAACACATTTTTCTGCCCTGGCTTTGCTTAGCATTCAGTTAACTTAGTGATGAGATCTTTTATTTGAGTCCTGTAGTTGGTATGTTCATGCTTAAGAGTTGAAATGGTTTTCTCTAGATCTTCTATTTTAAGTTTGTAATCATTTTCAGCTCTTTTGAAATCAGCTTTTAAAATGTTTAAGGACTCAAGATCAAACCTCATCTCTAAGTTATAGGACCTATATCAGTTAACTTTAGCAATACATTCAGGTGTGCAAAGATGTTCCAATACCTTGGCTTCTTCATGATCTGCCATCAGTGCTTGGTTTGGAGATGCATCCTCAACCTAAATGCTCTAGTCAAAGCCTCCTTCTTCAATAGAAACTGCAGCTTGCTGCTTGGGCTTCTCATTCTAGGGAGCTCCATTAGTGTAGTTTGGTCTGGTTTGTGCTTGGGCACCATTTGTCTTTGGTGCCTTGCACTCTCTAGCAAAGTGTCCCATTTGGTTACAGTTGTAACACTTTACTTTGCTTTTGTCCAGCCTAAACTTTCCAATGGTTGCATTGCTAGGAAACTTCCTCCTTGACTCTTGTAAAACTTCTTGGCTCTGTGAGTGAGAAGAGCCATCTACTGGACTATTTCCATGTACTCCAGATCATCTAGATGGATACAGTCAAGGTCTTCAAGGGTAAAGAGAAGGTTGCCTATGCTTTCATCAGTAGACACAAAGGCTTGTGAAGAGCTTGTCTCTTGGAATGGGCTTTCTTGGATATAGCTCTCTCTTGGTGTCTCCGGGAAGGTAATGAAAGGACCCTTTTATGAGTTGTCAGGGTAGCAGATGAGATGATGCTGTGGTTCTCTACAATCCCTTTCAACCACATACAAGGCTGAACTCTGCTGATTGTTGGAGTTACCAGATGGATTTTGAATGTTCATCTCCATATGGTAGCCATTGAGGAGCCATATAACTCAGTAGGAGTAAGGTTCTTAAGCTTCTCAGTCCTTTTGATTACCACACAATAGTGTGTCCATTGTCTGGGAATAGAGGACATGAACTTCCTCACAATGTCCCTGTTCCCAAGAGTTACTCCAACATCCATTAGAGTGTCCACCATCTTAACATACCTTAAGTATTGTTGAGTCATGGTTTTATCTATTTTGAAGATGAAGTTCTCAAACTGCTGCTTCAAGAGGTCCTTCTTGTTTTCTTTTGCCTTTGTGGACCCCTCATACATAAGCTTCAGTGCATCCCATAGTTGTTTAGCAGTCTTGCACTTCTTGAAGCGTCTATAGATCGAGTTCGGAAGAGCAGTTTGGAGAGCAGTCATGGCTTTCTGATCTATATCTATTTTTTTCCAGTCTTCTTCAGAATAGTCAACCACTTCCTTTGGTATCATACCACCACCAGCAGAAGCTGAAGAGGTTGATGATACATGAGGTCCAGAGACAATAGATCCCCACATCCTGGAGTCTTGAGACTTGATGAAGCCTTCCATTCTGTGGAGACTTTGTCATGGTACTGGTGTAACACCCGAAAATTTAAAAGAAAAAGAAAGAAAAGTGAAATATCCTAAGTCAAGGGGTTAAAGTTATGCAAGTGGCAAACTTGCCCATTATGGGATTTAAAAGAAGCATGGCACCCCACACTTCTTCTTTTACAGACTTTGCCTTCGGCTGCACAGGAGAAAGAAGAAGCTGCAATCGGTTTCTAGAGAGAGAAGGTGAAAGATCTGCTTGTAGGTGAGGTTTTCTTGTGTTTTCTGCTCGATTTTCAGCTGTGTTCGATCTGCTGGACTGATTCTTACATGTTTCTTGTGTTGGCTGCTTGTTTCGGTGTGTTTAGGTGCTAGAACTCCAGGTTGCTCTCAGGTTTGGAGGAGTTTTACTCGAAAGCAGTTAGAGATGAGTTCTAGATTCCCCTATTTTACTTGTTTTAGACTAGTTTGGGGCTGAAATGCATATTAACTGAATTTTTACAACCGAAGCATGAGTTTTCTACGTTTTGTATCTAATGTGTATGCGATGTGTGTGTTTTTATATGCCTTCTTTGATGTTGCGTAGTTGTAAGCTCTGTTTTAAGTATTTGACATGATAGATCTAAGCTAAGTTCATGTTAAGATGATGTTTGGGACTGGAAAATTTCATAAGTTGCATCACAGGTACCGGACTTGGTGTCCGCTATGGACACTGTGAGTCCACTGTGGATACCTAGTTATAAACGAAGTGTCTGTTGTGGATGTTGGTCATCCGCTGTGGGCATTGTTCATCCGCTGTGAACACACTTAGTGTTTGATTGGTTCAAAAGGATCTAATCTGTGGTTATATGATAATACAATGATCAAATCAAACACAAAGTAATCAACACATGCAAATACATCAAAAAATTCATAGATTTCATTGATAGCAAATGCACAGGATACAAAGTGTAAGGATTCAGTTCATTCAACTGATTCTCTCTCTCTCTCTTTCTATTCAGTTGAAGTTTCTATGAACTCTCTAACTGAATTCCCTCTTCAACTCACTTCTATTGTTTGTTCCTACACTACACAAAGTATCCTATTTATACTATCAACAAAACAAAGGAACATATATTTACAAATAAGTCCCTATACTATGACAAAAAACACATAAAGACAAAAAGTTAATCTTTTAAGAGCTTCAACAATACCCCCCTAAGATTTACATTGTCTTCAGTCCACATTGAACTCTTTTGGCTCATCTTTGATCTTGAAAACGTGCTTGTATTTGTAGAGTTCCAACTCTCACAAAGCCTTCTTGAATTCAGACTTGAACTTCTTTCAAAGATTCTATGATCTGCTCAGCATTCAAGATCTCAGAAACGACTATAAAATTTTTTTTGTTGATCTTCCACCTTCATCTGGCACATGAATAGGTGAATCAGCAACAACTTTGATAACTTCGAGTGAAGACTCCTCGGCAATCAAATTCTCTTCTGATACCTATATATCACAAAGATTAATTAATAACAATCAAATGTTTAATGAATGAGTGTATCGGGTGCTATGTTCAAAGTGTTTGTGAGTGAATAAAGAATTGAAATCACAAGTGTTGTATTTATACAAGTGAAAACTTTTAGGTGCATGAGCACTGTTTATGCGCATAAGAATGAATTTTACACTAAGTATTTAGGCGCATGAGCACTGTTTGTGCACATGAGGTTTATACGCATGGGCACTGTACAGGCGCATAAGCACTGTTTAGGCGCTTGGGCACTGTTCAGGCGCATGAGACTAGATTAAACGCCCAACACTTGGTAATTTTTCACTTCAAACGTCTAACCCTTGGAAGACTGGTACTATTTAGGCGCATGAGCATAGATAATATGCCCAACACTTAACCAAAATTTCAGACACATGAGAACTGTTTAGGCGCATGAGCTTGTTTGAAACGCCCAACACTTGTGCAAATTTCTGAAAATTCACCATACTCCTGAATTGGACTTAAGAGTACTGTTTAGGCGCATGATGATACTTTCATAAGTCTTGACACTTGTAATTTTTACATCATCCATCTGAACACTAATTAAACATATTAGAATTTTTCACACTCAATTTTCAACACTTAGTTAAAATTGTGTGACTACTATTCAAAATTTTCATTAATTTTCCTCAATTTTAACATTTTTGAAATTCAAACTTTTATATTTTTTTATTTTTGACCATTTTATTTTTATTTTAAATTTTCAAAATCAGTTTCCTGTCATTTTAGTCTCTATTTAATTTTTACTAAAACAAATAATCTTATTTTGTTTGCAAGAAGCTTTTCCACTGAATTTGAATTCTTTTTCAGGTTTATTTTTACATCATATCAAACACACATATGCTTGAAATTACAGCTTCATCCTTTCATCCAAAACATTTTTTTTATTTTTTTTCACATTTTGAAAATCAATTATTTTCTCTTTTTTATTTTCACTCCCCCTAAACTTTTAAGTTTTACAAACTTAGAAGTTTCTTTTTCATTGCAAGAAGAGCAAGTAATCATTATTAACATGCCTGCACACAGAAAATCATGCAAAAATCAAAACTAAAGCAAAATAAAAAAATCTATTATATACAATTGAATCACATACCTGCAGTGAGATCATATCAGTTTAGATCAACACATTAAAAAAATGATGGATAGTCGTAGACAGTGATTAAATCCTGATCAAGTGTGTTCCAGGTCAGAAAATGAGTGCTCTTGGCAAAATACTCAGCACACTTACTTTTTCAATTCTTGGATTGATTAAGGTACGATTAGATATGACATTATGTAAGTCACACTTAGACTTAGAGAGTTCAACTCTCATAAAGATCTGCAAGAAATCACCTTTCTCAACTTGTTAACCTGACATATACTTATAACCAGATCTCATGTTGAGATTTTGCACATTCGCATCTTTTTGCATCAAGTGAGAATATCCAGGTCTGTAATTACTTACAACAAAGGATATCTTGTCACTTCAGGTGTATGATGACTCATAACAAAAAAGTGATTAGATGCTTTAAATTAATTAGAGCTTAATGGTTATTCATATTGCCACCAGGTGTGAGATTATGACTTAACAAGCAATCAATTTGAGAAAGTCAACACTACTCATTTGTATTAAAATGGACAAACATGAATGCATGATTGATTTAGTTTAATCACAAGAATTTACTTTTTCAGTATAATTGCATGAGCTTAACTGCACATCATATCTGATCACGTCAGACTTTAGTAGCGAGTGAATTATGCAACTGATCAAAACTAATGTATCTATTATTTCTCATAAATTACAAAAACAGATTCTGTCCTAAACAATTAACTAACAAGAAAAACTCTATTTTTTTATTTTGTTTTATATTTTTCTCTTTTGATTTTACAATTTTCTATTTTTGTATTTGCTTTTTCATTTTCTATTTAACATGCACACACAATATATACAATCAGGCAGTTAACTTTAACAGTTTCTCTTTTAGTTTTCTCATTCAGATAAGGGAGGGTTCTTACTATTTTATGACTCAATAACTGAAAACTCAAAACCAATTTTTAAACATGGTTAATAAGTCCAATTGACTCGACCAAATATTCAGATCGACCCGGGAAAAAAGGCTTTTGTAAATAGGTCAGCCAACTGGTTTTCAGTTGTGATTTGAATCAAAATGATTAAACCTTATTCAGAGTTATCTATGAGAAAATGATATCGAATCTCGATATGCTTTGTTTTTGAGTGTTGGACAGGATTAGCTGTAATAAACATAGCAGTTGTGTTATCAATGTAAATAGGAGTGTTAAGAAATTTGAACCTGTAATCCAGCAGTTGGTTTTATAACCAAAGGATTTGAGAACATCCTGCTGAAGCAGCTATGTACCTGGCATAGACACAAACAACATACATTATATCAGGTCTAGATGCAGTAAGATACATCAAAGAACTAATCATGGACCTGTATAAAGTTTGGTCGACAGATTTTCCTTTCGGATCAGGTTCAACCTTGGAATTTACGTCAGCTGGAGTTCTTATGGATTGACAATCTTGCAGTTTAAATTTCTTCAAGAGTTTATCAACGAATTCTCTTGATTGATAAAAATTCCATCTGTAGATTGCTTCACTTGAAGACCAAGAAAAAAAATTATTTCTCCCATAGAACTCATTTGAAAACGAGACTTCATGATTTCTTCAAATTTATTGCACAACTTTGGACTTGTAGAACCAAATATGATATCATCAACATATATTTGAACACATAAGAGATCATCAGCATCCTTCTTAATAAACAAAGTAGGATCAATTTTCCCTCGCGTGTATCCATGTTGGATCAAATGTGTGATAACGTTTCATACCAGATTCTAGGAGCTTGATGTAGACCATACAATGCTTTGCTAAGCTTGTACACACGAAGAGGATATTCTGAATCTTCGAAACCTAGAGGTTGCTTGACATACACATCATCGGTGATTGGTCCATATAAGAAAGCACATGTCACGTCCATTTGATACACCTTGAATTTCATGAATGATGCATAAGCTAGGAAGACACGAATTGATTCAAGTCTTGTAACTGGAGCAAATACTTCATCATAATCTATTCCTTCTTCTTGGGTGTAGCCTTGTGCAATGAGTTTCGCTTTGTTGCAAACAACAATTCCCCGATCGTCTGTTTTGTTTCTAAACAACCATTTTGTGCCTATGGCATTTTCTCCTTCAGGTAAATCCACAAGCTTCCACACTTTTTGTTTACGAAATTGCAATAATTCTTCTTGCATTGCTTCAATCCAATTATTGTCCTTTAACGCTTCGGTGACTTTTTTAGGAACAAATTGAGATAGAAAACACGAGTATAAGCAGAGATTTGCTTGTTCTGAATGACTTCTTGTTGTTCTCTCATTCAATGGACATATAATCTGAGGTGTTGGATGGTTCTTGTAAACACGAGATGTTGGAATCTCATTCACTTAAACATGAACATCTAGATTAGATTGGTTTAAGTCAGAAAGCTAATGCAATATGTTTGAAGAATGTGGATTGAAATTAGGAACTTGAGTTGGTGAGTTGATAAAATAATCAAGACTATCAGTATAGAAACTGATGACGTTCCAGACTCAAGTTGTATAATTTTAGGACCATCATTAGGAAAAGGTTGTGAAACATTTGAATTTTCTGAAACGGGATGCTCTTGAGCTTGTTAAGGCCGAAATATAGGATCTCTAACAAATGAGAAAAATGGATAATCTGGGCTTGAGACATCCATATCATCAGAATCAGAATCATCGCTGAAAAAACCGAGATCTCCTGCTTGATTTTTCTTCTCACCTGTAAATTCAAACAAGTTAGAATGAAAAGAGTTTGACAATGAATCTAAATCAAATAGCCAAGCTGGACCATTTGCAACTGATGGAAAAGAATTTTTCAAGAAATTTAACGTTGAATGTTTCAAGGATAACATTTGTCCTAGAGTAATAAACTCTATAGGCTTTTGAAACCGACGAATATCCAATGAAAAATCCTTTATCAGATTTTGAATCAAATTTTCTTAGCTTATCACTTGAATTTAAAATCAAAACTGGACAACCAAAAGATTTAAGAAAATCTATATTAGGTTTCCTGCCAAACATCAACTCATAAGGAGTTTTCTATTTATCTTTCACAATCAATGAACGATTCTGCACAAAACACGTTGTGGGTATAGCTTCATCCCAGAAAGTGATGGGAATTTTGGCATCTGCTAACATAGACCGTGCTGCTTCAATCAAAGTTCTATTTTTTCCTTTCAGCAACTCCATTTTGTTGTGGAGTTCTAGGAGCACTGAACTGACGAACAATACATTTTTCTGCACAAAACATGTCAATATTAGCATTTTTAAATTCCGTTCCATTATTATTTCTAATTATTTTAACCTTTTATTCTAATTGATTTTCTACTTTAATGATGAGTTCTTTTAATAATTTAGCCATTTCAGATTTAGCATGCAAAAAGAAAACCCAAGAAAATCTTGTAAAGTCATCAATGATAACTAAACAATAAGATTTCTTTCCAATACTCTGAACATTTGTTGGTCCGAATAGGTCCATATGCAACATCTGGAGAGGTTTAGAATTTGAGTTTATCTGCTTGGGCTTATAAGAAGCTCTGTGTTGCTTTCCTTTTAAACATGCTGAGCAGAGATCAGTTGTGGCAAACTTCTTTGTTGGAAGACCTATAACTTGATTTCCTGATACAAGCTTGTTCATGTTCTTGAAATTGGAATGCCCGAGATATCTATGCCAAAGCTGACTTTCATCATTTGATGCTTGAGCAATTAGGCATGTTGTTTCTGTAGATGGATCGACTTGAGAGATATCTAACTTGTATACATCTCGATCTCGAACAGCTTTAACAACTACCCATTCTTTGCTAATCTGAAAACCTGGCTTCAAAATATAACAAAATGAATCATCAAAAAGAACTGAGTAAGATTTGTCACAAATTTGGGAAACACTTAAAAGATTAAAGTTCAACTGTGAGCAATAAGTTGACTTTATCAAAGCTGATAATCCCATTAGATACAGTTCCTTCGCCTGTTATTTTTCCTCCTGCATCACCTCCAAAAGCAACATGCGTACCATCTTTAAACTTAAATTCTTTCAGCAAGGCATGGTTGCCTGTCATATGCCGGCTACACCCACTATCAACATACCATGTGTTAATAGGTCTTCTCAGGCGCACCTGCATTTTAGAAAGAATTAAGTTGAGTTATCAACCCAAGCCGAGATGGACTTGGGCTTGCCAAATTTATCAACAATGATAAACTGTTTAAAGTGAAGCTTTTTCAAATCAGGGTTATTATTGACAAATTTATCAATTCCGTTTCTTACAAATTTTTTATTATCTTTGATTTGTTTTGTCCTTAAAGCATTGTAACGTTTTTCAAGATCATCATCAAGACATTTCAAACCATCAGACAAAAAATTTTGTTTACCAAGCTTCCCACCATTCATTCTCACATATCGTGGAACGAATTTTCCTTGATTATACTGCCTTGATTTTGCAGCATAAGAATTATCATAAACAGAATCATTTCTTCAAAAAGATCTCAAGCCTAAGGAAGGTTGTTTTGTCAATCTTTGAAAACCAACTCTTTGATTTCTTTTAAATTGTGGATTGACATATCCATTTCTTAACTGTGGATTAACATATCCATTCCTCGGCGAGTTCTTTCTGAAGTAGCAATTCTCAGTTTTGTGAGTTCTTTCATCACAATAGGTACAATATTTGTTGAAATAACAATCAGTTGTTGAATGGTTTTGCATATCACATATATGACAGTACCTGTTAAAGAAACATTCTTCAGTCTTATGATTGTACATATCACAGATTTCATAGTACCTTTGAAATTTAAACAATTTTTTATTAACTTTAGATGTGGATGGCACATTTGATCCTTGTTTGAATTTAGGAGTTAAAAAGTTAATCTGTTGTTTTTTATTTGTGAATTTGTTCTTTTGAGATTTAAGTTTAGATTTTTTAACATTAACATCATTCCTCGACTCCTTAGATACAAATCGTTTATTGACAGCGGAAGACTTAGAATCTGAACCTGTTTTCAGATCAGTGTTGGATTTGTTCTTTGGATTAGATTTGATTTCTTGAATTTTGTTCATGTCAAAAATACCTGCAGATACAAATTTCATAGGTTTAAGTTGATTTGATTGATTTGTTCTTTTGATTTGACTGTTTTGAATTGCATTCTGTGTTGATTTAGCTTTAGTATTTTTCTTTCTTCATCTTTGGTTTCTAGATCTCGATGATCTTTGTTTGCTTTCAGATTGAACATCTTCAGGTGAAGATTCTTTTTCATTTTCTTAATTCTTTTGTTCTTTTTGCCATTTTATAAATACTGGATTATTTAATCCATAAGAAAATGAATCTTCAGATGTTATTTCATCTAGCTTTGTTTTCTCTTTATTATTAGAGTTTGATGGTCATTCCTTTCACTTATTTCTTCGACAATAGACTCTTTTGGAACAAAAATTTTCTTAGTCTTTGGTTGTGGTTCACAAGATTTAATTTTCACTGGGTGACCATTTTTTATCTTTTCAGAATCATGTTCCTCAAATATCTCAACATTTATTTTCTCTTCATCACTCTTAGAATTCATTTTCTTATTTTGGAATGCTCTTAGTTTAGCTTTGTTTTCAGGTGAGTGATTATGCGTGTTAAAGTTTTCTGATAACATGTTTGTGATGGATTCAGGCATTGGTTCATGTGTAAAACCTAAACCTGCTTTTTGTTTGTCTTTTCTCTCACTTACCAGTTGTTCTACAATTGTTTTTGAACTTTTAACTTTTGCAAGATCAACCTGTGTTGTAGCATGTGCTATTTTCTCTTCTTCTAAATTCTTTGTCATTTCTTCAAGTTGTTATGTAACAATTTCCAGTTCTTTCAAAGTTTTATTCCATGATGTTTGTAGAGAGAGGATCTTTTCATCAAATATTTTGTGATCGTTTTTAAGTTTTTTATGCATTACTTCCTCTTGTTTGAGCTTGTCGCATATTTTATATGAATAAGTTTTGTAGTACTCTATTTGTTCAAAGCAAGCTTTAGTGCACATTTTTTCTCTTACTTCAACTGGAATTTCAGGATATTTTGAGAAAGAAGTCTCAGAGTCAGAAAATGAATTTTCAACCTTTGGTTGATCTGACTGTGCCATTAGTGCAACTTCTTCTTAATCCTCTTTAGGATCAGATTTATCACTCCAGCCATACTCTTCTTCTTCATTTTCTGAGTTACCCTCAGCCTTAGGATCATTGTCTTCTGACCAATCTTCAGTTTGAATTTCTGCAACAAGAGATAAACTAGAGGTTAGATCAGTTGTAAATTGTTCAGCATAAGCACTCTAGTCATATCCATTTTTAATGCTAACAACTAGAGCTTTCTTTGGCTCTTCAGATGCTTTTGATTCATCCTTAAGTTCTAGCATAGGAAGACTCTGATAAGGCTTTTGAAATGTCTTCTGAGACTGCTGATGATATCTTTGACTGCTAGAACCTGCTTGACCATTTCCTCCTTGGTTTCTGGGAGCTTTACATTCTCTCGAGAAATCACACCTGTTATAGTTGAAACACCTTGACTTTGATTTGTTGAAGCCAACAGCTTTGTTAGCACTTGGATTGTAGTTCCTATTAACATATGAGTGTTTCTGGGTTCTATAAGCAATCATCACCATCTGCCAGTTCAAGTCCATCTGTTCCACATCGTCTGGATCCATCTCAAACAAATCCTGCAAAACAAGATCTAATTGTGTTAAATGACTACCTTGATAAGCTTGAAAACTTGCCATAAAAGCAGTAAAAGCAGGTTTAGACTCATCATCCTGTAAGAGGATGTTAATAACATCTTTAACTTTGCTAGTTTTAGCAGAGTTAGAAGATGGAGTCTCAATCTGAGGTTTAGGAGTTTGAGTTTTAGGAGGAGACTGAGGTTGAGGTTGAGTTGCATAAACAGGAGCACTTGTATATGAAGATTCTGTAAAGAAACCAGCTCCAACAAATAAATCACCCTCGTCTTCTGGAGATTTATCATCTTTGGCCAGAAAAGCATTCTCCACTGTATTAGCTGGAGATGCAACATATTTATACTGAGACATTGATGCTGCTCTATCATTGTTTCTTGAACTTTCATCAATCTCAACTAATTCAATCTTGGCAATCAAAAGGTCAAGATCCATAGGGAACTTTTCAATATGCTTCAACAATGTTACTGTTTGTTTCCATGAAGATGGAAGAGCATTGAGAAGTCTGAAATTTAGATCTTTGAGATCATTTTTGATACCAGCAGTTGACATCTTAGTAGTTAGTTGCACAAATCTATTCATCATTTGGTTTATCGTTTCACCAGACAGATGCTCAAACAACTCTAACTGCCTCTTAAGTTTCTGCTTTTTGAGATCTTATATCTCTTTACCTCCTTCACATATGATTTTCAAAGCTTTGTACATAGCGTACCCAGTTTGATAACCATCAAGTCTAGTCAAGACTTTCAATGGTAATCCTTTACACATCAATGAATAAGCTTTGATATCATTCTTCACTTTTCTTACGTCATCACCTTGCAGACCATCCTCAGGATAAGGTTCTTGAGAGTCTTTTGTGTAAACAAATCCTCTATCAGGACCATCAGATGTAACTGGGATATGAGGTCCTTTCTCTATTGACTTCCACAAGTCAGTGTCAATAGAATTTAGATGATGCTTCAGTCTTATAGACCAGTTCTTGAAATCAGCTCTGTTCTTTAGCTTTGGAACCCTGTTCTCAGAATCTTCAGACTTAACCATTTTGTATTTTTGATTTTAATAAAAAGACTTGTTTTGTTGTTTTAAGTTTTGAATTAAAAACTGTAAGGAACATCTGAAGATTAAAGACTGATGCAACCAAAGGATACCAGAACAACCAAGTCTTCCAGCATGCACTAAGGAACAAGGATGAATTAGCTTCGGAAGTCTTACACTCATAAATAAGTCTAAGTGTAAGATCTTCCGAAGCCAACAGTTTAGAAGAAGTTGCTTCGGAAGTTTCACACTTATCAGAAAATATTACAAGTGTGAAATCTTCCGAAGCCAAATACCCTTTCTTCCGAAGCCAAAGATGAAGTCTTCCGAAGCTTCACAAGACAAAGTCTTCCGAAGCCATTTTGATGAGAAGACTGATTTCTTCCGAAGACAGAGAAAATGTGCTTTCTCTGAGTTACTTTTTGATAAAGCTGTTGTACCTTCCGCTGCTGCTCTGAAGACTCACCTGCTTTTCATTAGTTGGTGAAACTTGCATACTTTATCAAACTGTAGAAAAAGGTCTTTACCTGAAACTTCCCATAATTGTTCCTGTAGACTTGTCTTATTAGATAAAGTTAGTGAGTTGTGGCATGTCATAGTCACTAGTCAAAAGGCAATCTGTCTTTTGACTATAGATTGATCTTGTTGTCTAGATTAGTCAAATCCCAACTGTCTTTTTGTATATTGACGGTTGTAGGTTGTTTTATATAAGAGTCTCAAGTTCTTGTAACTAAAACATACTTAAACACACTTGTAATAGAACTAGAGAATCAATATACAACTTCCTTGAAAACTTTATCTTGTGTTCTTGTGATTTTGTTATTGTTTCACTTACATTACTTGTGTTGGCTTAGTATCTTCTAAATAGTTACCAGTTCCCTTTTTGAATTGTTAAGTGATCTAAAGTTCTCTCCTCTTGTGAAGCTAATTGCAAACTTAAGCACCCTTACCCGATCCTGCAATTGGTATCAGAGCTTTACAGGCTCTTGATTGTAAGATCTCACCATCTTTAATCCTCTTAGCTTCACACATCACTTAACTTTTCAAATGGCAGCTATCTCTAAGGCTGATATGGAAACTGGAACTATGACAAAGTCTCCACTGATCACTCCTGAGGATTTTGACACTTGGTGCCAAAGAATAGAAGGCTTCATCAAGTCTCAGGATTCAGTCTGTTGTCAATGGACCTCATGTACCATCCACCACTTCAGCTGCTGCTGGTGGTAGTATGATACTCAAAGAAGGGGCTAACTTCTCTGAAGAAGACTGGAAAAAGGTTGACATTGATCAGAAAGCCATGACAGCCCTTCAGACCGCTCTTCCAAATTCCATCTACAGAGGTTTCAAGAAGTGCAAGACCGCTAAACAACTGTGGGATGCACTGAAACTGATGTACGAGGGGTCCAATGAAGCCAAGGAAAACAAGAAGGACCTCTTGAAGCAGCAATTTGAAAATTTCACCTTCATGATAGGTGAAACCATGACTCAATAGTATTTCAGGTATGTTGAGATTGTGGATACTCTGGCTAATGTTGGAGTAACTATTGAGAATAGGGATATTGTTCATGTCCTTTCTTCCCAGACAATGGACACACTATTATGTGGTCATTAAGAGGACTAGAAACCTCAAGACCCTGACTCTCACTGAGTTATATGGAATACTCAGTGGATACCATATGGAGATGAACATGCAAAACCCATCTGGTAACTCCAACACTCACCAGAGTTCTGCCCTTCATGTGGGTCAAAGGGATAGCAGAGAACCACAGCACCATCTTATCTGCTACCCTAAAACTTCACAAAAGGGTCCTTTCATCACCTTCCCAGAAACACCCAGAGAGTGCTACATCCAAGGAAATCCATTCCAAGAGACAAGCACCTCTCAAGCCTTTGTCTCTACAGATGAAAGTTCAGGCAACTTTCTTTTTACTCTTGAAGACCTGGATAGTATCCATCCAGATTATCTGGAATACATGGAGATAGTCCAGCAGATGGCTCTTCTTACTTACCGAGCCTAGAAGTTCTACAAGAGGACAGGGAGAAGGTTTCCCAGCAATGCTGCCAGTGGCAAGTTTGGACTGGACAAGAGCAAAGTGAAGTGTTACAACTGTAATCAGATGGGTCACTTTTCCAGAGAATGCAAGGCACCTAAGTCAAATGGTGGCAAAGCATCATCCAGACCAAACTACACTGATGAAGGGCACCAGAATGAGAAGCCAAGACAGCAAGCTGCTGTTGTAGTTGAAGAAGGAGGCTTTGACTGGAGCTTTCAGGCTGAAGATGCTTCACCAAATCAAGTACTCATGGCTGACCATGATGAGGCTAAGGTACTAGAACATCTTTGCTCTCCTGAATGTATTGCTAAAGCGAATAGATACAGGTCCTACAACTTGGAAATGAGATCTGATATTGAGTCCTTGAATATCCTAAAAGCTTATTTTAAAAGAGCTAAAAATGACTATAAACTTAAGATAGAAGATCTAGAGAAAACAATTTTAACTCTTAAACATGAGCAAACAAATTATAGGACTCAAATTAAAGATCTCATTACCAAGTTGACTGAATGCCAGGCTGAGCTTGTGATCAGCAAAGCCCGGGCTGAAAAATGTGTTCTTGAAGAAGAGACCTTCAAGAACATCATATCCTCATCTCTGGATGCAAAAGTTTGTTATCAGAATAAGCAGGGACTGGGATCTACTGAGATAGCTCCTCCACACACTCTATTATCTATAAGATCTCCAAGGTGTGGAACTGTTGAAGATGAGCTTCCCCTCATAGACCCCAGTGTTGAAGATGATGAAGAGGAGATGGTAAGGGATGACTCTGAAATGAGTGAAAATAGTCAATCCAAAAAGGGTCACCATGCTCCTGAGGAGAGTAAGAAGGCTGGTATGATAAAGACAAAGAGGAAGAACTAAATCAGAAGAGCAAAGAGAAGATCAAAGAAGGCTCAAGAGATCAAGGCAACTTTTGACTCCAAGCAGAAACAAGTGTTTATCTCTACAGGGTTTGAAGTGGTAAAGGCTGAGGAATCGACTACAAACTCTAGTACCAGCAGTTTTAGTACAGTTCCAACTCATTCCAATAAAGAGAAGGCTGAATTGATGTGTACCACTGCTACACAGTCTGACAATCGTCCTCCAAGAGCAAGTCTCTCCCTAAGAAGCTTGTTGCATCATCTGTGAAGAAGAAGTTGGGGAAAGAAAGTGTTCAAGCTCAGTCTTTCTCTCAGAAGAAGACTTCCAGAAGGAAGCAAATGGACTACATCATATGTGGTAGTACTTCTCATCTGGCTAAGAATTGCATCTACAATCCCAAAAGCACTATCCATATGATCAAAGAGAAAGCTTCTGGGAAGAAGAAGGAAAAGCTAGCTTCGGAAGGAAAATCTGTTTCCTTCGGAAGCTCCAAAGTGAAAAGGAAAACAGGTGTTAAATTGCCTTCGAAAGGAAAAATGGTCACGAAAGAAAGGAATACTTCCGAAGCACCAAAGCCAGTTGTAGTGAAAGCTAGATCTTCCGAAGGCCCAGTCTCCAAATCTTTTGAAGTTGTTAAAACTTCCGAAGCTTTGAAGGTCAAGCCCAATCTTCCGAAGGTGGTGTGGAAGATGAAGGAAGACCATGTGACTGAAATTTCATCATCAGCAACAGCAAATGATCCTCAAAGCCTGAACATAGGATCACTTACTGTATCATTGTCTTCTATTCACTTTGACAAGCCCAAGATCAATGAGGCTTGGGTTCCCAAATGTAATTAAATCATCTCTTTTTGGGCAGGGGCAGCTGAAAACCAACAGAAATGTATGGATCATTGATAGCGGTTGCTCAAGACACATGACAGGCAATGGCTCCTTGCTTCAAAACTTTGAGAAGTTTGATGGAGGGCCAGTTGCTTTTGGAGGAGATGCAGGAGGTTACATCACTGGCAGGGGCATGGTCTTAAATGGTAAGCTTAGCATTGAGAAGGTAAACTTTGTCAAGGATCTTGGATACAATCTTTTGAGTGTGTCCCAATTTGGTAACCAAAAACATCACATGCTCTTCACTGAGTAGGAGTGCATTGCTCTCAAGCCTGGGGTGGTTATTCCTCAGGAGTACATCCTGCTCAGAGCCCTCAGGAAGGAAAACATGTACAAGATGGATCTGTAAGAAACAACTCCCTCCGAAGAAGTGTCTTGCTTTCTATCTAAAGCAAATAGTGATGAGTCTTTCCTCTGGCATAAACGAATGTGCCATGTAAACTTCAAAAAAATGAATAAATTGATTAAAAATGATTTGGTAACTAGAATGCCAAAGAAAGAGTTTGCAAGTGATGACCATTGTGTTGCATGCCTGAAAGGGAAGCAGCACAAAGTGTCTCACAAGCCAAAGTAAACCAACTCCATCACTACTCCCCTACACTTGTTACATATGGATCTGTTTGGCCCCACCAGTGTAATGAGTCTAGGAAGGACCTCTTATTTTTTAGTGATCACAGATGACTTCACAAGATTTACTTGGGTCTTCTTCCTTAGAACTAAGGATGAGACTCCTGAGATCTTGAAGAACTTCATTCTGAAAATTGAGAATCAATGTGATCATAAGGTCAAAACCATAAGATGTGATCAGGGAACAGAATTTAAAAACCAAATCCTTGATACATTTTGTGATGAAAAGGGTATTTCAAGACAATATAGTGCTCTCAGGACTCCTCAGCAAAATGATGTTGCTGAGAGGAGAAATAGGACACTTATTGAGGCTGCTAGAACCATGTTGTCTGACTCTACACTGCCTATCACCTTCTGGGCAGAGGCTGTTAACACAGCCTGCTATGTGTAGAATAGAGTTTTAGTAGTTAAGACTCATGGTAAGACTCCGTATGAGCTGTGGCACAAAAGGAGACCATTCATTGGTTTCCTCAGGTCATTTGGATGTCCATGCACCATCTTGAATACCAAATATCAAGTAGCCAAGTTTGCTGAGAAATTAGATGATGGACACTTTGTTGGATACTCCTCTCAAGCTAAGGCTTATAGAGTACACAACCTCAGAACTAGAGTAATTAAGGAGTCAGCCAATGTGACCTTCAATGAAAACACTCCTAGTGTTAAAGGTTCTGGTCCGGATTGGCTATTTGATCTTGATATAGTTACCAATTGTTTTAATAAGTCTTGTGAGAATGTTTCAGGATCTACAGATAATATATCAACAGGTGATCCTGACCCAAGATTTGAGCTGAGAAGATCAAACAAGAATACTACTTCAGCTCCAATGGTAACTAACCCTGCAAGTGAAGCTCCTATCAGCATAAGCATGACAAATACTGCTGATTCATCTGAGTTGCCTTCAAATTCCAGCTCAGAGGCTCCAAATCCAGGTGAAGAAACTTCAAATGCAGAAGGAGATAGAGGTGGTGACAGTGATCAGGAATTTCTTGATGCTGATAACCACTCCATAGAAGACAACATTAATGATGTAACACACTTATTGGATCAAGCTTCTCTTGATAAGTGTGTTGATGTGGTGGTTAGCACTTCTTTGACAGATCTAAATTTCTCTAACTTAGATCTCTCAAATCAACTTGTTGTGATCCCTCAACTTAGGATCCACAAGTCACACCCCACCACAAACATCATTGGAAACGTTAGCACAGGAGTGAGAACAAGAGGATAAACACATGAGAGCAACGTTTGTCTGCATTCTTGTTTCTTATCCCAGATTGAGCCGAAGAAAGTTGATGCGGCTTTGAAGGATGGAAGCTGGATTGAGGCAATGCAAGAAGAGTTGCTTCAAATCAAAAGACAGAAGGTGTGGAACTTATGTCCTCTTCCTCAAAGGAAAAGTGTCATAGGAACCAAATGGGTATTCAGGAACAAGACTGATGATAGAGGGATTGTCATCAAGAACAAGGCTAGATTGGTTGTCCAGGGGTACACTCAGGAAGAAGGAATTGACTACACTGATGTCTTTGCTCCTGTAGCAAGACTTAAAGCTGTAAGAATATTCCTGGCTTATGCTGCATCTAAGGATTTCAAGGTCTACCAGCTTGATGTAAAGTGTGCCTTTCTCTATGGGGTGATAGATGAAGAAGTTTATGTCAAACAACCACATGACTTTGCAGACCCAGATCATCCTGATTATGTCTGCAAGCTTGATAAAACTCTATATGGACTGCATCAGGCTCCAAGAAAGTGGTATGAGACACTATAAAAGTATCTTTGTCAACATGGATACAAAAGAGGTACTATGGATGGGACTCTCTTCATCAAAGAAATAGGGAATGACATAATGCTAGTTCAGATATAAGTAGATGACATCATCTTTGGTTCAACTAATCCAAAGCTCTGCAAAGACTTTGAGAAGCTGATGAAGGATAGATTGAAATGAGTGCCATGGGGGAACTCAACTTCTTTCTAGGAATTCAAGTGAAGCATGTTGAAAATGGCATCTTCATTAGTCAGTCAAAGTATGTACAAGATATACTTACAAGATTCAAGATGACTGATTGTAAGGTTGCAAAGACACCCATAGTCAGAAACCACTCCCTTGGTCCTGATTTTAAGGGGGAGTGTGTTGATGAACATCTCTACAGGGCTATGATTGGGTCTCTTATATACCTCACTGCTAGCAGGCCTGATATTATGTTTGCCACATGCATATGTGCAAGATATCAAGCCAACCCCAAGATGTCACACCTAGTTACTATGAAAAGAATTCTCAGATACCTCAAAGGTGCTCCTAAACTAGGCCTTTGGTATCCAAAGAATTTAGACTTTAATCTGTATGCTTATACAGATAGTGACTATGGTGGCTGCAACATGACTGCAAAGTCTACATCTGGGGGATGTCAATTCCTTGGTGGAAGGATAGTCTCTTGGCAATGCAAGAAGCAATCCTGTGTGTCTGCATCAACTGCTGAAGCTGAATACATTACTGCTGCAAGCTGCAGTGTTCAAGTGCTTTGGATTCAGAATCAGATGCTGGACTATGGATTCAATTTCAAGGAGACTCCTATCCACATAGATAACAACAGTGCTATCTCTATTACAGAGAATCCTGTGCAGCACTCTAGGATCAAACACATCAACATCAAGTATCATTTGATTAGAGATAATTTTGAGAAAGGATTAATCAAACTAATAAAGGTTAACACAAATGAATAATATGTTGATCTGTTCACTAAAGTTTTTGATGAATAGAGGTTTAAATATCTCATATCAGCTATTGGGATGATTAACTTTGAATAGAATTTTCTTTAAACACTTAATCAACATTATTTCTAAAAATTGTGTGTCCTAAGTTGTCTATATTATCACCTTCATAAGCTCAGTTCTCTTTGGAAGTAAATCAATTTTTTTTAAGATATTCCTTAGATTTGTGAAAATTTATTATTTTGTCTCGGAAGAACTCAAATTACCTTCGGAAGAAATTTATTTCTTTAAATCATTTAACTACTCATAAGAGATTACCTTCAGAATAAATTCTTAGAATATCTTCCGAAGCTTAAATGTGCTTATAAGTACTTAAATGCATTCAAAGAACACATGTCTTCCGAAAGCAATTTCGTCTCGAAGATTTATTATCTACGGATAATAATTTTCTGACTTAGTTCTTTCGAAGCAAAATTTATGTCGAAAGAAATTTCTTTAGGTATATTCCTTCCGAAGCCAAATTTTCACAACTCTTTGAAATATCTTCCGAAGCAAAGTTGCCTTCAGAAGCTTTTCTTAAAAAAAACTTCCGAAGCAAAAATTCCTTCGGAAGATTTTCAACTTCCAAGAAAACTAATTTTTTGGGCGCTTTTTCAGAAGTGGGACCCACTTGCGGGTTTCAAAGTTTATCTTTATGTTCTAACTTTGTCTCAAATCCACTGCGTATATCTTCTCAATGGTTCCATTTCTTCTCTCTACTCTCACAATCTTTAACCTAATTTCACCCCAAACTCACTTTCTTCTTCCTTTCTTCAGTGATAAGCTTCACCAAATAGCCAACATCGATCGCAGAAACGACCCTGATTTCACCATTCACCTACACAGGCAACACAATCAAGTTGCCCTGTTGAACCCTGATAAGGATCCAAGCTTCTCAGATGTTTGTAGGTACCTTTCTTCGTCTCACTACTTCACCTCCCTTACAATCGATCCTCCTTTCTATGAGGATCAATTGCTTGAATTCTAGCGGATCTGTCAAGAGGTCACCATGGATGGGGAGAAGGCACTGTGTGTTACGGTGCAGGGGAGGACAGTTTTCATCACTCCGACCATCATAAACACCCATTTGCAGCTGGATGATGAAGCAGGTGAACTGTCCTTTCCAAAATCTGCTGTCAACCATTCCTTCTAACAGATGGGCTATGAAAGTGACTTCTTAGTCAAAACCTTCAGGAAGGGGAAGGTCTCATCCCAGTGAAAGTACCTCCTCCATGTCATCATACACAGCTTATCTAACAAACATGAAGGATGGGATCAAGTTCCAGAAGACCTCTCCTTCATAGTTCATGGGATGGTACAAGGGGTCAAGTGCAGGTACTCTTAGTTTGTTTACACAAATTTACTTGCTAACTTGGACTCCTTAGAATATTATATGTTCCCCAGGTATGTTCAACACATTCTCAACTGTGATAGACCACAGTTGAGGGGAACAGGAAATATTCTTAAATTGGGACAAATGAGGCCTGGAATTTTCAAAATCTTGAAGAAGCCAATTATTGGCTTCTCAGGGGTAGAAACAGCCTTTGTCCCACAAATGTTTGAGCTCATTTCTCAGGGTGACAACCTAGCAGCACCAGCTAGTATTGATCCCACACCCTCCACTTCTCAACCACCTTAAACACAGCCTACCATCACCATCATGTACAAAAGAAAATCCAAACGAACCCCTACACTTGCTACTGAGCATGTGCAGGCTCCCATATCATAACCCATACAGGAGGAAGTGGAATCTCGAGCTCCCACTTCCCCAGAGGAGCAAACCACTCCCATCTTTCCAATAATCAATTATGAGATTCCTCATGCTCAGGCTGATGAGCTCATTACCCAAACAGCTTCTAGCCTTCACTCTGAGTCTCTAAACTTAAGTGATCAACCTTCAGGGGACAGCTACCTTCCCCAACCTCTAGATCTCAACCAACCAATACCCAGATTAGAATTTTATGATGATGAGGACTTGGATGTCAGTGAATACCATAAGTCTCTCTTCTCTACCACTACTCAAAGAGAGATGAGTATTTCTGACTCACCCAGGTCTAGCCCACATCACTTACCCTCCACTGAGGTGGATGTTCCTGAACTTGTTCAGGATATCCATATGGAAGAGGCTCTCACTTTTGCAAGTGATAACATCAAACTGACAAAAAAAGGTGCACAAACTGACAAAAACATGCACATACTTAGTTTCAAAGATAGCTCACCTGGAATCTCAGGTGACTATCTTACAGAAGAAGGTCAATGATTAGCAACTTGAGATCACCGATCTTAAGGGCCAGTTAGCTGAGAGACCAAGGAGGACAACTCAACCAGGTCCATAAGAACCTATGGATGTCTTGCACCAATTCCCTAGCTCACCTAGTCAAGAGAGTGATGCTACCAAAAAGGGGGAAAAAGTCTTGACAGCCACAGAACCTGGGACTTCTTCCCAGAGTATGAACATTGAGGATTCACCACCCTCTCTTGAACTTGTCCATACTTAGCAACCTCCTCATGATAGTGATCTAGACTTGCTCATCCAACAACTGTTTGAGGAGGGAATACCAAGTGCAATGTCTGCCCCTTCTGATAACCCAATCAGGGGTTGGGGGTATGACAGTAATAGGAGAGCTCTTGTGATCTCTAGAGCTCAGGGTCAACTAGAAGTTTTCAACATTTCAAAACTAAGCTACTATAAGAGTATAAATTTAGTAGATCTGCCACTTGTCAACCTAAGAAACAACAGACAAGCTGTAAGATTGACAGAAAGAATCCAAGATAGGGTGCTAGAGGAATTCAAATTGAGATCAAAACTATATAGACAGAGGCTAGTAGGTGAGATCTTTGGTCAACTGTATGTTGAAGTGGACCCGGAGATTAGCTTCTAAGGGAAAGCCTTGACTGAAGGCCCAGAGATTGAACCTGTGAACCTTGAGACAGGATCTCCCTCTATACTCATTACCCTCAGTGAAACACTAGCTGGTGATGGTGCTTCACAACCTCTCTCTGGCCAGAGCTTGATAGCTGAACCAAGCAATGAAGGCCAAAGCTCTCTCCAGCCTGAGTCACCAAGGCCTGTGGTTGACAAAGGCAAAAGAAAAATGACTCCTGAGGAGATTGAGGATGAGAAGAGAGAGAGGAAGAGGAAGCTAAGAGGAGAGAGTTCAAGTGGTTCCCCAGGATTAATGGAAGCTGCAATCAGGGCTGCCCCTAGGCTAAACACTCAGGAAGATGAGTTAAGGGCAGCCAGGCTGAATTACCTGGGAACCAGAAACTACAATGTTGATGAACTCTTCTCTCTCCCCTTAGAAGAGCTGAATGAACTGGCTGACATTGAATTGTCAAAAGAGAGGAAGGAAGCAGAGGATGCAGAATTGCTCCTCAAGATCAAAGAAGAAAGGAGACTTAAAAGACTCTACAAAGATGCTTCTGTCCTCTCTCCAGTTCAAGAAAGTCCTGAGCCAAAGACTGTGGCCACTGAACAACCTCAGGTAGTTAATGAAGAAGAAAGACTAAAGATGATCAACTACCTGAGTGCCACAGGTCTCTATTAGGCAGATGCACTTCTTCCTTTATCATATGAGTACATAATGTTTGAATACAACAAGCAGCTGGAAGAACAAGCCAAAAAGGAAAGGCAAGCTGCAAGGAAAAGATTAAGGGAAGAAGCTGCAAAGTCAAGGGCCATCATCTACAAAAGCCAAAAGAAGTCTACTGACAGACAAAGGATGATGAGCTTCTTGAAGCTGTATGGGTTCTCCGAAGGAGGCTTGGTCCTATGTCTCTATCCATAATGGATGAGCATATTAGGGTGATCAAGCAGAAGATAAAAAGGGGAGAGCTAGTGGACTTGCATTCTCCACCAAGTCCAGCTCAACCTGAAGTTGAGGTGAAGGTTGAACCTACTGAGACAACACAACCTGAACCTGGAGCTGCATCTGAGCCAACTTCATCTTCTGACCCACAGCAGGGTCCTGCTCTCTCTCCTTCTAAACCTGTGAGAGAGGAGAACCCAACTAAGAGGGGCAAAATAGAAACAACTGGTACTCACGACCAACCCTCTCAGTTGAAGAAATCTAGGAGGAGAAAAAGGATGGCCAGAAGATGATTCACTTCAAAAAAGAAGATAAGAAAGGCATCCACCTCCCAACCTCAGGATGAGTCAGAGCATCCTGAGGGAGTGCATGAAGAGGACTCTCAACAAACTCCAATCATAGTAAAGCCTCTTGCTACTAGAAGACAAATTCTATCATGGACTTTTGCTGAAGATCCAGACAGATGGTGTGTCATAAGAGATCAGGGAGAACAACATGTCTACTTCACAAATGACATGTTTAAACTTCCTCTCCATGATCTCTTTGACATGAGAAGGTTCTATGTCAGTCTGAAGGATCCAGATCTTATGATGAAGAAAGGAATGCTAAAGATCCTGATGTGGATATCAAAATCTAAAGAACTTCTCTGTTTTGGTAGCATCAGCCTAGGGGGAGTTTGTAAGGAACATCTGAAGATTAAAGGCTGATGCAACCAAAGGATACCAGAACAACCAAGTCTTCCAGCATACACTAAGGAACAAGGATGAACTAGCTTCGAAAGTCTTACACTCACAAATAAGTCTAAGTGTAAGATCTTCTGAAGCCAATAGTTCAGAAGAAGTTGCTTCGAAAGTTTCACACTTATCAGAAAATATTACAAGTGTGAAATCTTCCGAAGCCAAATACCCTTTCTTCCGAAGCCAAAGATGAAGTCTTCCGAAGCTTCACAAGACAAAGTCTTCCGAAGTCATTTTGATGAGAAGACTGATTTCTTTCGAAGACAAAGAAAATATGCTTTCTCTGAGTTACTTTTTGATAAAGCTGTTGTACCTTCCGCTGCTACTCTAAAGACTCACCTGCTTTTCATTAGTTGGTTAAACTTTCATACTTTATCAAACTATAGAAAAAGGTCTTTGCCTGTAACTTCCCATAATTGTTCCTGTAGACTTGTCTTATTAGATAAAGTCAATGAGCTATGGCATGTCATAGTCACTAGTTAAAAGGCAATCTGCCTTTTGACTGTAGATTGATCTTGTTATCTAGATTAGTCAAATCCAAACTGTCTTTTTGTATATTGACGGCAATCCCAACTCCTAAACAATTTAAATGCGCCTAGAATTACTTTATTTTTGCAAAGTCACCAAGTGTCCAAACAGTCTCAAAACGTCTCAACAGTGATCAAATGCCTGAACTGAAAACATCTGAATAGTACTAAAACACCCAAATAGTGGTGATGCGCCTAGATACTTGGACAATTTTCAGTAGTTTTCAACCATAATACGCCTAATTCATCAGCTTCAACGAACTCAAATCTTATGAAAATATTTAAAACTTGATTAATTGATCTAAAAACTTCCAATTAGGTAGTAATTAGGTCTATTAACAATCCTTAATCATCAATTTGATCAAACAACAACAACAAATCAGTATTCTGATTGAATTTCAGTCCAAATATGAAGAACAAAGTTCGAACACTAATTCGATCAATTTCTCAGATTTGAACGAATTGAACACAAAATTGTGATTCAAATCATGTTTCTATGGATGAAACACAACTGAAAACAACAATTAATTGATCAAATTGCAATCAATCACAAATTTCAAGTGATTCTAAGAGCTCAAAATGTCGATAAGCTCTGATCACTGAACCGAAGGCTCTGATACCAATTGATCGGTTCAAAAGGATTGAATCTATGATTATATGATAATACAATGATCAAATCAAACACAAAGTAATCAACACATGCAAATACATAAAAAAATTATAGATTTCATTGATAGCAAATGCACAGGATACAAAGTGTAAGGATTCAGTTCATTCAACTGATTCTCTCTCTCTCTCTTTCTATTTAGTTGAAGTTTCTATGAACTGTCTAACTGAATTCCCTCTTCAACTCACTTCTATTATTTGTTCCTATACTACATAAAGTATCCTATTTATACTATCAACAAAACAAAGGAACATATATTTACAAATAAGTCCCTATACTATGACAAAAAACATATAAAGACAAAATGTTAATCTTTTAAGAGCTTCAACAATGTTTTACTCATCCGCTGTGGACTTTGCATGTCCGCTGTAGACCTTGCTTGTTCGTTGTGGACCCTTAAGAAAATCTTGCCTATCCGCCGTGGACTTTTGCTGTCCGCTGTGGACCATTAACCGTCCGCTGTGGACCATTAGCCGTCCGCTGTGGACACTTAGATAATTTTGCATGTTGCGCGCTTTGGACTTTGTTCATCTGCATTAAGTTTTGTTCATCCGCATTAAGTTTTGTTCATCCGCATTAAGTATTGTTCATCCGCATTTGGACTTGTTCATCTGCATTTGTGTCATCCGCATATCTTTAGACACTTAGAATATTTTCTGAAGACTTCATCCGCATTTGTTCATCCGCATTTAGTATTGTTCATTCGCATTTCTTTGGGGACTTAGAATTATTTTGAAATTTTGGGAATAGAATTTAAGTGTTAAGTACTTATGTATAAGGAAGATTACGCTTGTTTAATGTTTCTTATGTTTGATTCTTTTCTTATGACCTGCTGTTATGGATAATATTTATTATGTTTCCTGTTATATGATTATAAGGCGATGAATATTTTAAAAGTATTATTCCTAACCAAGTGGACACAAAGAAATAAAAGAAGATAGTGAAACTTAATAACCTTATAATCAATGGAAAGCCTTGCAAGCACAATGGAATGAGGTGCACGACCTTGTCGTCGTTAGCTCAACTCATGTGTGGTTGATTCAGGATGCACATCTGGGGTCTAATCCTGGTGATTGACCAAATCAATAGGACCTGTATTCATGAGCAGGCTTCGTGCCTAGCAGTGTGGGTCAACTGTCGAATGGGTTAGCTACCAAAAAATTGTTTGTCGACAGGGGTTCGGCATTTTTTGCCAACCAACAATATAGGCTCTTGCTTTGTGCAAACCTAAACAATGAAAGTGAAATATAATGAAAGAAAGAAAGATAAAGAATCTCTTAATGATTGATTATGTATAATGATGAATGATCACCAAGTGAAGTTTACAAAAGTATATTTTCTATATTATTAAACTAAAACTCACTCAGCAACGCTGACTTTTTATATGCATTTTTAGTTGGCAGGTAATATGGTTGCTGAAGGTGGCATGGAGTTAAAGCTACTTGGCAAGCAAAGACTGGCATCCATCTCATGCAAAAATAATGTTGTTGTTTTGTAATACAACTAAGTATTCTTTTGTGACTTTAAACAACGATGTACTACTTGGAAAAAGTAACTATTAATGCATGAAATGGTTTTTAATAATTCTTCCGTTGCAATATTTTCTTATGTTTATATATTATTAAATGAGTTTTAATAATGAATGATGCTATGAATGACCAACTACGGTGTCTCCGGGATCGGGGCCTTACAACTGGTTTCCATATCAGCCTTTGTGATAGCTGCCATTTAAGTTGTTAAGTGTTTTATGAAACTGAATGGATTTGAGATGGTGAGATCTTACAATCAAGAGCCTAAAAGGCTCTTATACCAATTGCAGGATCGATTAAGGGATGGTCAGTACAATCAGTCTCATAATAAGGAGAGTGTTAGAACACTTAACAGATCAAATAGGGAACCGGGTTTATATGAATGATACTAAGAACACAAGTAAACAATGAGACAGAACTAAGAATAAGAACAAGATAAGTATGGGTTTCAAGAATGTTGTATACTGCTCTCAAGTTCTTTTACAAGTGTTACAAAGCATAAAAGAAATACAAGAACCTGAGATACTTTATACTACATCCTACAGCCGGCCATACTTTGAAGGCCAACTAGAAACACTAATCTAGCCAATAAGATCAATGTAAAGTCAAAGGCAGATTGCCTTTTGACTAGTGACTATAGCATGCCATAGCTCACATCCTAATATATTACAAAAAGGATAAAAGGTACAAAGTAGAAAGTTACAAACTCTAAACCATAATCTACAGTTACAAAAGCATGGACCTTTTCACCAACTCATGTAAGTTGGTGAGTCTTCAAAGTTGTTGTGGAAGTTAGTTAGCTTTATGCAAAAGTAGATCAGAGAAAGCATGTCCTCTTTATCTTCGAAAGAAATCAGTCTTCACTTTATTGGCTTCAGAAGACTTTGTCTATGAAGCTTCGAAAAACTTCATATTTGGCTTCAAAAGATTTGGTCTTTGGCTTGGAAAGATTTTACACTTAGAATAATTTGCTGTGAGAAGTGTAAAACTTCTGAAGTAACTTCTACTCTGCACAATGTGCAGGCAAGCTGGAAGCTCCTTGGTTGCTTTGGTTTCTTTGTTTGCACCAGCATTTCAAGTATAACCTTACAATATTTATTGGCTTGACAAACCCAGTCCATTTGTTTATTCGTGTGCTGGTTGAAACCGGAATCATACATTCTATAAGGCTTCGTATGCGGACCAAGTTAATTTAGTCATTAGGTATGATTGTGTTGATTTGTCTTTTATGTTACATTATTGCTTTATAAGTCTTGACATTGTCATGCGAATTGAATTGTTTTCAATTATTTTAGTCAATCTATATATGTATGCAAACATGTGTTTACTCACCGGCTAATTCATTAACTGACTCGTTACTTTTTCACATGATTTTAGGAATGCAGATTAATGGACTTCTATATGCACATTTAGGGCTTGGACTTGGTCAAAATCAAAGAAAATTTCGTTATGTTTACTTGATTTGATTGTAATGTATTGTTTGATTAGTATTATTCAATTAAAATAACATTTAATATTATTTCAACTCAATTGCTAACATATGATATGAACAATCGATTCACATTAGTCCGCCCTGATGATTCTGCCATCAATCGGGGTGTGATACATTGGTATCAGAGCCATGATTATAGGTAATTAGGTTATTAGAAATGGAATAACCTAGTCTATGACTAAGTACCTCAAATATGAGTTCTCTCGTGTATTTTTTATGCTTAGATAGGATTTTATGTGCCTTGCATGTTTAATAATCAAGCAGTGTATATCGCAGGAAGAGATAACTTGTTATCATCACATTTCGAATGTGCATAACAAGGTAAGTATTAAGGTTGCAATAAGAAAGATTCAGATTAAACACGAGAACCATAGCCACCATTCAGCATTGTCACCACAACAGGCACCGATGACCACCACCATTTATTATGAACCATTCCATTACAAGAAAAATGGCACCACCCTATGATTCCATCGACACCACTCTTTGAAGAAAATCCCATCACAACCGTCGATGGCCACATTCATCATCATCGCACTATCATAACTAGTTGTCCATTTTGATTTGATTTCGGTCTAGGATGTCCTAAATCAAGGGATTTTGGTCTAGTCTAGGTTTAATAGAGTGGTGATTGGTGGTCTTGGTATGTCAAACTAGAAGAAGACTAGAGGTGTAGTGGTGGTTTGAGGTTGGTTTCAGGTAGAAACAAGGGGGTGGGTGGTGGTGGTGGTGAAAACGGATAGGGTTGTGTGGTGTGGGCTATAGGTAGTTGAATTATATGTAATATTAATGTTAATTTTGATTTTAGATTTTATTTTTAATTTTTTTATTAAGAGTATTTTAGTCATTTCACATTTATTTAACAGAAAAAATTAACGTTTATCCAAACTAGGGACCACCCCTGCTATGATTTGATAGATAGTTGGACCAAAGATATAATTTTTCAAAAGTTCGACCAATACTGCAATATAGACATATCAAAAGGACTAACCATGTATTTAACTCTAGGTATAAGTTATTAAACGTCCATAAATCGTAGTTAACATATTAAAATTATTGATATCTGATTTTAAATAAGAAATTTAACATTTTCAAAAAGTTAATAGTAATTCTCTACAAGATATTAAGCATTTTAAAAGATTCACTAAACATGATATGTTTAGAAAGAACAAATCATTACCACTTTAATTGCCGAACTAAAATATAATAGAGTTAATTACATGATAGGTCCCTATGATATTCTCATATTACATAATTAGTCTCAACTTTTAAATAATTACATCCTTAATCTCAACTGTTTGTCAAACCATAACATTATTAGTCCATATTACTAACTTCTATTGAGTTTCTTTATTAAATGTGTGAATATACTCTTAGTATAATAATAATATAATAATAATAATATTTTTATATTATATATTACATTTTATTGATTTGGAAACCCAACCCATCGTCCCACCCCCTCCCTTCCCTGACATCACCATGACCAGCTGCGACAAGTCCGGTGACCCCTGCGACACAAGGTCGATGATGCCATTATCAACACGCCATCACCATCGATCGACCATCATCAAAGCTGTCGCACCAGATTTAGACCAACACCATCGCCGGTGAACAAAACATCTCCATCACCAAGCACTAGATCCATCTCCACCACTATCTCTCGCTCTCTTTCTATTTCAATTTTTGTCAATGGTTTGGTTTGGGTTTTATTAGGCGATGGTGAGCGATTTCAAGTGGTGTTGCGAACGATGAGCAACAAAGGTTGGTGCGATGATGATGGTGCGAACGACGGAGTGGTGAATGAACCTTGCAGCCTTGGAGGTCAACTTGTGGTCAGCGCTGGTAAAGGTGATAGTGGATCGCCCGACAGTGTTTATGGTGATGGTAAGGTCCTAGGCGGTTGTTAAATAGTGGTTATGGTGGTGGCCGGACTTGGCTATGGTGTGGTGGTGTGGGAGCCGGGAGTTCATCGACATGTTCAGGGATGGGAAGAGGGGTTAGGGGGTGAGGTGGGTTAGGATGGAAGACTGTGACCCAGTTTATTATATATGTTAATATATATTTTCAAAAGTTATTATTTTTATAAAGAATATATATTAGTCATTTGATACACACTTAACTGGTAATCTTAACGGACATCCATTCGAGGGACCAAATAGTGTTATGGTTGGCAAATAATTGACACTAAGGATGTAATTTCTTGAAAGTTAGGAACAATATTGAAATATGGGCGTACCATAAGAACTAATCATGTAATTAATTTAACATAATATAACTTTCTTATCTCGTAATTTCGTAAAACATAATAATTTAAAATTCTTCTCTAATCAGATTTTAGAAAATTATATAGAAACATTTATAAAAAAATCATTAGAGCACTCACAATCCATCCCTTATCCATATCATTATAATTACACTAAACATCACTATTTTTTTCTCTACTTTTCAATTAAAAAATATTTTTATTCATACATTTATCATTACATTTTCTCTATTATCAACTCACAACCAATTTCAAAAATATTAAAAAATTTATGTGGATTATACCATGTTTTCCTAAATATAGAGAAACAGTAACAATCCTCATAAATATTCTAAATATTTCACTCACAATCACTTGCAGTCATCCCCCATAAATATAGGACACTTAGGGGTTGTTTCGCAGCATCTGAATCAGCCTTTTAATGGTTCAAATGTCTAAATGGTTCAGCATTTAATGGTTCAGACTGTTTGTTTCCCGAGCAAATGTCTGAATGGTTCAGACATTTCCCTCTGAATGGTTACGCATTATACTAATGCTGAATGGTTAAGAAGTCTAATACTGAATGATTAAAACTTTTTATCTGAATTGATCAAACATTTACCTTTGAATAATTAAACAATATAATAACTTTTAATAATTCAAACCTTTTAATAATTTAAAACTTAATAGTTTAAACATCTATTAGTTTAGAGAGTAATCAATAGAAATTTTCAAACATCCACTTACATGTACAAGGAGTAGGCTGTGAATGCTTTTAAAAATATTCACTTTCCATATAAAACAAAAATAATAATTATATAGCATAAAATCCCCGCTGATATTACACTATAAAACAGCAAGTTGGGTGCAGCCTTTCCTCCTTCACTCTTCACGCCACTAAACCCCACACACACACTCTCTCTCCTTCAAACTCCACCGCCGCCGGAAAACACCCATCACCGGACCACCACCGTCTTCTGCCACCACCTCCGTACACCCGCCACCACCTCCGTACACCCACTACCACACCTGCAACATCAACTTATTCCCTTATTATTCCCACCCTTTTCCTTTTCTATGGCCTCCGTCACACGAGTACTCTTAACGCTTTACCCATCTTTATTCCTCAATCAATAATCGAATCTCCTCTTTTCACACCTCTTGTTCTATATATCCCTTCATCTTCCAGCACCCAATGCGAATCTGACCGATTTTACTGAAACTGAATCAATGGGTACTCCCGAAATCATCGATTCCGTCAAGTTTAGTGAGCACAAAACCGTAACGACAATGGTTAGTCAATCGTTGAGGGAAAACAGTCGGAGAATCGTGAGGATTTCTGTCACTGATGCTTACGCCACCGATTCCTCCGGCGACGACGGCGAGTGCCTCCGCCGGAGAAGAGTGAGGAAGTTTGTTAACGAAGTTACTATTGAAAAGCGTTTGAGGGTAAGTAGAAAGAAGGTCGCCGGAAAAGTGAACCCCGCGGCGGCCACCGGAAGAAAGTACCGCGGCGTACGGCAGCGGCCGTGGGGGAAATGGGCGGCGGAGATCAGAGATCCGTCGCGACGTGTACGGCTGTGGTTGGGGACCTTCGATACAGCAGAAGAAGCTGCGATGGTGTACGACCATGCTGCCGTACAACTGCGTGGCCCTCAAGCGCTGACGAACTTCACGCTCCGGCAACCGGCGCCGGCGAACAAACTTTCTCCGGCGAGTTCACCCAAATCCGTTCTCCGGTTCTCCTCCGCTTCAACGGACGAGTCCACCGCCGAGTCAACTCACAACGACGTCGTTTACGAAGCTTCAGACGCCGCCGCGTCGACGACGGCGCCGGAGAGTGTCTCCGGCTTCCCGGCGTTCGACTCCTCTTTCTCCGGCGACGATCTGTTCGATTTTTCAGATACCATACCCGATATTTTCAACCCGATAAACATCTCGGGTGACCCGTTTCAAGAACCCAACCCGGTTGGTATGTTCATCGGGTCAACCATGGATGTCGGGTTCGGTACTTGGCCCGGAGACGACTGCTTCAATGACTTTGGTGATATTTTCGGGTCGGATCCTCTGGTTTCGCTTTAGGACCGGGTCTGGTTCTGTCGGGTTGGCCGGGTCGGATAACGAATTTTTGTACGAAGTTAGGGAGTTAGTTACTTAATTATTTGTTTATTATATATAGATACATAAAAATTTAGGTTAACTCCGTTACCGTTAAACGTAACGGACGAGTGGTTAAAGTATGTTTACGTTAGCGTAAGGCATGTGGGAGTGCACGTGAGTAGGGAAATAATGTTGGTGTTTTGAATTAGGTGAAAGAATGAAATGAAATGAACGATATGTGGTTCGATCATGCATTATCTATTTTTGCTCAATTTTGTTATGCAATCGTATTCAATACTTGTAAGCTTTGGGGTACAACTCGTGATGCATGGTGTATGTGTTGTGTTTCTATTTTGTTTTATAAATATAGACAACAATGATGTATTTTTGGATGAGTTTGAAGAAAGTTTAACAGATTAGATAAATTTATTTCGTCATTCAGACATGACGTTAGTTTTCAAACTTATAAATATAGACGATGTTTTTATGAATCTATTAGCCAGGTTAATATTGAAACTTTTTTTGAAAATGGGTAGTTTTTAAACGCATGTTTGACTTGATTTTAGTTTTGATGAAAGTACTATACCTATGTGGTTGTTGCACTAAGTGTAAAATCTCCATGAAACTTTATTTTTTCGGGGCGATTTTCAACAGAGTTTATATAAAAAAGTGATAAAGAAAAACACGTCGAAAGAAAATAAACATAAAGTAAAAAAGATTCAAACAAGATAAGAAAAAACAAATTAAAAGCCAATATAGAGTTATAAAACCAATCAAACAGTTAAATAAAAGCAAACCTAAGGGGAAAAATTAATCAACAAAATACTTAAACTTGAATAAAAACTAAAAGAAAAAACCATGCGAAAAAGGTTTAAAGAGTAACCCAAACTCGAACTCAGGGGCACTCCTGCAACGTGCGACGCAACAACCACTCAGCCACCAACACTTTTACTTTAAAGAATTTGCGTATCTTTGTTTAACCTTTAAAGAATTTGACATTTAAATTATTATTCTATGATAATGTGTAGTGTTTTAAAAATTTAAATACAAAATTTTGTTTTGATTTTCGTATATATTGTTTTTATTATAAATGCTATTATAAATCAAGTTGTATTCGTAATAATATATTTCTTGGTCTCACAATATCAACAATTACAATTTGTAAATAACACTCAGTAATCAATAGAAATAGTATCGAAACCTACAAACAAAAAAATGAAACAAGGCAACTTATAGTTGGAAAAAGAATCAAATGTTTTATGAGATGCCACAATTAGTAAGGGCGCCACCTCATGTAAATTTTAAAATCTAACTCAAGTCAAACATGCATTTTAATATTACTATTCAAAAAGTTTGTAACAGTGGTTAGAATAAAATTCACTTTAAGTGTATTTTTTCCTTCAAATTCATAAAACTATGAACTATAATGTCACACTTTTTAACATATACTTCTAAAATGGGAAATAATAAGATGTTTTGAGTAATGGAATCCAAAATTCGACTTTTGGTATGTGTTATGGGATAACGGTGGTTTGATGTTTAATGGAATATTTATTGATGAGATGTGGCAAATGTTGAATAAAAAATCTAGGGTTGTAGGCACGAGTCAACTCTCGTCACTTGACACCTGCCCCTAATCTTTAATTCCATGCTTCAACTTTCCTCTTTCTTGCATTATTGGTTTCGTTTCATCAAGATATTTTTAACTAAAGATTTCCAAAAATATATGTGTACAAAACGGCACTCTATTTTTTAATAGATAAATTACACTAGCATGCACTCTACTTTATATTTTTATATAGTTATATGTTTTTACTTAAACAGCGACTCAGAAACCGTTTACTTCTAATTTTAAGTTACATCAAATCTTAATCTATTGAATATTAATATTTAAACCTTTATTTTTTTCAAAAAACTTTTCATTTTTATTATTATGCTACCAATCCAAATGACTTATAGTTATATGTTTTAAACGTAAAACTCTGGTCTCTTTATTTATATTATGTATTATTTTAAAATGTGTTAGGTGATGTAAACCACCAACTACCTATGATTCATTAAAAATAATGTAGCGCCCTTCAATTACATGTAACCTAATTATGCGAGTAGTTAGATATGTAATGACTAGTTACCAACTTAAGTTATAGTTACTTCGTTATCAGTTATTCCTTTATAGCGATAAACTATCGGCCACCTCCACCTCCACGCTTTGATATCACATCTACAAGCCACCTTCATAGTGCATACCCATTTCTCTATTGCTTTCTCGTTGTACCCTCATCTGATAGGTTTTATTTGAGATGAAAAATATTTTTATTAGCACGTACATATTATGTATATTGTATAGGGACATTCGATGGTTAATCTGGATTCTTTAAAATGGTTTATGGTATATTGATTTCATGTCATTCAAGGAACGTACAACCAAATATGAATCCAAAAAGAATCCAGACTATCATCTAAAGTTCTTATACAATATACAATACACATACTTGGTATCGTCTAAAAAGCGTTCCCCCCGCAACATTTCTTTATCCTATTGCTTGTCATCCATAAAAAACTCAAACCATATGTTTTAGGGTTGTGCTAAACACAACTCCTTTCCGTTACTTTTATTGGTTGCACCATCTTTTTTAACTAGTCGCATCCATAAGGTTCATCATTTCTAACACTAAAAAACAAAAGCGTTCGATTGATCTGATGTCTAGAAGGAGTAGAATGAAAATCTAGGAGGTGGAACCTTTAGCCAACCCGACCAGCATATATTATAAGTTTATTCTCTCAAGGATAACAAAAATATAAAACATGTTACAAAAACATGAAAGCGTTTTTGCTATCCAGGTTTTGATTATACCCTCTTATACTCCATTAGTTTTTGTTATAAGATCGTAATTCGGTTTCTATTAATAGTGTTATGGTGTGTACAAAAGATAATATTCAACAAGGCTTAACTAGAATCCTGCATGATGTCATGTCATGATACATACATAATGAAGGAATGTCACATGACATTGTCCTAATAATATCTTTGTTAGATTATTTGTTCATGTACAAAACAAAGACACATACATCCTAGAAAGTCTACACGTCTCAGACATATTCGTACCACGAATAAAGAGACCATTCCAGTTAAATTTCCCGACATCATTGTTGTTCGAAGACATGCTCTAAGATCTAAGATGAAGATGGAGACGAGACACTAGCTCATTTAAGTTTAACCATATGATTCACACATCTAAAATATGCCCATCAAATCAAACGTATTCCAAGACCTAGAATCATGAGAATCAACGAATAGACTTCCTATACATCAAGAGCCATACGGTAATTTGATCTTTTATATCCAATAGACTGACATGTTCATCGAGTTTAATCTAGACACTCAAGTCAAGCGGTAATTTGATAGTCCAAGTATCAATAATGTCCTTTGTGAATTTTATTCACTTGCTATTAATTTTGTTTTGCAATGGTATTCGACACTAGAGAGGTGTGTATAGTCGATTATGGATCGGTTTTGGTTTCTTCCATAGCCACAACCGATTGCGATTATGGCCTCTTCCATAACCATAACCATAATTGAATGGTCGATTATGACATGGTCAGTTTTGGTTGATTATGATTAATAAAGGTTAGCACATATAAATCTTCAAGTTAAAAAGTAAATCTCTAGCAAGATAGCATGTATTCGTTTCATTTAACTTGTTCAGACTTCAGGTGTTATTTATATGATTAAATCTAAATAATCTCATATAATGCTTTGAATTTTAAGTCATCTAGAAAATATATAAATAAGTATTCAAAAATAGTATGCATACGTAATTTAGTGATAGACTATACATTATATATCTATTAATTTATGAAAGATTCTATAGTAGAAATATTATTAAAATAATAATAACAATATTTAATATCAATGTTAATTTAATTTGTTTGTTAAACTTTTAAATAAAAGTTCTAAGGTAAAATTTAGATTTTTAAATTTTTGGGTTTATGTACTGGTACAAGTCAGGTATAAAACGTTTCCGTGCATATTTTTATATACGTTTTAAGATGGTCTAAGTTTCGACGTTCGCCTACGTGTTGACGTAAATTTTGTTTTGAAATGAGTTGGGTTAAATATAAACTTTTTTACTTAACAGTATAAATCTGAGTTACTTTACGTTTTAATGTAAATTTAGTTCGGAAGCGAGTCCACAACGATCATAATCTATATTTTATCTCACCACATACAGTGCAGTTGCACGTGTTTTTTAGGTATGTTTTGAGTGGATTGCGTTTCGATATAATTTTGGTTGGAAAATACTCAGTCAAGTATAATACGTTTCGTTCAACGGTAAAATTTGAGTTATTTTACGGTTCGATATAAATTTAATCCAAAGACAAATCGGGTTGATTTGTTAGTCTATACGTTATCACGTCACGTACAATATCACTGCAGGGTGTTGTTGTATTCGTAGTTTGATATTTAATATCATGATGGAATTCCCCGCGCGGGTTAGGGAAACCTAGTTTACTTTATATATTAAAAGTGATAAAATTTTAAATGAACTTTCGGAGCGGTTTAAGTTAAAGTCCTTAGTGGAACACCCTTAACCATAACCATAACACAAATGGTTAATCATAAAACCTTAACCATAACAATCAGTTGGGTTTTCAGTTGAATACGATGTGATTATGTTTCGGTTATCAGTTAATGGTAGTTGTGGTAAATGTTTTCTCACCTTTACGACTAACACCATTCGGATGGAAAGAATACACATTTGTTACTAGGCTATCCAGTGGTAAACAAACATACACCTTTTTAATAAGTATTTCGTAATTAAACAAGAAAAGAAATACAAAAAGATAAAGGTGACTCATATCCATGCACCGTTATCGTTTTTCTTTCTTTCTTTTCATTTTCTTTTTTTTTAACGGCAAAAGTAGCATAGGGATATGTACGTTCTATATTAGTTTAATTATTATATTCCAAAATTTAAATAGGAGTATAATATAATGTAAATTTCAGTGAATGTCATTTAAATAGTTGATATTAGGAAGAATATGGTATTAAAAATAATAAATTGTTAATAAAATAGTCGAACATGAGAGAACGTGTTGAGAATAAGCATATGCATTGGTACTTGCCATTGAAGCTTTGTGTAGTCGCTTTTAGTAATACTTTTATACTTAAAAGTGATAGGTATGACAAATTATACTTTATGACGAAGTATCTTTTTTAATACTCTCAATAATAATTTCAAAATGTTAGACCAAACTTGAAAATAAAATAAGAGTTATGCTTCTCTCAAAATTTAAATTACATGCATATTCAGTTTGTATAATCTTCAACAATGACAATAATAAAATAAAAATAAAACATATAAAAATATCAGTAACAACATAACTACTTTAACTTTTGAAATATGATGGTTGTCCTTATATATAAAAAATAATTGATTTTTAATATTTTAAAATCACAAAGTCAGCCAAACTAGGTAGTGAAAAGCACTAGTATATAGCAATCTTGTGGAATATATTTATTACCTTTTATGATACTTGGGGGACACTTTCATGCCCCAATTGCAAATGAATCTCACTTTTGTACCCATGGTCTACAAAGATTTCCCATATACATATTATACCATTTCAACACCATACCACAACCACTAAACCAATTCCATACATCAAAATATTCAACTCATATCCAACTTAACATATCATATTTAACGTAAAGTAAACACTCAAGATCGGTTCGCTCAAACGAATGTGACATTTACGAGACTAGGTGTTCTTTGATGGGGTTTTCACCCTAGAAGTGACTAGAAAAACCCAGTAACTAAATCATAATCGAAATGACCTAAGAACTAACTACAATAACTACACTGATGGTACATTTATGATTTTTTAATAACTGATTTTTATGGTTCGGTTATGGTATATGCATCTCATAAGTAACTGAATATACTATCAAAACCGACCTTTATATATTTTGCTTTTTGTAAATTATATGTTGTACGTCGAAAAACTCATAACTTTTTATAAATAACATATTAGTTTTTACTTATTCTAGTTTATGAATGGAAAGGATTACTAATATTTCTTACCTAAGAAATAAATAAATTTATGTAGGTAAACAACCCAAATTTTAAACATATCTAGGTTAGTTTTTACTTATTCTACTGACGTTTAAAGTGGACAGGTAAATGTTTTGTAACTGAAACCGATTGGTTATGAAAATATAAACACTGACACATTGGTTACATGTTCGGTTTTAGCTTATAGCCGGACGAAATTGACCCATTGGATTTTCAACCATACTTCACACAAGAAGAGACCAGCGCAATGTGCAACCCATACATTTCTAATCATTACGCTCAATTTGGCATTAAATTGGCATATTGAATAATTATGGATTCTTTGAGGGGAGGGTTGAGGATGAGATATATGGGGTGTCATCACGTCTCGGTAACTAATTATTGTGTTAAATTGATAGACGCCTAGCAATCATATACTATAAACTTAACCCAGATATATTTAATATCATATTAATCCATATATAATCCTTGTAACTCATTTATCAATAAATAAAACATGTTGACATATTATAAAGTTATAATAAATAGGTTTAATAGTATGAATGTAACAACACAATCGAGAAATATCATTAATATCTTAATAGAACAAAACTAGGGAAAAATAATCGAAAAATATTAGTGGTAAAAACCAAAAGACCAGTTAGAGAAAAACATTATTCAAATGAACCTTATTTAAATAACACATATCTTTTAAAACAAAATTATACATTTACCATCGAAAGAAAAGTATGAGTGAGTGAGTAGTGGTCATAAATAAATAATTAAAAGTGCAAAATATCGGTCTAGATATACAAGGCTCAATTTTCAAGAAAATGATGAGTCGAGAGAATAACCGTTAGGTAACGGTGGTCCTATTTACTTCTTGGGTGCTAATTCTTGGGTTCTACACACTAAACCACGTTGTATTAGACAAAACCACAAAATTGGCCGCAAATTGCATTTTCAGAGCATTTACGTTCCGTTAGCTAAATTAATATAAGTATATTTCTTATATTATATGGTATGTTATGTAATAAGAGGTTATGAACGTATAAATAAGAAAATATTAACGTTCAACTTGTATATTGAGAAAATACTTTTCAAACCCTTATAATATTTTAAATATTTTTTCAAAGTGGTTGTCAGTGAAAAATAAAAAAATAATAATAAATGTATGAAAAAAATGTATTTAGAATTAATCAAAGCTTTTAAATCGAAACGTCCGGTCTCACTAGTCGCTTCATGTGTTTTTTTAGTTTTAGTTGAATATTAATTGACTAATTTATTTTAATTGGATAATTAGAGTGTTAAAAAGACTAAAATACCCTCATATTTAACTGATGTTTTAACGGTGTTAGTGGAGTTGACGAAAATGGCAACATTTGATAAAATACAGTGACTGAAATAGCAAAAAAAAGTTTTTGGATTGAAATGACAAATTTAACAAAACGTCAGGGATAAAAAATGACATTTAACTTTAATTGAAAAGAAGAGATAAAAAGAATAATGATTTTAAATGTAATTATAAGGATGGAGATGAATAATGGAACGTGAATGCTCTTAGGCCCTATATTTTTAACTCATTTACACACCTAGGTGCTTAACTTTACAAAACTACTGAAAATAATGTAATAAAAGACTAGCAATATACTAAAAACCAAGCTAACTTGTCACATTAATAGTGTTTATGGTTCGTTTAAAATCATGATACTGTTCAAACTGAACACTGGTTTGGTTTAGTAGTGGTTTATATTAGTAGTGGTTTATATATATTTTAAACCATACAAAACGGTTTAATTTATGATTTAGATGAAAAATCAATTATAGAAGGCCCTACCTAACCCAACTTAACTGTGAGAAGTGCTTTAAACAGATTTAAAATTTCTTGATAGTTGGCCTACTAAATTTCATTTCGTACATGCGTTGTCTTAAGAAAACTCAAAATCAAAGTATGGAGATTTAAGTGGAAACTAATCATCAATAAGGTTTCTTATCAAATCCCCGATTCATTAAGATCCATGGGCTCGATCAATAGTTCGGTTTCAATGTTCGTCGCGAGCAACTGCTATATGCTTCGTAAACTCGTTGAATATCTTATATAAGTATAGATAGTTTATTTATTGGTTTGCACTTGAGATTAGTTATACTGGATGATTCCTTTAGGAAGTTAGAGTTTCTTTCATCTTTCTTTTGCTTGTATCAAGTACTTGTGTTAAGTACTTGTGCCAGACAAAAGGAGACTTATTTTATTTTGTCATATATTTTACATGCTTGTGCAAACATTTATGTAAATGATTTGGACAAACTCGAGTGTGTTTGTCATTTAAAAATAAATAACAAGTTCGAGTTAACCAATGTTCATCATGCAATAGTTTACTGTCCAATGTATAGGGTTACACTACGTATATCATATCACGAAACAATCTAGCCTCACGTCAGATCCTGTACAATAACACATGTTAAACCTTTTGGCCCAGACATGACGTGTTTATTTAAAAGAGTTAAACACGTCACCATGTTAGGATCAGGTTCATATCATCTTTAATGTCTTACATGAAGTTGCTTTGCATACAAAGAAACATGATAACTTACAAAGTGAATAGTTTCGAATTTGAGTACACGTTGCCCCACGCAATCTTAAATCGGGCCACGATCTTAAACAATAACTCTAAAAGTGTCTCTTTCATCCTGTTATGTTTTTTTGTCTCCTTACAAATAAAAATTGAGCCTTCTACAAGTTGTAAAGTACACCCCTAATAACTGCTAATTACATTTTGGTCCCTAGGCTTCCTATTGGGTTACAATTTGAACTTCCATCATTGCTTTTGGACCATCGAGGCTTATTTTGTGGGGTCGGGTTTGGTTTTATACCAAGATAAGATTCTTAGAAAGGGTGTTGAGTCCACCCACTCGTATCCAACAAACGGTCAACGAATAAAAAGAACATATCAAGACACCGAGGATGGTTAGATTCTAAAATCTTTCACATTTATTGTAAAAATACAATTGTTGTTTAAGTCCGCGTAGTTTTGAGTCTTTTTAAGATCCGCTTGACTGAATCTTTAACTAACTGATCTTGGATAACTTACGAGCGATGCAGCTCTTCTAATTGGCTAAACTTATGTAAGTTGGTGATAATTCCTAATGACATGTAATCTAACACTTTTGGAAGAATTACAACCACTTTCAAAATGGTTTTTTGGTTTTTACTAATCAGTCCTTCAACTTTAAGAACAGTCATAACACACCCTTATCTTTTCAAAAAGATGATATCTATCTTCTTTGGTAGCATCAAAAGATAAAAGAGTGGCTAAGCAATGTAACTTTCAGTCAGATATTGGCAATAAAGAGGATGATACAGTTTGAAAGAGACAGCAGGCCTACAAACAGAATTATGTTCTTTCTATTTTTAACCTTATAAAGTCTGTTATCTCACTCTTTGGTCCCCCCAAATCTTTGGTATTACATTTTCAGTACCTATTTTTACCACTTGCTGAAATCTAAAGCCAAGAGTTGTTTGGAGGACAAACTATTGGATTTGACCCAATATTTGATTGTGATAACTCATCAAATATGTAGATTTGTAATCTTATGTGATTTATGATGTTTGATAGGAAAAACAAATGAGCCAAATGACTTGAATTATCAGCTTTAAAACATATGTATTATTAGTTTTCTTTGTTGTTATTAACATTTTGTTGATGTGAACATACATGATAATGATACCGAATTATTGGGTCATGGGATGTCTAATCATTAAAAATTCAAAGCTTAGCAAGGACATGTGTTCCTGAGATTGACACTCGTTTTTGTATGGTGTGAGGTAACCATGAAAAAAAATCTGGCGACGTATACAGTTGGGTTAAATAACAAATCAAAAGTTTTGGCGAAAACAAAATGTGACAAAAAGAAGTTAGGCAAAAAAAATCAAATATTATTAATAATCAAGTTGTTTTGTTAAAAAGATCACACTAATTTTCAAATTTAAATTAAAATATATAACCAAAAGAAATCATTTAAAAATTAAAAGATCAAAAGTATAAGTTTATATCTATTATTATACCATATAGAGAACCACTGCCACATTCATATAAGTAGAGAGTTGTAATAACCATACAATATTGTATGTATTGCCTGACATATATAATAAGAGTTATCAAAAACTAAAGTAAGTGGTTATATTCTTGTCATATCTATTATTCGAAGTAAAAGATACAAATTTATACTCGTCTCTTTCCTATTTAAAATTCATTATATATAATGAATGTGGAGACCAGACTACTAATAAACACCAAAAACACATAGTAAAAACAAAATAAACTAACAATGTGTCCAAAAGAACAAATTTATAAATATATTTGACAAGAGACACAAGAACGGTTGACATACCAATAATCATTAATTCATTACCTAAGTGTTGAGATACCCAATACTTCATTAAAATAAAAAGCTCTTTAGTTCAAGTCCTACCCATGACCAGAAAAAGGTTATAGATTAGGATAGAGACTTTTCTTATATAAGATGTATTTTCTTCTGAGTATAGTCTTGAGTTCAGGACCAGTAAGGACTAATTAATGTATGAGCTTCTATAAATAGACAAGGCAACCTAGTTTTGTAAGATCTGGTTGTCGAGTAATGAAGATGATCAGATGAACCAGTAGATCGTTAGTGATTCATATAGCGGTTGAAAGACACATTGATATAATTTAATGTAAAAACCCAAAGTTTTTGTAAGCATGGGAGGTGAAGGCATTGGGTGAAGTGTAAAACTGCAAGAGGAGTGTGGATGGTCCCCCAGGCTAGCCACACATTAAACCCACGGGTGCCACACGGACCACGGTGCAGTCTTTCAGATTTTGGGAACCCAGCCGCCTCTACTCGTTTTGTTTGTTAATAACAGGGTGCAATTAATATATGCAACGCAACTTGCACACATATGGTCACTTAAATCTCACGTGATATCTATAAATTTTCCTTATTTTATATAACATTTAGATACTTGTTTTTATTTATTATATAAACAGGGTGGGTGGGGTTGCCCTATACTTGTTTTTATTAGAATTGAATAAACCGGGTTTTTTACTGTGATGTCTAAACCGGAGTAGACCCAGGTTCGAGTAAATGAGTCATTGTTTATTTTACCGTTAGAGTTTGTTGGTATTTGATCGAGTCTTCAGGAGAATTAGTCCTTTCCGTTTTATTCGTTTGAGTCGTTTAATAACGTTAAGTCTTTCAGTTGTAACTTGGCTATTTAAGCCTTTGTTTGCTAATGAAATAATTATCAGTTTGTGAGATTATCTATGTGTTCATACCAGTTGTTCTTTACATCTGGTATCAGAGCGAAATAAGATCAAATTGAGCGTTGAGAGAAGAGAATTGCAATGGCAGAAGAAGCACAGCAATTCCAGAGTGTGAGTGTTCCAAAATTCGACGGCGCTTACGACCATTGGAGCATGGTCATGGAAACACTACTGCGATCAAAGGAGTACTGGCAAGTAGTTGAAGAAGGGTATCAAGTAATCAGGCCGGGGGAACAAGCCACACCTACCCAACTGAAGAATTTTGAAGAAAACAAGTTAAAGGACCTGAAAGCCTGCAAGTTTATGTTCCAATCGATAGACAAATCGATTCTCAAGACAATGACAGAGAAGAAGACTGCCAAACAGATATGGAATGCTATGAAACTAAAGTACCAAGGAAACACCAGGGTCAAAAGAGCTCAACTTCATAGGCTGAGAAGAGATTTTGAATTGCTGGAAATGAAGAATGGGGAAACTGTTACGGACTACTTGGGACGTGTGATGACAATGTCAAACGACATGAGGAATGCTGGAGATACAATTACTGATGGCTCGATTGTGGAAAAGGTACTCAGAACACTGACAGATAACTTCAATTTCATAGTACACACCATAGAAGAAACGAAAGACCTGGACCGATTATCAATCGATGACCTACAAAGCTCTCTACTGATACATGAAAAAAAGATAAGAAGGAGGAGCAGTGAAGAACAAGTTTTGAAGACTGAGTATGATCAAAGTCTTGGCAGAGGAAGGGGCAGAGGATGTGGTTATGGAACCAGGGGTCGAGGAAGAGGAAGGGGAAGACACCAGAGTGAAGGCACCAAGCCCCAATTCGATAAAAGCAACATTGAGTGTTATAAGTGCCACTCATATGGACATTTTCAGTATGAATGTCCAAATGATGGAAGGATTGTCAATTACACTAAATCTGAAGATAATGAGAAACTGGTCCTTATGGCAAGCATTGATCTTGAGACAGATGAAGAAGAGGTAGAAGATGAAAGTGAATGGATCCTTGAAACCACTGTTGATGCAGACAAATATGAGGTTGAAACACTTGCTCTCATGACCCGTACAATAGAAAAGGAAAGAACAGAAAGTAGAGGTATATGGTTTCTTGATTCTGCTTGCTCTAATCATATGTCTGGCTTGAAAGAATGGTTTGTTGATCTTGATAAAACCTTCCAACATAAAGTGAAGTTGGGAAATGATCACAGGTTGGAAGTCAAGGGTAAGGGCAGTGTTAGGATTCAAGTAAATGGTCTAACACAAGTTCTTACAAGTATGTACTACATTCCACTGCTTACCTCCAACCTCATAAGCCTTGGTCAATTACAAGAGAAGCAAGTTACTGTAGTGATCCAAGGAGGTCTCTGTCAAGCATTTCACCCTCAAAAGGGATTGTTTTTATCCTCTTCCATGACCAAGAACATGATGTTTCCCATATTTGCAACCGTAGCTAGAGAAAGTCAAACTCCAACCAAGTGCCTTGAAGTTCAAGAAGACTCCAAGACCTAACTGTGGCATAGAAGATATGGCCATGTGAATCACAAAGCAATCAGGTCCATGGTGTATAAGAAGATGGTAAAAGGACTCCCCCAACTCACAGATAAACATGCCACTTGTGAGACTTGTGCTTTGGGAAAACAACACAAAGATGTATTCCCAAAGAAAAGTCAATGGCGTGCTAAAGAAAGGTTGCAGCTCATCCACACTGACATATGTGGACCTATCACACCTGCCTCTACCAGTGGAAAGAGGTACATCCTTGTATTTGTTGATGATCTAAGTAGGAAGACTTGGGTTTATTTTCTGACAAATAAAAGTGAAGCCTTCACGGTATTTAAAAGCTTTAAGAAATTGGTAGAGAATGAAACAAGAGTGAAATTAAAAGGGCTTAGGAGTGATAGAAGGGGGGAGTTTACTTCCACTCAGTTCAATGAATACTGTGAGATTGAAGGAATTAGAAGACAACTTACTGCTGCCTACTCACCCTAATAAAATGGGGAAGAAGAAAGGAAAAACAGAACCCTGATGAACATGGTTAGGTGCCTCCTAAGTGATACTAAAATGCCAAAAGAATTCTAGGCAGAGGCTGCAAAATAGGCATGTCACATTCTTAACAGATGTGTAAATAGTAGCCTAGATGAAGTTGTGCCTAGGGAAGTGTGATCTGGTCATAAACCTAGTGCTGAGCATTTTAGAGTATTTGGGTGTATTAGTTATGCCCACATACTAGCCCAACTCAAAACTAAGTTAGATGATAGAAGTACAAAATGTGTGTTCTTAGGCCTCAGTAAAAAATCTAAGGCCTACAGGTTATATGAGCCCAAAACAAAGAAAATCATAATCAGTAAAGATGTTCTTTTTGATGAGACAGCAACCTGGGATTGGGAAAAGAATAACACTGGTACAGAAGAATTGATAATAGAAGAAAAGAATGGAGATATAGAATCAGGCACACCAGATGAAGAAGTGATTGAACATGCCCCAAATAGCCCTACTATACCAAGACAACATACATCTAACTCTCAAAGTGCATCAGAAACTGGAGGAACTCCTACTCCATAGTCACAAGGTATGTCTACTCAACTTGGTACTGAGCAAGGAGGACCCTCCACTAGAACTAGAGGTCCACCTGCTTGGATGGATGACTATTATACAGGATCAGATCTGTTTGAGGAAGAAGAAGCTGGGTTTGCTATGTTTAGCTGTTTAGATGATCCTACATCTTATGAGCAAGCATGTGATGATCCCAAGTGGACCAAAGTAATGAAAAATGAAATAAAAGCAATAGAAAGGAACAACACTTGGGAGTTAGTCAATCTGCCAGAAGGTTATAAAGCCATAGGAGTTAAGTGGCTCTTTCAAACAAAGTTGAATGAAAAAGGAGAGGTTAATAAATTCAAGGCCAGGTTGGTGGTTAGGTATGCTCAACAGGAGGGAATAGATTATGAGGAGGTGTTTGCTCCAGTAGCTAGGTGAGATACCATCAGAACTTTGTTAGCTATTGTTGCCAAGAGAAAGTGGATTGTGTACCAGATGGATGTGAAAAGTGCTTTCTTGCACGGTGAGTTAAAGGAGGTAGTCCATGTTCAACAACCACAAGGGTTCATCAAGAAAGGTCATGAAAGGAAGGTTTATAAACTTAAAAAGGCACTGTATGGTCTGAAAAAGGCTCCTAGAGCCTGGTTTCATCTCATTGAAAGATACTTTACACAAGAAGGTTTTACCAAGAGCAGATATGATCACACATTATTCATCAAGAAGGTTCAAGTTAATATCATTATTGTCAGTTTATATGTTGATGATTTGATTTATATAAGCAGTGATCCAAATCTGTGCATGTCATTCAAAAATTCCATGAAAAGGGAATTTGACATGACAGATCTTGGAAAGATGAAATATTTCTTGGGGGTTGAAATATCTTAAGACTCAAAGGGCATAACTATGTGTCAGTCTCAATATGACAAGTCTGTTTTAATGAAATTCAAGATGTGGGAGTCAAATGGGGTACGAAATCCTATAGTGCCAGGTGCAAATTACAAAAGTTCACAGAAGGGAAGGAAGCTAATGGAACAGTGTATATGAGCCTAGTTGGGAGTCTCATCTACTTGACAGTGACAAGGACTGATTTAATGTATGTTGTTAGTTTATTATCAAGATTCATGGCACAACTAAAACAAGAATACTTTGATGCTGCTAAAAGGGTGCTAAGGTATGTTAAGTCAACTGTGAAGTTTGGGTTACATTATGTTCCTGGTGAAAATGGAGGATTAAAGGTTTACACTGATAGCAATTATGCTAGAGACTTGGAGGATAGGAAAAGTACATCAGGGTATGTGTGTCTACTTAGTGGAGCTGCAATAAGTTGGGGATCAAGAAAGCAAGGCATAGTCATTTTGTCAACTACTGAGGCAGAGTATGTTGCTGCCACTGCGTGTGCCTGTCATTGTGTGTGGTTAAGAGGATTATTGAAGGATATGGGAGAAGAAATCAATATAGCAGTAAGAGTATGGTATGACAATAGCTCTACCGTAAAACTGTCAAAGAATCCAGTCCTACACAGAAGAACCAAGCAAATAGATGTTCGATTTCATTACTTGCGGGATTTGGTAAATGATGAAGTAATCAATGTCACACCCCAACCTTACGGCGAAAACATCGAGATGTGAGGGTTAAGATTGTTCATGCAACACCACGCTAATTTTAAAATGACAATATTATTAAAGATCAATATTCATGACGTACAATAAAGAAATAGAGCAAGTTCAAACATCCAACAATACATAAGAAATTCAAAGTCACAAAATAATCAATGTCTTTTATTTTAGTCTAGGTCCAATCCTAGATGTATGTAAGTCTTCAAGGCATGCTAACAGTATCATTTCCTGAAACATGTTAAAAATAAAAGGTCAACATAATGTTGGTGAGTTTTTCATAGTTTTCATACATAAATATATATAAAAGATGGCAATCCATGTCATAGGCTATTGAATAAAGTAACTAGGGATGGATGAACAAATGTAACAATCAAACATTGACAGATTACAAGATTACAAGATTAAACGATTAGCTAAGTGTACTTGGTTTAACACCAAGTAGGCTTGTCAGGCCCATAGATCTATGATGTCACCAGGCTAGCAATAGTTAATGATTGTACATATTATAGTCATCACATGGTAATTACAAGAGTTCAACTAACCATGACAAATAAGAAGAATTGCCCAAGTGTTTACAAGATTCAAACGAGTTTACAAGTATATTTATCATAAGGTTAACATGTTTCACCCCAAAGTGTGAAAATATATAAAAGGGGTATGGAAAAACTCACTTGATAATAAAGGGTGAACAAATAATAAGTCTTGTATATAATGCCGAGGATTCGTTAACGTTCAACCTAAACGAAATGTCGTATTAAGTTAATCATGGTGATCTTGGGGTTATGTTTATATCCATTTGTCCATGATTTTCATGTTATTAAATAGATATAAGTTATTATTGTTTTGGTACTTAAATGATTTAAACAAGACTCTTAGTGATAAACACAATTAATAGAAGTTAAACCTTTATATTCAAATGCTTATTATTTACCTTATAAATAAATTCATATTTTGTAAATTTACATGGTTAAAATAACCATTACAATATGTGTACATCTCTAAATATGTACATATATATTTATTTCTTAACAAAAATTTATATAACAAATTTGTATTTAAATCCATAATAATAAGAAATTTATTAATTTAAAAATAATTAATAATTACATGAGATTTATTAAAAATCCAAGTTAATAATAGATGATGTCTTGTAATTCTTTTTTTATAATATTTAAATAAACAAATAAAAGAAAATAATGATTTTAAAGTGGATTTTCTAATGAAATTAAAAGAAAATAATTTTATATCATTTTTTGATAGAAATGGTTTTTATATAGTTACTAATAATATTTAAAATATTTTCTGAAGTTTAAAAGTTAAATAAACCTTTTAAAAAAATATTGGCAGGGACCCGGGTCAAACCCGGGACCTCCTGCCCAACAGTGTGGGTTTTTAACCGGTTGGGCTAGGCCTTGATTTTTGTTTTGAAATAGAAAAGTTGTTTTAAAACATAACCCAACAAAGTTCCTTTCATACAAACCCTAGAATTGAAATCGAACCATTCGAACTTCAATTCGATGTGGATACATCAATTAACCATGGGGCTTTGATTCTCCATGGTTAGTCGAGTATGTAACCATGATCAATTACCTGATTCGAGGTTGAGCAAGTTGAAAACTGATTAGAGTAATGCCGCGACTATTCTTGGTTCAATTCGATGTGTGTGTGTGTTTTTCGAGTGAAATTGAAGGTTCCAGAGGTTTAGGAAACCCATTTCGAGCAAAAGCCATTTAATTTATAGTTTCAATTCGATCCCGAACACGTCCAACGGCTACAACATTACTGTCGGCCGTTTTAAGTCGATTTGAGTGAATTTTAAAGTTGTTTCAGGTGAAATTAATCACCCTAATAACTTCGAAATGATGACTAGAACGTTTATGTTTGTTTAATTTGATTATTATTATGATTTAAGTGTATAACGGCTTTGAGGTTCGATGATCATTTGATTAAAATTAGAAGACCATTAAAACTTCGATTAAAACCCGATTAAAGAGCATTCACAAGTTCGAAACTGACATCTGATTGTAAAGGAGGGTTAAATTCGGTGTACATCGAGCGTTTTGGGAGTGGGCGGAGTAGTCGCCGGAAATACGGGGATGGGGGTTGGGTTTTAAAATGTTACACATTTGGTCCCTGCGGTTTATGTTTTGTTAATTTAAAACCAAAGTTTAAGTTTCAATTTAAATTAATTACAGTTTAGCCTCTGTAATTTATATTTTTGTTATATTATGTACAAGTCATATATTTACAAGTTTTTAAATTTATAAAACTTATTTTTCTTTTATTAATAATAATTTTAATACTTATTAACATTATTTTATCATTTTATTATTATTATTACTATTGTTATTATTATTTATCCAATTGTTTAATTTCATCAAGAACTTACAAATGAAACCTCGTACTTGCATTAATAACCCAAAATAAATAACCCTTACAAGAGATAACGACATTAAACAAACGTTAACTAGAAAAATACGAGAGGTCACAGTCTCCCCAACTTTAAGAAATTTCATCCTGAAATTAAAGACAAGTCTAAGCAAAAAGATGAGGGTATTTCTTTCTCATATGATCCTCGCGTTTCCAAGTGAACTCAGCTCCACGTTTGTTTTCCCAACGGACTTTGACGATCGGTTTAGTAGATGTACGAGTCTTCTTCAACGTTCAGTCCATGATCTCGACAGGTTTCTCAACGAAATGCAATGACTTGTCAATTTGGATTTTCTCCAAAGGGACATGCAAATTTTCATCAGCCAGGCATTTCCTCAGGTTTGAGACATGGAAGACAGGATGAACCCCGCTAAGTTCGGAAGGTAGTTCCAGTTTGTAAGCCACTTTCCCAATTCTTTTCAGAATCTTGAAAGGTCCTACAAAATGAGGGGCGAACAACACCCTTCCTCCCAAAGCGAACAACACCCTTCCATGGAGAGACCTTAAGAAGAACCATGTCGTCGACTTGAAACTCCAACGGTTTGCGTCTTTTATCGGCATAACTCTTTTGACGACTTCTAGCCACCTCAAGATTATTTTGAATTTTGGAAACCTTGTCGGTCGTTTCTTGAATAATTTCAGGACCCGTGATGAAATTCTCACCGATATCAGTCCAACAGATCGAAGAACGAAATTTACGACCATATAAAGCCTCGAATGGTGCCATCTTGATACTCGAGTGATAACTATTGTTATACAAAAATTCTGCTAAAGGCAGATGCGTATCCCAGTCACAACCAAAATCAAGGACACAAAGACGCAGCAAGTCCTCAAGGGTTTGGATTGTTCGCTCGGTTTGACCGTCCATTTGGGGATGGTAAGCCATGCTTAAATCCAGTTGAGTACCCAAGAGTTCTTGCGTAGAAGACCAGAAATGTAAAGTAAAACGAGCATCACGATCGGAGATAATGTGCAACGGCACGCCATGACGACTCATAATTTCATCGATGTAAATACTAGCCAATCTTGAAACCTTGTATGTGTCTCGTATTGGTATAAAGTATGCTGTGTTGGTCAAACGGTCAACAATCACCCATATACTATCATGGCCACGAGAGGTACATGGTAACTTGGTTACGAAATCCATGGCTATATGTTCCCATTTCCACATAGGAATTTCGGGTTGTTCAAGTAAACCACTAGGCCGTTGATGTTCGGCTTTGACCCTTGCACACGTAAGGCACTTAGACACATAAGATGCGATATCTTTCTTCATTCCTGGCCACCAATATTGGCCACACAGATCCATATACATCTTATCGAACCCGGGATGAATAGAATATCGGGATTGATGAGCTTCGTTCATGATGAAGTGCTGGAGATTATCACGATTCGGGATCCAAATTCGATTTAGGAAATACCACATGCCATTCGGTTTTGTCTCCAGTTGTGATCGAACGTTAAATGCCAAATCTTCATCTTTCCCTTCTTCGGTTAACGCCGCTTGTTGAGCCTCGCGGATGCAAAACTCAAGATCACTATAATCCTTATGTTTTGAAGCATGATAGTGGCCTCATTAACATCCACACGAATCTCAGTGTCAAACTCCCCTAACGTGTCAAACCATTGCCTTCGATCTCGGATTTCTTGAAGCGAGACAGTCTTGTTGTGGATCTTACGACTCGGTGCGTCGACTACAACATTCGCTTTTCCAGGATGATAGCGAATGTCACAGTCGTAGTCGTTAATTAATTCAACCCAACGTCTTTGTCTCATGTTGAGGTCCTTTTGATTAAACACGTATTGGAGGCTCTTATGATCGGTGTAGACTATACATTGCGTCCTATAGAGATAATGCTGCCAAATCTTCAAAGCAAATACCATCGCACCAAGTTCGAGATCATGAGTTGTGTAGTTCACTTCATGAACCTTCAATTGCCTTGATGCGTAAGCTATGACTTTACCTCGTTGCATGAGAACACAACCAAGGCCTTGACTAGACGCGTTGCAATATACGGTGAAGTCATCATTTCCATCGGGGAGAGTTAAGATAGGAGCATTACACAGTTTGTGTTTCAAAGTCTCGAACGCATCTTCCTGTTCAGGTCCCCACTCAAAAAGTCTATTCTTTTGAGTTAGCGCCGTAAGCGGTTTTGCAATCTTCGAAAAGTTTGCTATGAACCTACGGTAATAACCCGCTAAACCCAGAAAAGAACGAACCTCGGTTGGGGTCGTGGGAACACACCAATTCTTCACGGCTTCTATTTTTGCAGGATCAACGTGAATTCCTTGGCTATTCACCACGTGTCCTAAGAATTGGACTTCTTTAAGCCAGAGATCACACTTGGAGAATTTGGCATATAATCGTTCCTTCTTCAAAAGATCGAGAACTTGACGTAAATGCGACTCATGATCGGCCTTTGTCTTGGAATAAATAAGAATGCCATCAATGAATACGATCACGAATTTATCCAAATACGGTTTACATACTCGATTCATGAGATCCATGAAGACAACAGGTGCATTAGTCAAGCCAAAAGGCATAACCATGAACTCATAATGTCCATATCGAGTACGAAACGTGGTCTTTGGAATGTCGTTGTCGTGAACACGTAATTGATGATATCCAGAACGTAGATCGATCTTTGAGAATTGTGTAGCTCCTTGAAGTTGATCGAAGAGATCATCAATTCGAGGAAAAGGATATCGGTTCTTGATAGTGAGCTTGTTGAGTTCCCGGTAGTCGATGCACATACGGAAAGAACCATCTTTCTTTTTCACAAACAGCACGGGTGCACCCCATGGTGAAGAGCTAGGTCGAATGAAACACTTATCGGTCAACTCTTGCAGTTGACTAGCTAGTTCTTGCATTTCAGTCGGTGCAAGACGATAAGGTGACTTAGCCACGGGGTTCGCACCAGGAATCAAGTCGATTTTGAACTCAACTTCTCGAACGGGAGGCAACCCACTAAGATCCTCAGGAAACACCTCGGGAAAATCTCGTACAATAGAAATATCCTTCAATTCTTTACCCTTGGCTTTCGTGTTGACTACGTAAGCCATGAAAGCTACGTAATTTTTACTTAGGCATTTTCGGGCCTTGATACAAGACATAAGTTTAAGTCTTTGGGATGATCTCTCCCCAAAGACTTTTAAGATATCACTCGATGGTAAAGGGATTCGAATGCACTTCTCGAAGCATATAATTTCCGCGTGTTGCTTGGCTAACCAGTCCATGCCGATAATAATGTCAAAGCTCCCTAGTTGCATAGGAATAAGGTCGATGAGAAACTCGTGCTCGTTAAGAATCAAGGTACAATCGCGTATCATGACGTCAACTTCAATAGATTTGCCATCGGCTACTTCGACCGTAAAGGATCTTTCTAAGTTTGAACGTGGCTTAGAAAGATTAGGCTCGAACTCTAAAGACACGAAACTCTTATCCGCACTCGAATCAAAAAGTACAAAAGCATATCTACTATTTACAAGATACATACCTGCTCAAGTAATAAACTATCATTGGCACATGGAAAGCAGACATGGATTTTTACAAGATAAAAGGACGATTAAAGGAAATTAAAGATGTACCATTCACCACATCGTTGTTGGCTTGAGCTTGGTTGACATTGATATTGAAAGCCCTTCCTCGAGCCGGTGGCACAGTTCCCGCATTACCAGGACATTGTGGACGGAAATGTCCAGGTTCGCCACAGTTATAGCAACCTAGATTAGTCACCAACGCAGTATTGTTCGAAGCACGAAGGCAAGTAGCCACCAGATGCCCATACTTCCTGCACAACGAGCAAACTAGGCAAGGAGAGTTACTCGCGTGATGGTACTTGCAAGTATTTCACATCGGGTGCGGCCCAGTATAAGCCCTCGCCATGGGGGCTTGATTTGCAACGACAGCTTGCCTTTGAGGGGCATTTGGTGCTGTCACCGCGTAATTACGAGCCCGTGTGAACTTGCGCTTCTTGCCTTTGAAAAAGGACTCGACCTTCACCTCCTTTGTAGCCTCGGGAGTCACCTTCACAGCAGTCTTGGCACCTTTCACCGTCAAAGTACCAGCCCTAATATGGTTTTCAGTGAGCTGGGCAGTGATATTAATCGTCTCCTCCAAAGTTGTGGGCCTACTACCCACCACGGCATCTTGAATTTGAGATGGTACCCCCTTAATAAACTTCTCGATGTTACGGGGCACGGTATCCACCATGTGAGGCAGGAGCATGCTCAGTTCATGATGCCGGGTGGAATAAGCCAAGTGGTTGCCACTATCTTGCTTGAGTGATATGGTCTAAAATATACATATTAAATATAAATATTTTCTATGCTTTTGAGTAACTCTTGAGTGGTTTTGAATGATTTTACTTATATTTGGACACATTCGCATTTTATAGATTTCAAGCGTCTATAAACTAAAAAGATATACTTTTAACTAGATTTGAGATCGTTGAGTGAAAACTTAAAATATATTTTTCTTTCTTAAATATTTTCTCTACAATTAACTTAATATAAATTGTAGAAATCATTTAGCTAAATCTGAAAGAACAATAAATTAAATACATAACAAACATCAAACATATTTTTTTTATTTTAAATTATCTTTAGGGCCGACCGAACCTATTAGTTGTACAAATCGTTTAACTAAACTAAAAAAATAAATAAATATATTAAACATCAAACGGTAGTTAAATAGGTTGGAAATTGAGATGGTAGTAAATTACGTTCAAATGTTCCATGTGGATTTTTTAGTTGTTGAATCAATTAATACTGATTAATTCATTTTGCTTTAGTTTAGTTTATTTGAATCTATATCTAAAGTCACAAATCTTAATTAGAATGTTGCATACACATGAGATGAAGATTTGAGTCGGAGGATTTTGCCCACCTGAATAAAAGCCCATAGAATAATTCTTGATTAAATAAATTTTGAGCCCATAAAAAGAATTAAAAGGCCCACATTCATGTGGTGGCAACGAAGAAAAATAGGAGGGCAGCCGCATGAAAAGGAGACACACGGCAGAAAAGACAATGGATACACACAAAAAAGAAAAGAGAAGGTATTTTGATATTATTCAACGTTGGAGTTTGAGCACGATTGGAGAGCAAATCTTAAGCAGAGAACAAGATCTGAGAGCAACGATTGAAGCATTCAAGTATTGAAGATCATTCGGTTTCGTCTCGTTATCAATTATTTTTCTTTGTTTATTGTTTCTCTCATTCATGTTTATAAAGTTTGCAACTTTATTATTGCTCTTGATGTTTTTGAATATTATGAGTAGCTAACTCTTTAGTACTACCTAGGTTGGGTTGAAAACTATTCATGTTTTGATAAAATATTCGGTTTTGATTTCGTATATTGTTTATTAATCTTAAAACTGATTATTTTCTCAATTAAATATGATTATGTGTATTGTTTCATGCTTGAAGGTTATCGCCATGCTCGTGTATGTTTAATCTTGACTGATTGTGTGACATCTAGACTAGGTTTGCGTGCTAAAATTAATTACTTTGTGTTTTTAATTTTAAACTTTGATTAGAGATAATCTTAGAAGCATTGGTTGTGACTTGATAGTATTTTCAATGTGCTACCTTATCTAAAACCTTGGGGTGATAGATATTGCTTAAAACATCCTACCCGTTGCTTGTTAGGTTTAGATTTCGTGAGAGCGTGTTTTGCCTTCTATTTGCGGTGTTAGTGTTTTAGGGTATTTAAATAGATTTAATTAAGTTGTCCTTTATCTTAGGGTAATAAAATATAATCTGGAAGATAATGTGGTAGAAAACGTAGGGGCGATCTTCCATTCGACATTTTAATAAACCTATCTTGTGCTTCACATGTGTCTTTGGTTATCTTAAGGAGTAGCAACATACCTAGTTAATCTTAGATTTGTATTTTTAGAGATAGTTATACGAGTCATTCTCTTTATGTCATTACATGTTAGTTGGATTCCTACCTAGGTAGTTATTTCATATATTTGATTGTATTCAAGTTTCCAAGTTTAAATTCTTAATTTGTTTACCTCATTTGTAGTGTTTAGACTAATTAATTTTAGTTAAATTGTTTATTTTGTTTATAAAAAGTTTACTTAAAATAATTAAATTAATTAGGTTAGAAGTCGATAGAGGTTTATTATCGAGAGCCGCCAATAGTTTCCACGGATTCGATATCCGGTCTTACCTAAACTTTACTATATCGCGACCGGTACACTTGCCGATTGTGTGAAGTTTAGTAGGTAATTCCATTTTTAAAAATAATTTGTGAAAATCGTTTTTTACAATAAATTAATATATATTTTCACACATCAAGTTTTTGGCGCCGTTGCCGGGGACACTTTTTTGGCGATTTTGAGAACGACCCGAGTCGGGGATCTAATCATTTGTTTTCTAGTTTAGATTTATTTAATTTATAATTAGGTTTAATTTGCCTTCGTTATTAATTGTGTCTTTAGTTAGTAGTTTTATTTTCTTATTTTTATTCGCTCAGCCTTAATCAGTTAGGTAAATTTTCTTTTATTTTTCTTTTTATTCTCTTTTAGTTTATGCGCCACACCCATTCTGCCAGACCACCAAAATTTCAGCCACTTGAAGATCCAGAGCGTGCGTTCAATCGATAATCTAACGAGTCTGAAACGGAGCTTGAGACCGAGGAAGATTCATACGATAGCGAATCCACTCACGCCACAGAATCTACAATGGCCGACGAACAACCACCAGTGAGGAGAGTGATTGCCGACTATGCCAAGCCTACTGCTGCTGGAGCTAGGTCTAGTATTGCACGACCACCTGTCACTGCAAACAATTGGCAAATCCCTCCCCAAATCATTTCCATGGTCACTAATACTGTTCAGTTCCACGGGTTGCCTGCTGAAGACCCTAACTCTCATCTGGCTCGCTTCACGAGGATCTGTGACACCTTTCAGGTGAATGGTGTTTCTGAGGATGCATGCAAGTTGCGCCTTTTCCCATTCTCTCTTACTGACCGTGCCCACAACTGGGTTGAGTCCTTGCCCACAGGATCCATCACTACTTGGGCTGATATGCAAGACAAGTTCTTGTGTAAGTACTTTCCCCCTTCGAAGACCGCTCGTCTGAGGAGCATGATTCATTCATTTCAGCAGAAGTCGGGAGAGACTTTCTACGAGATCTGGGAGCATTTCAAGGAGCTAGTGCACAAGTGTCCACACCACGGTTTGGAGGATTGGGCGTTGATTGAGAAGTTCTATAATGGAGTTACTCCTGCGACGAGGAACATGCTAGATACTACTGCTGGTGGTAATCTGATGACCACCAAGACTGTTGAGGAGTGCAATACGATGTTCGAGGACCTAGCCATGAGTAGTTACGAATATCCTGATTCCCGAGCCCCGGTTGCTACTCAGCGAGGAGTGCACCAAGTTGATTCTAGCACTGCTTTAGCCGCCTAGGTTGAGGCATTAGCCAAGATGGTAGCAGACCTGCAGAAGAAGAAGGAGCAGGCCTGTGAGATCTGTCGGGGTGGTCATGATACGATTGATTGTCCTATTTCTACTGATAGTTTTCAGGAGCAGGTTGACTTTGTCAGCAATCCCAACCGAATGCAAGGAAATGCCTTCGGTAATTCCTATAATCCTGGTTGGAGGAATCAGCAGAACTGGAGGAGTGGAAACCCACCGGGTTTTCAACCACGTACTCAAAGTCTATTTCAGAATCAGAGTTCGAATAGCGGTCAAACTAGTAGTATAGGTCAAGGCGAGAAGAAGCCCACCATTAAGGAGATGATGATCCAGCAGTCACAAATGTTGACTCAGTTCATGGCAAGGGATGACACCAGGTATAAGGAAGCGCAAGCTAGAGATCAGGCATATCAGGTTAGGTTCCAGGAGAATGAGGCCACGATCAAGAATCAAGGAGCATTATTGCAAAATATAGAAAGGACTGTGGGTCACTTATCAGATATGTTTCAGGAAAGGCAACCTGGAGGCTTACCTATTAATGTAGTGAAGAATCCGAATACGCATGTGAAGGCTGTGATGACAAGGAGTGGTAAGTCATCTGGTGTGGTTGAGCCTCCTGTAGTGATAGAAGAGGAGGCTGATGAGGAGATAGAAATGGAGGCCCCTGCTGGCAAGGTGCAACAGAGGTTGCGCCCAGCAAGTACAGCACAGCCAGAGAAGTCCTTAGAGAAGGTTACTGAGAAGAAGAAGGCAAAAGAGGCATTAGTCCACTTTGACAGACTTCCATATCCAGGATGATTGGCTCAGCATCGATCTGAGGAGCAGTACGGGAAGTTCCTTAAGATATTTAAGCAGCTCAAGGTGAACTTACCTTTTGTGGAGGCATTACAGCACATGCCTAAGTATGCTAAGTTTCTGAAGGATCTGCTCACGAAAAAGAAGAAGTTGGAGCAGATCTCGACTGTGACGTTGAGTGAGGAGTGTTCGGCTGCTGTACAGAACAAACTACCACAGAAGATGACTGATCCGGGTAGTTTTACTATTCCATGTATCATAGGTGGTTTGTCTGTGAGCAATGCGTTGGCAGATCTAGGGGCTAGCATCAATTTGATGCCATATTCTGTATTCGCTAAGCTACACCTAGGTGAGCCAGCACCAACACGTATGAGCATTCAGTTGGCGGATAGTTCGGTGAAGTATCCACGAGGGATCGTAGAGAACATGCTTGTTAACGTAGATAAGTTTGTTTTTCCTGTTGATTTCGTGATCTTAGATATGGATGAGGACAAAAAAGTCCGATTAATCTTAGGACGACCTTTCCTAGCTACCGTGAGGGCATTGATTGATGTTCTTGACGGCAAGCTTACCTTACGAGTTGCAGATGAGATGGTTACTTTCGACGTGAACAAATCCATGAAGAACACACACGATCAGGATGATACCTTGTACTTCATAGATACCATTTGAACACAGGTGACTACGAGTTTTCGAGAGTTTATCAGATCAGATCAGACAGATTCACAGATCCTGGTTAGGGAGAACCAGGAAATCGAGTTGACCGCTTTTGCCTTTGAGCATGAATTGGTAGATTGTGAGAGTCAGCCTCTTAAGGAAGCTAACGTGTGTGAGGTGATTACGAGAGAGGAGCCGATAGAGAAGCCATCGGTTGAGATTCCCCCATCATTAGAGCTTAAAGAATTGCCATCTCACCTAGAGTACGCATTTTTGGATGAGGGATCTCAGTTACCTGTCATCATTAATGCTAGATTGACCGAGGAGGAGAAGAGGAGACTGGTAGATGTGTTGAAGGCATACAAGCAGGCTATTGCGTGGAAGCTTATGGACATTAAGGGTATCAACCCTTTATTTTGCATGCATAAGATACTCATGGAAGATGAGTATAAGCCTGTTAGACAGAGTCAGAGGAGATTAAACCCTAACATGCAGAAGGTAGTTAAGAAGGAAGTAATTAAGTTACTAGATGCAGGATTGATCTACCCTATCTCTGACTCAAAGTGGGTGAGTCCCGTGCAGGTTGTTCCCAAGAAAGGGGGGATGACAGTGGTGACTAATGAGAAGAACAAATTGATTCTGACGAGGACAGTCACCGGGTGGCGAGTTTGCATTGATTATCGTAAACTAAATGATGCCACAAGGAAGGACCATTTTCCGCTTCCTTTTATCGATCAAATGTTAGAGCGTTTGTCAGGGCAACAGTTTTACTGTTTCCTTGATGGCTTTTCAGGTTATTTCCAGATCCCCATCGCTCCGGAGGATCAGGAAAAGATGACCTTTACATGCCCATATGGCACCTTTGTGTATCGTCGCATGCCATTTGGGTTATGTAACGCTCCAGCTACTTTTCAGCGGTGTATGGTAGCTATATTCTAGGACATGATCGAGGACTCAATGGAGGTTTTCATGGATGACTTTTCTGTGTTTGGGAGTTCATTCGATTCCTGTTTGGAGCATTTGGAGAAGATGTTGGCTCGATGTGAGGAGACCAACCTCATGCTAAACTGGGAGAAGTGCCACTTCATGGTGAAGGAGGGCATTGTTTTAGGGCATAAGATTTCACACGCGGGGCTTGAGGTTGATAAGGCGAAGATTGAGACTATTAGCAAGCTTCCGCTACCCACATCGGTGAAATCTATTAGGAGTTTCCTAGGCCATGCTGGTTTTTATCGACGTTTTATTAGAGATTTCTCTAAGATTGCGAGGCCGATGACGTAACTTCTAGAGAAAGATGTGCCATTTGTATTTTCTGAGGAGTGTAAGAGAGCTTATGAGCTTCTAAAAGAGAAGTTGGTGAATGCTACGATTATGGTTGCCCCAGATTGGAGTTTACCGTTCGAGTTGATGTGCGATGCAAGTGACTATGCGATAGGAGCGGTCTTGGGTCAGCGTAAGGACAAACACTTCCACCCGATCTATTACGCAAGTAAGACTCTCACAGATGCGCAGGAGCATTACACCATGACAGAGAAGGAGTTGTTAGCAGTAGTCTTTGCATTTGATAAATTTAGATCTTACCTCGTCCTTTCTAAGACTATTGTTTACACAGATCACGCTGCACTTAAGTATTTGTTTAGTAAACAGAATGCTATGCCGAGATTGATACGATGGATATTGTTGCTTCAGGAGTTCGATATTGAGATTAGAGATAAGAAAGGAGCGGAGAATGTAGCAGCGGACCATTTGTCACGTTTAGAGGACTCCGGGCGTGAGGAGATTAGGGAAGACATGATTGACGATAACTTTCCACATGAGACATTGATGTTTATGAAAGCACAAGAAGAGGGTTTTCCATGGTTTGCAGATCTGGCTAATTACTTAGCGACAGGGATTCTGATGACAGGCATGACACATCAGCAAAAGAAGAAATTCTTTGCAGACGTTAAACATTACATTTGGGATGACCCCTACCTATTCCGCATTGGAGCAGATCAGATCGTACGTAGGTGTGTACACGGTGATGAAGCAAGGAGGATTTTGAGGCATTGCCACTCAGGACCAACAGGTGGCCATTATGGAGCAAATTTGACAGCGAAGAAGGTATTTGACGCTGGGTTTTATTGGCCGACGATCTTTAAAGACGCGCATGAGTTTGTGAGGAGTTGTGACGCGTGTCAGAGAGTAGGAAATATCTCATCCCGAAATGAGATGCCACAGACTGCCATTCAGGCATGCGATATTTTTGATTTGTGGGGCATCAATTTCATGGGCTCATTCCCGCCATCTTGCTGGAACAAGTACATCCTGGTAGCCATAGACTATGTTTCCAAATGGGTGGAGGCTCAAGCCTTACCTACGAATGATACTAGGGTCGTAGTGAGATTCATTAAGAAGTTGTTTTCGTGCTTTGGTACCCCCAAAGCCCTGATCAATGATAGAGGGACCCACTTCTGCAATGTGCAGATGGAGAAAGCCTTGCAACGCTATGGGGTCACTCATCGGCTTGCAACGGCTTATCATCCGCAGACTAGTGGACAGGTTGAGGTAAGTAATCGGGGTATCAAGCGGATTCTGGAGAAAACAGTTGGATCAAATCGCAAGGATTGGTCCGATAAGTTAGATGACGCACTATGGGCTTTCCGCACGGCATATAAGACACCAACCGGTTCTACACCGTTCAGGATGATTTATGGGAAAGCATGTCATCTACTAGTGGAGCTGGAGCATCGCGCGTATTGGGCATTGAGGACAGTGAATTTAGATATGTCCATGGCTGGAGCAAACCAATTTCACCAGGTGCACGAGTTGGAGGAATTGAGAGATCATGCGTACGTACATTCGACACGATACAAGGAACGTACGAAAGAATTACATGATTGCCACCTGAAAGGTAATGAAGAATTCAAGTGTGGGGATCAGGTGTTGCTGTATAATTCGCGATTAAAATTGTTTCCCGGAAAATTAAAGTCCCGATGGTCGGGACCATACACTGTGCGCGAGGTATTTCCATACGGGACAATTGAAATCGAGGAAAAGAACGGGGAGACATTTAAGGTAAACGGCCATCGTTTAAAGCATTACATTAGCGGGCCGGTTTATTAAGAACGAGGAAGAAGTGGTCGACCTCGCCCCTGTAGGAGCCTGATTAAGCGGCCCGAGTCAGGCTGACGACTCGTAAATAACCAAGCGCTTCCGGGAGGCAACCCGAGGGTTTGTTTTTATTTTTTTGTTTTTATTTTTCTTATTCGTTTACTTTTTATTTTTAAATTCTTTGTACCGGATGCTTCTTTGTTTATCTTTGATTTCAGGTTATTGCTCGGAGCTGAATGATCATCTGCTTAAGGTTCTTAGTCAAGTTAAAGTGTGAGGATGACACGTACATTTTTAGTAGACTTTCTGCCGGTACACGTCAAATATCAGGGGAGTTTCAGTTTTCCCATTTCTTGCGCTTTCATTATTTTAATTGCTTATATCTATTTGTTCGAACATTAGAGACAATGTTCAATTTAAGTGTGGGGATGGGGTTAATTGGCAAAACTGAAACATTTTGAATTCTGGTAAAAAAAAAAAAAAAAAAAAATCAAAAGAAAAAAATAAGAGAAAAATGCACTAAGTATCACTCATTCACATATATAAAACACGACTTTCACGAATCATGATGTGATGCCAATTAGAGCTAACTAGTTATACCTAGAGCATGATTAACTTGTCAAGTCACAGGGTTAAGTTAACTTAACAAGCGCTTTTCAAAATAAAACTACATAGACGTTTAATTAAGTGAGGTAAATAGAGAGATAATAAACGTGCAATTGTCCACAACTTTACCCTGATTACCTCCGTTTTCATGTGAGATTGAACCTTTAATCCTTGATTATTTGCATTTCACAAGCAATTCTTTGTTTGAGCGTTTATATCACACGATCATGTGCATTTTAGAACTTGTCTAGGTTATACAAGTTGAGACCATGAACTTTGAACTTGCACAGAAGTCATAGAGGCACCTAGGATTTAGCCTTGTGTTTAGCCTGTGATTACCTTACCCTGAATATCATCCACTATTTAGCCACTTTGAGCCGTTTATTTACCATTTTCTTTTGTTTACACCCATGTCAGCCTAGCCTTTATTTATTTAAACCCTTTTTATGTTAACCCATGTCTTTTAGAAAATCCGGCTAAGTTAGTGTTAAATAGTGTGATTCAAGTTATGCTCGTTTAGTTAATTTCAGTAAAAAAAAAAAAAAAGAGAGAGAGAAAAAATGAAACAAAACAAAATGAGAAAAAGAATAAAAAAAAATAGTAAAAATAAAAAGAGGGTGAATGAAAAAGTGATTGAAAAAAAATGTCTATTAGTAGTTAGTTTGTTAAAGGAATCAAGTTTGATCCTTTGTTTTTTGTTTATCATTTGCGTATTATCTTCGTGTTTAGCCTAGCGAAGTCGATTTCTCTAAACACATTAGCCTTGTTTTTCCATTTGTTTATTCCTACCCATCACCTTAGCCACGTTAAAACCCATTTTAAGACCTACTTGATTTGTGCAAAGTTCAATTGTTAGTTGGTGTAGATGTGATACTTTTACAAGCTTATGATAATGTCGTGTCGTGATGATATCGAGAGTACCACAGATATAAACTAGTACATCTTATACTAGTCCACTAAACAAACCGAGAGGAGAGAACATTGTGAGAAGCTGTGGATTATTGTATGTTTAAAATCTTTAAATGAACTAAGCATAGTTAGTGCGTCTATTTTTCAAGATTGCTATCATGGTTACTTGTTAAGTTGTAATTCTATAGATTGTGACAGGATAGTTGATTGTTGTCTTTAGGGAAAACGGGTTGTGTTAATTTGGTTTTACAATTATGTTTTCAAACTTGTTGACATTAGATATGTAGCTGGTTCAATTTTGCTTAGGGACAAGCAAAGTTTAAGTGTGTGGATATTTGATATGGTCTAAAATATACATATTAAATATAAATATTTTCTATGCTTTTGAGTAACTCTTGAGTGGTTTTAAATGATTTTACTTATATTTGGACACATTCGCATTTTATAGATTTCAAGCGTCTATAAACTTAAAAGATATACTTTTAACTAGATTTGAGATCGTTGAGTGAAAACTTAAAAATATTTTTCTTTCTTAATATTTTCTCTACAATTAACTTAATATAAATTGTAGAAATCGTTTAGCTAAATCTGAAAGAACAATAAATTAAATACATAACAAACATCAAACATATTTTTTTTTTTTAAATTATCTTTAGGGCCGACCGAATCTATTAGTTGTACAAATCGTTTAACTAAACTAAAAAAAAAAATAAATATATTAAACATCAAACGGTAATTAAATAGGTTGGAAATTGAGATGGTAGTAAATTACGTTCAAATGTTCCATGTGGATTTTTTGGTTGTTGAATCAATTGATATTGATTAATTCGTTTTGCTTTAGTTTAGTTTATTTGAATCTATATCTAAAGCCACAAATCTTAATTAGAATGTTGCATACAAATGAGATGAAGATTTGAGTCGGAGGATTTTGCCCACCTGAATAAAAGCCCATAGAATAATTCTTGATTAAATAAAGTTTGAGCCCATAAAAAGAATTTAAAGGCCCACATTCATGTGGTGGCAACGAAGAAAAATAGGAGGGCAGCCACATGAAAAGGAGACGCACGGTAGAAAAGACAATGGATACACACGAAAAAGAAAAGAGAAGGTATTTTGATATTATTCAACGTTGGAGTTTGAGCACGATTGGAGAGCAAATCTTAAGCGGAGAACAAGATCTGAAAGCAACGATTGAAGCATTCAAGTATTGAAGATCATTCGGTTTCGTCTCGTTATCAATTATTTTTCTTTGTTTTATTGTTTCTCTCTTCATGTTTATAAAGTTTGCAACTTTATTATTGCTCTTGATGTTTTTGAATATTATGAGTAGCTAACTCTTTAGTACTATCTAGGTTTTCTCAATTAATATGATTATGTGTATTGTTTTCATGCTTGAAAGTTATCGCCATGCTCGTGTATGTTTAATCTTGATTGATTGTGTGACATCTAGACTAGTTTTGCATGTTAAAATTAATTACTTTGTGTTTTTAATTTTAAACTTTGGATTAGAGATAATCTTAGGAGCATTGGTTGTGTGACTTGATAGTATTTTCAATGTGCTACCTTATCTAAAACCTAGGGGAATAGATAGATATTGCTTAAAACCTCCTACCCTTGCTTGTTAGGTTTAGATTTCGCGAGAGCGTGTTGGCCTTCTATTTGCGGTGTTAGTGTTTTAGGGTATTTAATTAGATTTAATTGAAGTTGTCCTTTATCTTAGAGTAATAAATATAATCCTGAAGATATGTGGTAGAAAACCTAGGGGCGATCTTTCATTAGACATTTTAATAAACCTATCTTGTGCTTCACACGTGTCTTTGGTTATCTTAGGGAGTAGCAACATACCTAGTTATCCTAGATTTTTATTTTTAGAGATAGTTATACGAGTCATTCTCTTTATGTCATTACATGTTAGTTGGATTCCTACCTAGGTAGTTATTTCATATATTTGATCGTATTCAAGTTTCCAAGTTTAAATTCTTAATTTGTTTACCTCATTTGTAGTGTTTAGACTAATTAATTTTAGTTAAATTGTTTATTTTGTTTATAAAAAGTTTACTTAAAATAATCAAATTAATTAGGTTAGAAGTCGATAGAGGTTTATTATCGAGAGCCACCAATAGTGTCCACGGATTAGATATCCGGTCTTACCTAAACTTTACTATATCGTGACCGGTACACTTGCCGATTGTGTGAAGTTTAGTAGGTAATTCCATTTTTAAAACTAATTTGTGAAAATCGTTTTTTACAATAAATTAATATATATTTTCACACATCATTGAGGTTCCAGAATTCTTCCTCCAGCTTTTGCAATTCACTCCTCGGGCAGAACTTTTGGATCATTATGTCCTTAAATTCTTCCCAAGGCAACGCCAAGGCAACTTCAGTCCCTCGGTTCCTTTTCTCACTATTCCACCACGTGAGTGCCCGTTGTTGAAGGACACTTGTAGCATAGCGGACCTTGAGTTCATTGGGACACTAGCTGACGATAAACGTATTTTTCATACTTTCGAACCACTCGAGAAGTCTAGTGGCTCCTTCTTTTCCACTAAAGTTAGTGGGTTTGCCCGAGTTGAAATGCTTGAATGTGCAGGTGCGGTTATTTCCACCTTGGTTGGTGCTATTTTCCCCTTGATCATTGTTATCACCACACCATTGTTGTTCCATTGGTGTGTTGTTTGTTGTTGTTGGCCATTAAGGTGTTGCTAAGTTCAGCAACCATTGTCGGAAGTACAGCAGCCATTTGCCGGGAGATCATTGCAGCGAGTTTACGATCGGAGGTAGTACGCTTTCCTTGATGGCGAGACATTCTATAAGATAAATAAAGGAAATATTAGTATTCGGAAATAATCAGTTCAAAGAAAAAAAGGAATTTTAGATATTTTATATACAGCCAGGATGGTTCCATTTGGTACCACATAGCCAATAAGAACATAGACACGTCGAGGTGACTTAACCCCAATAACCTCGAGGAAGATATGTATGTTGACCATAATTTAGCACTTATCCCAGAAATTCCCAGGTAAGCATAACAGTCTTGCAATGTGATTTATACGAAATGCTTGCCTTAGCCTGAGGGCCTTTTGCCAGGAAATCTAGAATACAGATGTTTATGTGTCACACACTTCCCTAAGGCTATCAGAATTAAAAACTCGATGAGATTTTTTCAAGATTTAGACGTATCTTCCAAAGAATTTTCCACTCGATAAGATGCGTAGTTTTCCACAGGTAGTCGAGAATAAGATTAAGAAAGGATTAGGCGTGGTAGAACGTAGAGGCATAGGAAGAGGATTAGAAAGTTGGGGTTTACAAGGTCCAAGGCATATTCCTAAGGCAGTATTGCTAAATGTAAACAAATAGCACATAAGGAATTGATCATGCTTCATAATAGACATATAAGCATACTTACAAGATCATAGCAAATGTCATGTAAAGGGTCCCTAGTTTAACCATAGTCTAGGCCACCATTTCTAATAACCTAAATCCCTATAGTTATGGGCTCTAATACCAATCTTTCACACCCCAACCTTACGACGGAAACGTCGAGATGTGAGGGTTAAGATTGTTCATGCCACACAACGATAATTTTAAAATGACAATATTATTAAAGATCAATATTCATGACGTACAATAAAGAAATAGAGCAAGTTCAAACATCCAACAATACATAAGAAATTCAAAGTCACAAAATGATCAATGTCTTTTATTTTAGTCTAGGTCCAATCCTAGATGTATGTAAGTCTTCAAGGCATGCTAACAGTATCATTTCTTGAAACATGTTAAAAATAAAAGGTCAACATAATGTTGGTGAGTTTTCCATAGTTTTCATACAAAATTTATATAAAAGATGGCAATCCATGTCATAAGCTATTGAATTAAGTAACTAGGGATGGATGAACAAATGTAACAATCAAACCTTGACAGATTACAAGATTACAAGATTAAACGATTAGCTAAGTGTACTTGGTTTAACACCAAGTAGGCTTGTCAGGCCCATAGATCTATGACGTCGCCAGGTTAGCAATAGTTAATGATTGTACATATTATAGTCATCACATGGTAATTACAAGAGTTCAACTAACCACGACAAATAAGAAGAATTGCCCAAGTGTTTACAAGATTCAAACGAGTTTACAAGTGCATTTATCATAAGGTTAACATGTTTCACCCCAAAGTGTGAAAATATATAAAAGGGGTATAGAAAAACTCGCTTGATAATAAAGGGTGAACAAATAATAAATCTTGTATATAATGCCGAGGATTCGTTAACGTTCAACCTAAACGAAATGTCGTATTAAGTTAATCATGGTGATCTTGGGGTTATGTTTATATCCATTTGTCCATGATTTTCATGTTTTAAATAGATGTAAGTTATTATTGTTTTGGTACTTAATGATTTAAACAAGACTCTTAGTGATAAACACAATTATAAAAGTTAAACCTTTATATTCAAATGGTTATTATTTACCTTTGAAATAAATTCATATTTTATAAATTTACGTGGTTAAAATAACCATTAATATGTGTACATCTCTAAATATGTACATATATATTTATTTCTTAACAAAAATTTATATAACAAATTTGTATTTAAATCCATAATAATAAGAAATTTATAATTTAAAAATAATTAATAATTACATGAGATTTATAAAACTCCAAGTTAATATAGATGATGTCTTGTAATTCTTTTTTTATAATATTTAAAATAAACAAATAAAAGAAAATAATGATTTTTAAAGTGGATTTTCTAATGAATTAAAAGGAAATAATTTTATATCATTTTTTTTGATAGAAATGGTTTTTATATAGTTACTAATAATATTTAAAATATTTTCTGAAGTTTAAAATTAAATAAACCTTTTAAAAAATATTGGCAGGGACCCGGGTCGAACCCGGGACCTCCTGCCCAACAGTGTGGGTTTTTAACCGTTTGGGCTAGGCCTTGATTTTTGTTTTGAAATAGAAAAGTTATTTTAAAACATAACCCAACAAAGTCCCCCAGTTTCGTACAAACCCTAGAATTGAAATCGAACATTCGAACTTCAATTCGATGTGGATACAGCAATTAACCATGGGGCTTTGATTCCCCATGGTTAGTCGAGTATGTAACCATGATCAATTACCTGATTCGAGGTTGAGCAAGTTGAAAACTGATTAGAGTAATGCCGCGACTGTTCTTGGTTCAATTCGATGTGTGTGTGTTTTTCGAGTGAAATTGAAGTTCCTGAGGTTTAGGAAACCCATTTCGAGCAAAAGCCCTTTAATTTATAGTTTCAATTCGATCCCGCGACACATCCACGGCTACAACATTACTGTCGGCCGTTTCAGGTCGATTTGAGTGAATTTTAAAGTTGTTTCAGGTGAAATTAATCACCCTAATAACTTCGAAATGATTACTAGAACATTTATGTTTGTTTAATTTGATTATTATTATGATTTAGGTGTATAACGGCTTTGAGGTTCGATAATCATTCGGTTAAAATTAGAAGACCATTAAAACTTCTATTAAAACCCGATTAAAGAGCATTCACAGGTTCGAAACTAACATATGATTGTAAAGGAGGGTTAAATTCGGTGTACATCGAGCGTTTTGGGAGTAGCCGGAATAGTCGCCGGAAATACGGGGATGGGGGGTTGGGTTTTAAAATGTTACACATTTGGTCCCTGCGGTTTATTTTTTGTTAATTTAAAACCAAAGTTTAAGTTTCAATTTAAATTAATTACAGTTTAGCCCCTATAATTTATATTTTTGTTATATTATGTACAAGTCATATATTTACAAGTGTTTTAAATTTATAAAACTTATTTTTCTTTTATTAATAATAATTTTAATACTTATTAACATTATTTTATCATTTTATTATTATTATTACTATTGTTTTATTAATTATCCAATTGTTTAATCATCAAGAACTTACAATAAACCTCGTACTTGTATTAATAACCCAAATAAATAACCCTTACAAGAAAACGAACGACGTTAACCAACGTTAACTAGAAAAATACGAGATGTCACAATCAAGCTGGAATTCTGTCACTCAAGAGATCAATTAGCAGATGTTATGACAAAGCCATTGAAGATGGAGCTGTATGAAGGAATGAGATTACAGATGTGAGTGAAAGAAATTAAACAAGAACCTTGATGGTTACTTGTTTAGGGAAGGATTTATTAGAATTGAATAAACCGGGTTTATTACTGTGATGTCTAAACCGGAGTAGACCCAGGTTCGAGTAAATGAGTCATTGTTTATTTTACCGTTAGAGTTTGTTGGTATTTGATCGAGTCTTCAGGAGAATTAGTCCTTTCCGTTTTATTCATTTGAGTCGTTTAATTCCGTTGAGTCTTTCAGTTGTAACTTGACTATTTAGTTGTAACTTTAGTTAAGCCTTTGTTTGCTAATGAAATAATTATCAGTTTGTGAGATTATCTGTGTGTTTATACCAGTTGTTCTTACAATTTTATTATAGGGCTATTCAAATTCTTTGACGTTCGAAACTCGCTTAAAATTCGATAAAATAAATGCTTGGAAATTCACTCGTTTGATTTTGGTTTGGTTGTAAATAAGCAGAGCATCTTAATTTGGTTTGTAAATGAATCGAGCAAGAGTGAAGGTAAACTCGCTCGTTTTGGCTTGAATTATTTTTTAATTACTTAATTTATATATGTGCGTGCGTATTAATTTATATAACATTTTTACTTAATATCCTTACCCTTGAGTCATGTCCCTTTAGTCCTTTACCAGTTTTCTAATTTTCTAATTTCCTAGTTCCCTGAAATTTCTAATCACCATCATCATATTTTATTGATTTTTAGTTAAAATTTAATTGTGCTTTAAATTTGTATTTTGTTAAACTTATCTAGTTTTATTAGAGAGGCATTAAGATCAATGATTTGAGTCCCGTTTGTGATAGGTTGATGTAAATTATTTATGATGTAAAATTATGAGTAATTTAAATGGATGTTTAAAGATTATATTATATTATATATTTAGTTAATAAATAAGCTCTCAACTATCTATTAGCAACTATGCATTTAATTACGAGCATTGGAAATGTTCAAACATTATATTTTAAGGGTAGGGTTATAATAAAAAGGGGATTTAATCTAAACAGTTTAAGAATGATTGTGTACTTGACACTTGTACTTCTATTGTTTTAAAGAGTATGGCATTTTGGACATTGTGTCAAATACATTCATTGTGTCTTATACGTCTAATCGTGTTGTCGTGATTGGATAAAAAACAAGTTAATTTAAATGACTTAAATACTTATAACTAGTCCGGGTAAGTAATAGTCGTCTACATAGGAAATTGGTGGAAAGTATCAAGCTTGAATACCTTATATTAAAACACAAATCGAAATTATGAAAAAACAAATATTTTTGGGTTTTTTGTTTATAGTGAAAAGTAAATTACACGCAAATAATTAAGAAATCAATAAAATTGATTAGCGTTTTGAAAATGATAATGAAAAAGGCAATCAAGTTCAAAGATTCACACTTGATTTTGTAAAAACTGAGAGGGAATCACATAGACTTGATTTTTGCAAAATTGTTTGATCAAAGTGATAATTATGAAACAACCTTTTAAGATTCACTTGTTCACTCAATTATCAAATCATTTATGCAAAGAATTCACACACGTAACAAACTGCTCAAGATGCAAAGAAACCAAGTGCGAATGAAAGCACACGAATACTTAAACATAAACAAGTCTTTAACTTTAGACAAATGAACAATTATATTCTTGTGTCAAATGAACATAACCCAATGTATCAATTCAAACTAAACCTAGTGCTTCAATTACAAGAACTCTCCTCTCGAAAGTGATAATGTTGGATTGGTTGTTGTTAGAGCTTGATCTCAGGTGATTTTGTGGTGAAAGAAACTCCCAAAATCATCTTCCAAACGTCCAAAATTCGCAAGTATCAAAATTGGATTCAAAACCCTAGAATTATCTTTAAATAGACCCAAAAACTCAGATGCTGTTGGAGGTCAACGCCCAGTGTGCTATGTCATCTGGATGTTCTGCATTGCGCTGGTCATTACGCTGGTAGTAGAGCACTATGAGCTAGAACATCGTTTTTGGCCTTTTCATTCCCAATGGCTTCGATTTCACTTCCAAAAGCTTCCATGTTTCCACTAACCTTCCATTCATACGTTAAGACGTCAAATTATGATCTTTAAGCTCTAAACACCCGCAACACAAATATGTCTCAAAGTAATCTCTTTTTATATTCAAATATATAAAAGCACAGAATTAACTATGTTTAGTGTTAAACAAATACCACCCAATCAACGTTCATGTGTCAAATATTAATTCATTATGTCATGAATTTTACATCATTTGTTATATATGTATGTGTGTGTGTGTGTATATATATATATATATATATATATATATACATATATAGGGTTCCTGAGAAAACCAATACTTATATGAAAACCAAAGAAAACCACGGAAACCAAGAACATAATTCAGAACTTTTTTGTTATTTAATTGTTAAAATGTTATTTAAGTATTTGGTACATATATGTCGAGCATACATATGAGAATGAAGAGTCTTACGTATACATAACACTATGTCGAATGAACAATGGTTATGTATACGTAACCTATGTCTGACGTATATGTAAAACCATGCTACGGTTTTTATTTGATCCATACATTTATTTATAATACTCACACATATACATAGAGGGTAGTGATAAAAAAATTATTAAATTATGTGACCGGTTTCATTGGTTTTCCTAGTTTTCTCATAACATTGTGATTTTTTTAGGATCACTCATCTATATATATATATATATATATATATATAATAGGGTAGGGTTATCTTGAGAATCACCATTTTTATGAGAACTCTAGGAACCAATATAAGCCACAAATTTCTTATCACATGCAAGTCACGTGCCATTTCCCTCTTTTTTTTTAAATGTTCATAAATTTTTTTACGACATCATTTTTTCAAAAACATTCGTCATTAATTTCAGTATTTTTTTATCTTTTCAATGCCTATCATATTGATATATTTTTTTTAAAAAAAATCGTTCACACGTTGTTCATATATGTGTAAATCTAGCAATACATATGTGTAATACCGTATTTACACATGTGTAAAACGAATTTCGTGAAACAAAACTGGATTTTTTTTAGTTTTTATAAATTTTTTTATAAAAGAGAGAAACTAGAGAGCATTTTTGTGTTTTTATTTTTTTATTTTTATGTTATATTTTGTTTTATAATTTTTTTTATATATATTTTTGTTAATTACCATTTTACTATTGAAAACTAGTGGCTCAGATTGATTTCTAGAGTTCTTAAAAAAAAATGAATTCTCATTTGATCACTCCCCTATATATATATATATATAGATATATATATATATTATATATATATATATATTATATATAATATATATATATATAATATAATATATATATAATATATATATATATATATATATATATATTATATATATATATATATATATATATATTCATAATTATGTTTTACGTTTTAGATCACTTCGTGTTATATTTGTCATTGTTTCGGTAGATTATATAAAATTGATATAAATCATTGTTTTTAATTAAAAGTACACAATGATTATTACTTTCACCAAATATTAAAATATTCAAAACTTATAGTGTTAAAGATAACACAATGTGTTATTTTTGTTATTATTTTTTGTAGATTATATAAATTTGTTGTTAACTATTATTGTATTTTTACAATAAATTACACACAATGATGTTATTTTACCAATGTATTTTTTAAAATTAATAGTGTTTAAGATAACACAATGATGATAAAAAACACAATGAGACATTATGTTATTTTGATATTTTTTAATGTATTAGATAATTAGTTATTAATTTATTATGTGTTATACATATTAAATATATACAACAATATTATTCTAGCATTATATTTTTCTAAAGTTCATCATTTTAGAAAAACACAATAGTACACAAAAAACACATAACTAACAAAAAAACAATGACAAGATATAAGATTAAAATTTTAAAAAGATTATTATATTTTTATATAACAATACTGTTCTCGTTTTAAAGATAAAAAACGCTCGTTTTATTGTGTAATTTTTATAAAAAAATAATGTCGTACATAAAAATTATCAACGTTTAAAGAAATTGGAGAAACTTTCAAAAAGTCAACAAAGTGGTTAATAATAAAATACACTCTAACAAATTTTTTTTTTATAATTTGATCTTAACTATTGATTACGTAAAATGATGGTTAAAATTACTTATAAGTTTTGATTTTATGGGCTTTTTTTATTTTAACGTTTTCCGTATTTAATTTGCCACAGACCATGGAGCCTTTGCTGATTTGCTCTATTTATTAATCGATACTTCTTTCAAAGTATAGTTCTTTTTTATCATTTTAGCATCTAATCTACTATATTACAATTATTAATGTCGATGGTAAATGTCACGTGCAGTCGTGCACCGCTTATCGTAATCACCAAAACATGTGTCCGTAGTCATTATATTCAGCCCATTTATTTACGAAACGCAAAGGCCATTTCATGCGTACAGAACTACAGACTACTAATAAATAGCCCACGTGATAAACAATGTTGGCCCATTAATTTATTGTTTCATAATCCAGATCGTAGATTCGTAGTGAACATTTACATTTTACACGTCTAAATAGTTAATACTAAAAAAAGTTAAATAAATATGTATAGTACTAGTTTATATTAATTTTTTTCTTTTTTCATTATTTATTTTTGTAAAACTAAGTCGCCGCGAGCAATTTTTTAAAGTCGTAATTCTTGGGTTTACATCAAGCCAGTAAGGTTTCGTTTTATACTCTAAAGTTTTGAATATTATTAACGTCTATGCCGTAACATGTATGGATTAGTTTTATCAATGTTTTAACAATCGTTTTATTCTTCGTTCGACATTGTTGCCGCAATGCACAGGTTAAATAACTAGTACTCACAAACTGTCTATTTCACTCATTTGTTTCAAGTAGAAATTGAGTACACAACACTAATCAACATGCCTATCATTATTTTATTTACTTTTTTTTAAATATTAAGTGGTTAAACAGTTTGTTTAAATAGTATAGAACTTGCTATGATAATGGGTTAAGATCTTGAAATGCATGTTTGAGATGCGATTGAAAATCATTTTTAGTGTAAGCTTAGCGTAAAACCAATTATATTTGACTGTAATCATGTATAAAATACTTACAAATTGATTAAATGATGAAAAAGTTGTGATAATGATTATTTTTGAAAAGGTTATGAATCTACACATGAACCGTGACTTGTCTATATAATGTAATATATATTTATTGTGGTGTAGTGCAAAAAATCAAAGTAGAATTCTATTGACTTAGATAACGTTTGATACGTAGGAATAAAAGGCATAACAGAATGAACGATTGATGGTAGATGAAAAATAATATGTTTGTGTGGCAAAGAGAATTAAATGAATCATACACAAGTAATCACATCCTTTTAATACACAAAATCTATTCCATCCAACACTCATTCTTTTATTGCTTCCATTCATTCTTTTATCATCATCACTAACCACCACTGGCCACAACCACCATCACTAACTACCGCCGGCTACCACCACCACCACACCGACCACCACCCACCACCACTTATCACCACCTGCACCACCACTACCCACCACCACAACCACCAATGGCCACCAAGATCAGTCATCACGGCCACCACTACCGCCACCGATCACCACCGACCACACCACCTCCACCAATCACCACCGGCTCACCACCGCACCACAACCATCACCGCTAGCGCCATCACCACCGGCCACCACCACCACCATCCATCACCACCATAACCACTTTTACATTTCATTCATTCGTCTTTCATACCTAACAAACAACACAAAATAACGATTCATTCTATTAGCACATGGTAACCAAACAGGACAAAAGAATGTAATGATTTATTTCATTCTCTCTTTCATTCTATTCCTTCATCCATTCCATTCTCTTGTCCATTCTATTACCCTATATCAAACATATCCTTAGTTTTAGGAGTTAAGAGTCTTTCTTAGATTGTTTAGGGTCTTATGTTGACAACCTTCTCAGTCGGGGCCTTTTTTTGTTTAAACTGGTTGTTATATAGTCATTAATAGGTGGTTTGAGTTGCTTAATCCGATTGATGTTCAGTTCTTTATTTTTCTCTCTCTGACTGTACATAGATGAGACTAACTCATTAAGAGCTTCAGTTATTCATTGTTCTCCTTGACTTTGTATTTTCCAAATCTACTTTTCATTCTTTTTCATTTTTGTAGTTTTGTTATTTAGTTCACAATTGGTATCAGAGTCATGTTGGCTTATTAAAGGAAAGAAAATCAGATTAAATAGAAGATTAAAGAAACGGTATCGAGTACAAAGTTTGATCTAATGTAATTCTATGGGAAGAATGATTTTAGTCTCCCAAGGTTAAAGATGATAGTGCTATTGGTTCATAATGGTCTAGCGGATGCCCTAAAAGGTGAAGCAGGTCTACCGGTGATGATGTCTAACAAAGAGATGTAGAATAACACTATGGAAAAACTGCATTTTGTAATAGTTCTCAGCTTGGGTGACATAAGACTCAAAGAGTTTGGAAAGAAACAATAACAATAGATATTAGTCTTTAGATCAAATTGAAATCTCTATATATTATGAAATCTCTTATATATAGGTTATACATCAAGAAACGACTTTATACATTTTAAATGATAACAAGCAGGTCGTTGGAAGATCATACATATGAGTTTGACACATTTATTCTTTATCTTGAGAACATTGTGATTGAAATTGAGGATGAGGATAGGACAATAATTTTCTTATATTCATTGCCTCATACCTTTGAAAAATTTTATGGATACGCTCGTGTTTAAAAAAGGATAGTTTGTTAATGGAAGAGGTCCTGGAAACCAAGAACTCTAAGTAATTGTAGAAAAGAACCAAGGCAAAGGATGGTAGTTTAGAAGGGTCAATTTCGAAGGGAAGATTTGAACATAGGGGTACAAAGGTATGATCAAGTCTAAATCAAAGGGGATACACAAATGTATTGTTTGCAATTCTGATTAGCACTTAAAGAAGGATTATCTTGAATAGAAGAAAAAGAAATTAAAATTTAACAAAACAAAGTGCTATGGAAATTCGTCACTAGATATATTTGTAGATGGTATGAAAGTATGTGTCGTTGTTCTTATAGTAATTAAAAAGGAATCTAGTAAAGATTGGGAGATGGACTAAGGATGTTCATATCATATGACCCCTCACAAGGAGAATTTTAAGTAACTTGTCATAAAGGATCAAGGATTATTTAGTTAGGAGATAGCCGACCATGCAAGATTCTTGGAGTTGGAAGAATTTCATTCAATGTAAGGCCTCGATCTCAGGAGTTCTTATATTTGGATTCATACATCATCACCATAATTCTTAAACTGAAAAAGGTCATTAAACTTTGCAATAAAAAACATTTAATCATTCAACATGGAACATGAAACTAAATTGTCTACTATTTAAGATTAAACATTATCTTAAATTCATGACACAATCATTAAACGAAACTCCAGTCTTTAATGTGGGGTAAGCTCATTCTTACCATGCCAGACTTTAAAGGTTCATCAAATCTTTGAATAGTGAAAAAAGTGAAACTATGATTACCTATAAGAAATTAGAAAAGTGATAAATTGACATTTAGTGACATAGCATAAACATAACTGGGATCAACTAGATAAATCATCATCAAGGCTATGTGCTTGTACTTAGTAGAAGACTTAAGTGGCATCCTTACACAAGGCAGAAAGTAAGTGACCATGCAATGCACATAGCAAAGCAATCAAATGATTGTATATAGTAAAACTCTAGTGACATGCTTGCATAAGAAAAGACTTCAATAACCATGCAATGCACATAGCAAAGTAATCAATTTCTTGCATATAGCAAGACTCCAATGACATTTTTGCACAAGAAAAGCTTCTAGTGACCATGTAATACACATTGTAAACCAATCAAATGCTTATATACAACAAGACTTTAGTGACATGCTTACACAAGGCAAAACTTAAATGACCATGCAATGCACATAGCAAAGCAATCAACTGTTTGCATATTTTGTATCACTATATAGAATTACACTTGGAAAACCACAATTGTCTTTTTGTTAATTCATTACGTGTTCTTGATCCGCCCCCTTTAAATGTGCTCACTTCCATAAGGAAGTCATTTGGAATAACAACCAAGACGAACATGTGTTTCTTTTTTGGTTGGTTTAACTAGTAATGTGTGATTGACCTTTTATCTCCAGTATCTTTCATATTTACAAAAAAGTGAAGAAGGTCGTACTGGCTGAAGACAAACAAGCAACAACACTAGACACGAATAAAATATAGGGTTGACATATTATTTACAACTTGAGTTATAAACTAGAATTTACACGTAGATCAATATATATACGAGTTACAAACTAGAATTCACGTCTGAGTTTTTGGCCACACTTGTTTTTAAGTTTTCAGGTTTTAACATAAACAGTTTTATCAATTATTTATAGAAACAGAATTTAAAGCAATTTAGTTACTCAATATCAACAAATGGATAAAATGGGATGCAGGCAAACCAAAACAGAGCATTGGTTTTACTGAAGTTAGTTTACAAAATATATTGTTTTTACATAAAGTAGAAAGAGCATTGAGCTACAAACAATTTACAACTTTGATACTTGAGCTACATGTCATCGGCTTTAGATAGATGTTTTAAGATTGATCATCAACTTTAATAATCCGAGGATTATCTCTAGACAGAGAATCCATGGCACAATTCCTTTAGACAAATGGGTCCTACTAAAATGAGGAAACTGGTTAACAATGTGGGTCTGCCAATGTTTTTAGAACCGGATCAAACGACGAACCGGACTTCTTACTGGTCCGATGGTCTAGAACAGACGGACCGTATTTAAGAACCAGATAACGTCATAATTATATATGATATTATATAATTCAATCCAAGTATTTTATATGTATATTTTTATAGTTATATATAAAATTTAACATAATCATATGTTTAACACTCCAATTTATCGTTCAACTTACCCGTTAAAACCATTAAAATTTAAAAAAAAAAGAAAAAGAAAACAATAGAAAAAAACATGAAATCCGTTCCAACCCCCAAAGCGGTTCCCGGTCCGACCATCGAACAGGGACGAACCGGCCGGTCGAACCCATTAAAACAAACTGGGGCTGCTCGGAGCGGTCCCCCTCGGATTCCCGGTCGAACTGGCCAAACCGATTCGAGCTGTAAAACCATGGGTCTGACTATGACAAGGAAACTGATTACAATTTCTATAATAGGGACACAAAATATGATGCCAATCAATCAATATCATCGACTCATCGTTATTATAATCTGGAGCGACCATTTATTTTTCCATTTGTATGCTTGCTAGTTGCTCCATGATGTTTAAATTGGATGCTTGTGATTCCTCTGGGAAAAGATAATCGGTGTATTTTTTTGTACCTGTAATATACAAAAGTATTTAAGTTTTGTGTTCTAAAACAAACATTCTAAACAATTTTGCAGTTGCAACAATCAATGACCAAGTCTACCACGAAAACTGTAACATCTTTTTCTAGTAGATTTCAAATTCAAAATTAACCTATTTATAAGGTCAAACTATTTTTGTAGAACTTGCATCTATCATAGTTACGATTTTCAAGGGAATTAGGGAGTACGAACATAAACTCTTAATTTCGTTGCACCATTATGAGCCTGTTCTAGATGCGTGCTACATTGGACACAAACTTCGACCAAAAACTACATGTACTTTTATATATGACGAGTTCATTGGGTAGCGATTTCCCCATACAATATTGTACTTGAAAAGAAATGTTTTCTTTCGGAGCCGAGGGTCTTAGCTGGATCAAGAGCCTCTCTATCCCTAAGGATAGAGTGGTTGGTTTGTCCTCATCACACCATCTTAAGACCCTACCAATGGTTACGCTATAAGTGAAATTATATTAGGTATGCTGTTTTGTTTCATTTAGAAAGTAATTAATCTCAAACGTGTCAAAAGGGTGAATAAAAAAATTAGTTAAAATTCTAAAGAGAAACAAGCATAAAGGTTAAACAGGTTGGAAGTCACCTGAAAATACAAACAACTCCTAACTATTTCGTTTGATGACTTAGATTATTATTATTATAACAATATTATTTTTGTAATTAAAATTAACGCTTTAGTTGTGTATAACAGAAGCATAATGATCACAAGTTGATTGATACCCAGTAGGAGCATTAGCAATTTATCGAGTAAGCTGCATTTTACTTAATTACATTGGTTAGCAAGACTTGTTGGGTTCGAGGGAGTTTTTCGATAATAGGTTCTCATGATTAACAAAAAAGAAGCAAATTACATTTACTTTTGTATAATAGCATAACTCAATAACTTCGGTCATGTTAGTTTCTGAGACACTCAAGTTCTATAAAGATAGAGAAGCAGTTGGAACGTAACTTATAATAACAAAAACTAGAATTTAAACCCCGCGCGTTGCCGCGGGATTTTTAGTGATTATCTTCCTCGTCTAACATTCCGATCTTCCTCCTCCTCCTCTCCTGTTATGGTCGGTGAACAACAATTGACCTAATCATTCAAGTGTAATCAATGGTGGCTAACCCCATTCGATCGATTCACCATCTTTATTCATATTTCATCTTTCCAATCTCTAACATCGTTCAACCAATAATTTTAAAAAATATGATAGCCGTAGAGCATGGGAAACATTATTATAATCACGATTCAACTATCTAAAAAAAGACTTAGTTGAATAATAACAAAGTAAAGTGGGTATTTTTGCAAGTTGTCAAAGATTGGTGCAAACTTATACAATTCATAATAAATATAATACATCTCTTATTTTGTTTCTAGATATCAGATAGATATATGTGTCATGTGTGTATATGTCTGTATATATGTATATTCTTGCAAATTTTTTTAGATAGAAGTGAAGAAAACACATATGTATTTTTAACAATACAGTTTCTTAAAAACCTAAAATAATAGGACCCACTCTTATTTTTTTATTAATCACAAGAAACCCTCCTTGAACTATACCTTCTTGAGTCATGTTTGCATTAGCATTAAAATTTTTCATATTAAGGTCATAATAGTACTTTTCATTCTCCAAAAACCCAGTGTTACTCATCCCCTGCTTCTTGAAGGCGACACACGTAGATTATAAGAAGCTTAAACCCAATAGGCATTGGGACATTCTTAAAAGACCATCCGAAATGGACTGATATTCCTCTCGATCATGGGGTTGAGTTTGCCGGTTAGATATATGTAATCCTAACATTTATGTAAGAATAGTTGTTTTACATATTTGCTATATCTCACATATAATTTTAAAGTTTATATCAATTAACATGTGATTTATAAAAGTTACATACATGAATTTCTAATAGAAACATATACGTGGTTCCTAATAGTTAACTATATTCTAAATTTTGAGATGATTATATAACGAAGAAAGATAGATAACAGAGAGAATGTAACTTGTTTAATTGGTTTTTAATAAGCCCCAATAAATCAATAACCCATTGTTAAATTTCCATAGGTGCATGATCTTTTAATCCTTTAATAACCATCTTCTTTTGTCAAAAAGTAACTTTAAAAAAAGCATTTCAATTTCAAATCAATTCACACTGGCTTACTTTTATGAGGAAACTTCGTATCTACGGATTTTCTCGATATAAACGTACTTGAATATCATATGTGTCTAGTGATTTGATGGTATAATTAGAATACACAAAACTTTATTATTATTTACATACATGGAGTAAAGGATGAATAAATCAAGCTATTAAAACCCTTTATATAGACTCTTTGATATTTGTTCTGGTGAGAATCTGTTATGCTATCAATGTGTTTGAACATGAAAAGCGTATTATGTTTATTAATGATTATATAAAGGTTTTGTATCAGGTGGTTTATAATATGAGTTTTATGTTAATCGTATGATACACTTTGATTATTGCTTTTTTCGATGATTCTAATCTTTGTCTTTACTAACTTATTCCCAAAAAGTCGGCTAATCGAATGTTTTTGAACCGAAGAGTTTGAAAATCAAAGAGGTTCGACCAGTGGAGTTTAGTAGAGAAAACGGGACAACATTGTTAGAGCCTGAGATGGTTGACATGATTGAAGTTTTATAAAAAAGGATGCGAAAACACCTGACGTTGGGTCTGAATTGGTGATCCGTACTTCTTATTTTCTTGGTTCATGATGTTCATATGGTTGCTTTTGCATTCGTATAATCATCTTTACTCATTGCTCAAATGACATATCATTGCTCAAATGACATATATTAAATGAAACTGCTATACATTTTGCATTCTTGTTTTGTTAGTTAGGTTTTGTTATAGTGAGTTTTCTTACTAATGTTTTAATGAACCAATCACTTCAAAAACACACCCATACTTTGTATTTATACTGTGAATTCAGGAGTCTACTCAGCCCAAGAGTCTTAACATTAACACTGAGTTAATGTGAATTTTAAATATGACTTAGTGAGTTTAATCACTCCAAGAGTATCTACAATAACACTGAGTTAATGTGAGTTTTAAATATGACTTAGTGCTTGAAGCTGAATATAGAAGCAATAATTAAGCAACCGACCGTTGAAATCTGCCGTTCAATAGATGGTGTGCCTGCTAATCAGCAGCTGTATCTGTATAACAGTATATGAATCTCAACACTCACTACCTGTAGTAACAACATGTTGATAAAAAGATGGATGCATTATGTCACACCCTCAATTTCCACAAACGAGGTTTTACCGTTAGGCGCATGACATACCAAGATCTCAGCCGATAGTTACACCAAACGACACATTAATAACAAAACATAGTTGTTCATTATTATCAGCAATTCCCTAAAGCATAATTTATAACGAATTCATGAAAACACTTACGGAAGCGTAAACATTAATAATTTCAAATAGTGCAAAACATGCGCAACCCCAAAGAGATATAATTTGCAGAAACGTTGTTTAATCATTTAAACCAATTAGTGATGTATGCAATAATGAGATGCTCCTAGCCGTGCATACCTTAAGAACATGAAAGAAATATGCTAAGTATCAATACAGGGTTGGTGAGTTCACAGGTTTTGATAAAAGGTAACATAATCGAAAGCAGATCCAGTAAACAAAGTAATATCAGTAGATAGATAGTCTACATAACAAGTTACATAGTGTATGAAGTTCGCAACCGAAGCTGACAATTATATATATGCCTCGGCTGTGGTTACCAGACCGCAGCAACAGTAATTAGGTCAATTAAACACCCGTTTGACGTAAGCGCGACTAGCCCAGTTGGGGTTTGTCAAACCCAGTAGATCTACTTAGAATTACCTTAAAGTACATAAATTAACGGTTCGAAAGTGAGGACTTAAAATGGTACAACACCAGTAATCATGCGATAATTACAGTTATACTAATCAAATGAATAAACGTTTAAAAATGTACATGTTTCTTTTCCCCAAAAGAATATATGTAAAGTGGGGCCGTAAACTCACATTGAATGCACAACAAATTATCAGTAAATGAAAGCACAAAAGATTAGGTTTCCGAATAACCTGAATTTTATTTAATATATAGTTAACATTAATATTACATATTAACACAAAAATTGTACGGTTTCGCGTTTCATGACTCGATTACGGTACAGGTTATCGGTATGTCCCACTCTCATGCAAGAACAATCATACACGAACTCACGCATGTAAAACCAAAATCCAATTATTCTCGCGAGTACATGATCATACATATAGGTGCTCCTATGATATTTTAGTTATGTGACCTTTTTAATATCATACCCAATATGTTAGCAATACACCACCAACACCTATAATATATATATTGCACACACATATATTATGCCACATACATCATACACACATTATAAATATATTGATGAACACAAATACATATACATATGATTGCACATACAAACCTAGCTAAATATATAATAGCTCACACAATAATAACTCCACATCAACAACACAAAACATCAACCACAACCCACATACATGTCATGGCCACCCCATGGACCACACACCTACCTACATGGATAAACATACAACATACATACAATCATACCACCAAAACCCAAGATTGATCACCCACCCAAACACACACACGAATAAGCATACCACCCCATGGAATCGATCAACAACACATACATACATATCCATATATACATAAGTAATACATCTATGCACTATCATTGTACTAACCACTTAAGTGTGTATATATATATATATACACACACACATGCATGCCATAACACCCCATGGAATCGATCAACAACATACATACAATCATTAAGCCTGATCGTTACCCTAACCGAACTCGCCCGCACCCGAGCAAAAGCCACAATCATACGACAATATATACACGAAATCATACATCGACCAGCAGCACTTGATCATCGGCATTCAATACAAACAAAACTGGCATAACCTAGATATACATACATTAACGCACGCAAACACCCAAAGAACGCGCACCCAACAACAAACCAATGACACAACCATCCAAAACCGAGACCCCCAAAGAGGTCGCATCCACACACCATGCTGCGCACTCCTAATCCCAAGCACCCCCACACAGTGAGCTTTTGGCCAACCCCCTGCACGAGTGCACAGCAGCCGTGTATGCTCTCGGACGTACGCCGCACACGACCAAAAGCAACCCACACAAAATACACACACATCCCGATTAGCATCTGCACACGCCACCAAATCAAGTGAGTCAAAAACAGCACCGCGTAGGCGTAAAGTACTTGAACGAATGAGGAATTGAAGAAGCGTAAAAACATACCAAATGGAGCAGCAATGATCGTTGACTAATGGAGGCGTCGCCGGAATGGGATGACACGATCTAACGGCCGGAGATGAGGTTATTCGCAGGAGGTGGCTGCCGAGGGTGATTGCAGGTGGTAAGGTTTGCGATGAAGCACGATGAATGGGAACGTGGGGAGGGTTTGGGGTTGGCATTAAGTTGAATCAAGTTTCACAAATTGACCAAACAACCCCTCAAGTTAATATAATTAAATTAAACCCAAGTTACTTTAGTTAAATTAATTACATAACGAATTTAATAATTAAATGAATTTCGGGGAAAACGTTGAAGTAGCGAATGTTAGGTTGACAGCGTTAACCAAAATTTACAGGGTGTCACACATTATCTATTGAACTACCTTTCAACAGACAGTAACATCTGCTGAATAGCTCGTATGCGCAGCAACAAATGGGACAATTCATGTTTCACCAAATTCAATTTTTATAGTTTTTATGTTTTTAACTACTCAACTTTGAGCATCGATATATCATTCATTTTAACTTTTTTTTGGACACACTAATTATATTAGTAACAAATACTAAAAACTATTATTGTCCAAAGTTAGTGAAAACTCATCTTTCACTAAATTTCCAATAATCCTCCACATGAATTAAGACTGATCCTTACACTTAAATGTCAAGATAAAATTTTAATAGTTAAGTATTGTAAGAGAAGTAGGTGTTCCCTTGAACCCTCCTTTGTAAAGTATACTTAGTCTCCTAGCTGTTTGTTAACAAGATTTCCTTAAACCAACCTCTTTTTATGTTAGGGATGGCAATGGGACGGGTTCGGGCCGGGCATTGGTAATCCCACGCCCTTGGCCAGTTTTGAAAACTTGTCCCATACTCGACCCATTACACACCGGGTATTGGTCGGGTAATTACCCATCGGGTATCAGGCATACCTACGCGTATCGGGTATACCTGTTAGCGTCAAGTTACGGGCATACCCATGGGTATCGGTCAATCCAAGTCGGGTTGTCGGGTTCATTTATACAATTTTATTTTTATATGTTTATGTATATAAAATTTGATCATCTTTATAAATTTTCATGTAATAAAAACTATAATAACATCTTCATTAGATAAATTTAATATTAAAAATAACTACAACAAGTTGTATGAACTTTCTCATCGAGATTCTAAAGCACTTACAACAAATAAGTTATTTAAAATTTTACAACAATATAGTCACAACAAGTTAGCAACATGTATTTTCATATTATAAAGTTTCATATCCAAAATACATATCTAATATTAAAAAAAGTTAGTTCATTTTGTTTTCATATCTAAAGATAAAGAACTTCAGGTATATGTTGAGGTAAACGGGCATGTGATTTTGGGTAATCGGGTTGAGTATTATCTAATCTCATACTCGTCCCATACCCGCAAACATTTTTAAAACTAATCCCATCCCGGCCCGATACCCATTAGGCTTCGGGTATACCCGTCCCATATGTTTTGGATTTTGAGTATACTCATCAGGCTCTGGTTTTTTTTGTCATTCCTATGTTATGTAGATGTAATTACACTTCACACAATACTCTTCCTGATCTAGCTAACCCCTCATTATTGTGTCTGTTATAGTTAAGGAACATAAAGCGTTGTTCTACGAGAGCTTTTAGATTTACGCACCCCACAAATCCATTTGAAATAACCCCGCTTCTCTCTCATATAGGTGATTTTACAAAATCACTAAAAGCTATATATTTAACCTCCTTTGATATCACTAGTTTGGTGTCGGAATGGACTAGGAAATCTGCGTTTGTATAGTTAGGTTGTCCTATTAAGCATAGATCATGGGATCTCCAGTATTCTATTATAGGTTTTCCTTTGTACCACTTTACTCCAAAGACTTTAGTTCCATTCCCCTTGACAACTTATGAACTAACTCTTTGCTTAAGTCTTTTGTAAGCGGATCCGTAATGTTATTGTTTGACTTGATAGTCAATTGTGATAACCTCAGTTGAGAGTAGTAGTCATGTTGTATTATGTCTACATCATATACGCCTTGATTTGCCATTATACATTGTACTCTTTACTCTACCAATAGCCGATTGGCGATCACAATGCATACAACTAGCCTTCATAGGCTTTAGCCATCCAGGAATGTATTCTAAGAATTGACATAGCCATTTTACCTCCTCTCCAGCTTTATCTAACACGATAAACTCATATTCCATTATGGACCTAGCTATAACAGTTTGTTTAGATGACTTCCAAGGTATAGCTGCTCCTCCAAGGGTAAATACGTAACCACTTGTAGATTTAGAATCTTTTATATCGGGTATCTAGTTAGCATCGGAATACCCTTCCATAATAGTTGGATCGTGGCTATAATATAGTTCATAGCAATTGTGTGTATCTCAAGTACCTTAGCAATCTCTTCATGCTCTTCCAATATTCAGAGCTAGGATTGCTAGTGTATAACTCTGCCAACTCACAACATATGCAAAGTTAGGTCGAGTACACGTTATGAGATACATAAGACTGCCAATGATTCTTGAGTACTCCAATTGAGCTACACCCTCTCCTCTATTCTTTGATAGACGGTGGGTAGTATCATAGGAGTTTGAGCAACACTCGTGTCATCTACAATAAATTTCTTAAGGATCTTGTTCACATAGTAAGATTGACTTAACACAAGACCATTTTGGGTTCTAATGATCTTTACTCCAAGGATCACATCGGCTATACCCATGTCTTTCACATAAAAACATTTGTGGCATAAAAACATTTGTCACACTCATTGATTTTAAAACTATTGTTGATCGTAACTTGGTCAAACTTTTGGTGTCAATGTTTTGGATTTTGCTTCAATCCAAACCAAGATTAAACATATTATTTAAATCCTCATTTAGAAAAGTAGTTTTTACATACATTTGATGTACTTCTAAATTTCACGAAGCTACAACTGCAATCATCAACCTTATAAAGGTTATTCGTGTCACAGGTGAGTAAGATCGATGACGAAATCATCGGGGCGGACGAATGTGAATCAATTGTTCATAGCACATGACATTTAAAGTGTTGAAACAATATTAAATGTATATTCCATTGAATTAAACATTCCAACTATTGTTTAACAATCATACATGTAAAAATCATGTAAGAAATAATGTAGTTGGCTAAAGAATTAGGTGGTGAGTAAACATAGATTTTCATGCATAGTATATTGATTAAAAATGATTGAAATAGTTCATTTCTCATAGTGTGCCAAGACATATAATGCAAAGTGTAACATAAAAGACAAACCATACACAATCATACCTAGTGATTGAATTGATTCGGTCCGTAGACAAAGTCTAAGTGAATAAGGCACATGTATGAATCCGATTTCAATCACCCTCGAATAATCAAATGGGGTAGGTTTATTAAGCAAATAGATCTATCATTGTTCCTGTGGTTTGTATAAATTAATGATTATGCTAGAATAAATGTTTGTCTAACCATGAACATATATTACAAGTAATAACATGACATGAATTAAAATAAATTTTGAATGAAATGAATAATGAATAACAATTAATTGAATAGGATTCACTTTATTTTCTCCAGATTATAAAATACAAGAAAATGAGCTATGAATACTCATATTGTATAATGTTGGTTGTAGGGTTTATAAAAAAGCTTAGATGTTCAAGAGTCAAGGGTGATGTCCTAAAGGATAAAAACAATAAATTAGGGTCGGAAGTCATTACAAGAAGTTAGGATGACTAAAGACTGCCGAAAGGCGAAAGCTATATTGAAAAAGGATTATTGCATAAGTTTTAGACTCTGGACAAATGTTTGGTATGCGTTTGAACAGATTCTAAAAGTATCAATTAGTTTTAAGAAATTATGAAAATTCAACGTCAGTTAGTTCAGTGTTTTCCAGACAACTTTTGTTTAGGAAAGTTTTTTATGAAAAAACCCGAAAATAAATCAAAACAATAGTACAAGACAAAAGGTGCTTAAATGCACACTTATCCGGTGAAGGTTATTGTGGAGTCGCCCGATTGAGTTTGAAGATGCATAGAATATCATTAAAATGGTAACTTAACGAACTAAATTTAGGATTCAAATTTTGCTCAAATTTATTTTTTTATAACCAAGTTATGGTTAGTTGAAATCAGACTATATTCTGCCCAAATTCTAGTAAGGCACTTATGTGTATTTTAAAAATTTTTTAAAGTGTGAAACGAGTTAGAAAGAGTCTTAATATATCGATATATAGTATATTAAAGTCCACTTGAGTTATGAAGAATGTTCCAAGACTTCAGCATAGTTTTCGTTTAGAGAAACAATATTGTGGAATAACCAAATGTGGCGGCATAGCCGTCCATGTACAAATGGGATTCTATGTTTATATTAGCTTGTTTTAGTTTAATTTAGAGATGTTAGTAAATGCTAGAGGGCTAGTGAATATTAGAAGGTTAGTGAATATTAAAGTTAATGATCAAATAATCATGATTAGAAAAACAGAGATTTAATAGAAGAAAAAATAAACGTAAGAACATGAAGTCATAGAAACAATAGATGAATCTAGTCAGTAATGGACTTACTCATCATTTATATTTCTTACATCCATCATACAATAATATAGTGTAGGATTTTAGGATGGTTCTTTAGACTAAAACAAAATACAAAAATTTGAAACAACATAAAAGATATACATAATATAAAAGCATTACAAGATTACCTTGACGCTAAATAATCTTGAAATTACTTGTAAAAGAATTGATCAAAACTAAAGAATGGAAGAAAGGTTTGTGAGTGAGATATATTTAGAGAATGAGCCAAAAAAAAGTAAGGCATAAAGCTTGCTTTTGTAGTTGAGGTTAAGAGAGAGTTATAATGGTGTTAATGGCGAGTTACAAGTCTTTCAAAAGAGGTTATGATTGAAATTTGAAAAAGATATAAATTTAAATAAATTAAAGGATATTAAATTATTTTATAAATTCTAGTTTTTATAAAATCTCTGTGATACAAAATTGATTATTTAAAATTATTTCAGATAAAAGATCTATATTATTTAAAACCAAAAAAATAATTAATTATTTGATTAATCATTTTTAACAAATTTCACTGTAAAATGAATAATCCAAACAGGTTCGGGTTTACAATAAGAATCCGGTCAAATGTCACAAAAGTAGTCTAGACCTTTCTTTTGTCTATAACCTTTGATCACTAACTTTGACTTTTGTATTTATCAATGAAACCATCAGAATTCATATTCTTTTTGAAATCCAACGATATCCAAGCGGTTTACAACCTGTAAAAAAATCTACCAACTCCCAAGTATGATTTTACAAGATAAAATCAATTATATTCTTAATAGCTTCTTTCCATAGAGGTCCTTCTAAAAAGATAACCATGTCTCGCTAGGTTTGGGGCTCACCCTCAACCATATATATAAGAAAATTAGGCCCAAAAGATTTTTCAATCCTTTCCTTTTTGCTTCTTCTAAATTCAACCACTTTAGCCTTTGAGTGTTCTTGATCTTCATCATGAACAATGTCATCAAGACATCAACCGGTGTTGACAAAATCATGTGTTCTTTTTCTGAGCAAGGAAGCATATCTTCAAATAATAATGCATTCCTTGATTCCATCTTGGTAATCTTGTGTATTTTGAGATTCCTTTACTTATGTACAAGAAATGAATATGCACTACTATGATGAGCATAACCTATGAACACACAATACATAGTTTTGTACCCTGTCTTTTGAGCATTTGGTGGTAGCACCACCATTTTGGCCAGACACCCCCATATTTCAAGGATTTGTAAGATGGTTTTCTTTCCATTCACAATTCATAAGGAGTTACATCATTTTTTTAAAGGTATCTTATTCAAAAGATAGTTAGTAGATATGATGGACCCCATATTTATTGGCTTAACCTAGAACTTATCAACATTGCATTTATTATTTCTTTTAATGTACAATTTTCTGTTCTACAATTCTATTTTGTTATAGGGAATAGAAAGCAGTGCATTCATAGATAATTCCAATTTTGTGCACAAATATCAGCAAATGATTAAACATATTCATCATCTCCGCTCCTTAATACCTTTATCTTTTTGTTAAGTTGATTCTCAACCTCAGTTTTATACAAGACAAACCTGTCAATTGCTTCATCCTTACTCTTAAGTAAGTACACCTAGCAATATCTAGTACTATCATCAATAAACTTGTTATCACCTCTAGTGAGAAACGACTTAAAATCACACTCATTAGTGTGAATCATATCAAGGGACTCGGTTTTTCTTTCAATCAACTTAAACAAAGATCTTGTTTATTTAGCTTCAAGACATGTTTTAAATTTTGTATTTGATTCAATGGAAAATTTTTGTGTATAATCTAATTTAATCAAATGTTGCATTGAATTAAAATTAATATGACCATGACGACCATGCCAAATGACTCAATCATATAAGCAAAAGTAGAAGTGTTTTTAATCATATTCTTTTTTTACTACGGTTACATTGAGTTTAAACATACTATTTTGGGCATAGCCCTTTCCAACAAGGAAACCCTTCTTAGTTAAAAGAAATTTATCATTTTTAAAAACTAAGCGAAAGCTAAACTTATTGAGCAACTATTCCGACACGAGGCTCTTACGTAAATCAGGAACAAAAAGCACATTGATTAAAGTTAGCTCTTTCCTAGAAGTCCACTTTAAGATAATATCACCTTCACCCTGGATGCTAGTAGTAGCTGTGTTTCCCATGTACATTTTCTTATCTCCTACTACCTATTTAAATGTGTTAAAGATGGTCTTGTCTGGGCAAACATAACGGGTTACACTAGTGTCAACCCACCACCCATTAGGGTTGCTAGAGACCAAATTTATCTCTTCCCTTATTATAGTGAGGTCTAAGATCATAGCAACCAGTGGCATATCATCCTTAATTTTATATGTCCTCTCTTGTTTAGGAGACTTGCATTGATTAGCATAGAGACCAATCTGTTATCTTTCTCAATTCGAAGATTATCCACAAGGTCTTCAATAGTCATTTCCTTGCGCTTGTGCTTTTAGGAAATTCTTAAAATCTACCTAGCTAGGATGTAACTTTTCAAGAATGGCAGCAACCATTATAAAAAAGAGGAGTATTTGAGACTGAATTATTAGTTTCTAAACTCCCAAATCAGTCCCTAATGGCGATCAGGGACTGATTTTGCTAGTCCCGAGGTAGTTCTTAAACTTAGTTAATGACAATTGTAGAATCAACCATTTTATAATCCAAGAAAAGAGCGACTATGAATTTCTTCGTGTAGGCATGTTCTGTTGTACTTGCGTTCTAACAACTCCCATAATTCTTTGGTAGTCTTATTTTGAAGTACACATTATACAAATAGTCCATAAGTCCATTCAACACATAGTTGTGGCATAGATACTAAGACCGCTTCCATGCATTAACCGTGATCACAGTTTGAGCATCTGCCCCTTCCACAAGTTGAGGAGGAGACTCTATCAAAAACCTCGCAAATTTTAGTGTTGTTAAGTAGAAAAAATCTTTTGTTGCCATCTTTTGAAATTCAAACTAGAAAATTTTTCTGGTTTTTTGCGTGGTTGGCCATTGCCCGAGCAACTTTGGTACCAACTAATGATCCCATGGTTGTGGAAGAAGAAGAACAAATTGTAGCAGCCATTTCTAAAAATAAGAAAATTTAAACATCTTAAACAGTATTGTTTTGCTATTTCCCAAAGTGCAAAAAATAATTTGTTTTTAAACCAAAGTAATCATTAAAATGAAAACACTTTTTAAAACACAAATGAATGGGGTTTAAAAATATGTTTTAAGTTTGTAGGACACTGTTCACAAAATAAACGTAAAATTTCATTAATCAACCTAGATGGATTACAATTAGGGGTGTGCAAAAAATCGAAATACCTAATGAAACTGAACCTAAAAGCCCGAAACGAATAAGAACCGACTGTTTGGTTTAATGGTTATTTTAACAATTAATTTTCTAGGTTCAGTTTTAGTTTTACTTGTAACAAAATTTGAAAAAACTAAACCGAAACCATACAACCAAACTTGTGAATTTAGAGATGTATTCATACACTTATAAAAATAAATAACCTATTAGTTACCTAAAAAGATTGAATATTTAGGTTTTTGGAAATATTCTTAAGCTTATTTGTTTGAGTTGATAGATTAAAATATTTTATTCATAATTTTGTTATTGCATTTTATGAATTGCAATTAATTTTTTAGACAAATAATTTATAAGAATATATAAATCATATTTAGGAAAAGGTTCAAATACAATTCTAAAACTAAAAAGTGTAAGAAGTAATCTCAACTATCAATATTTTTAATCAATGGTTAGGATTAAATTATAGGAAAAAATTTGTTAGAGTGATATTTTAGGAATACCATTTTTGTTGACTTTTTTGCATGTTGCCTCATTTTGTTAAACGTTCGTAACTTTTATATACGACATTATTTTTTTATAAAAGTACACCATAAAAACAAGCATTCTTTCACCTTTAAAATGCGTATAATATCGTTATATAAAAAATTTAAAAATATTATATTTTTAAGCTCATATCATGTCATTATGTCTTTAATGTAGTTCATTGTGCATTTTTGTTAATTATTGTGCTTTTCTGTTGGACTTAATAAGTGCATTAATGGATTAATGCTTTAAAAGACGATGCTTGCCATAATCAAACATAAACAAACATAATGTGTTCTAACATTCAAACAATTATTAACTAATACATTAGCATCATTAACAATCATATCATTCACTAATCATTGTTTAAATTTCTTTTTCAGGTTTGTAGATAATTTTTTTTTTGATTAAGTGTCGGCAGCGGATGAAGAACTACCCACAGCGGATGTACAAGAAGATGCAGCGAATGAAGATCAAGTCCAAGTGCCCGCAGCGGATGAATAACACACAGAGGATGATCATCCACAGCGGATGAACACTCCACAGCGGATGAACATCCTACAGCGCACAACAAACAATGCAAACACTTCACAGCGGACAGCATCCAATGCACAGCGGACTAGTGATCTGACTTCCACAGCGGACATCTTAGCATCCACAGCGGACAGCCAATCATTCACAGCGGACAGCTTATAGACTTTGGATTTTTATGTAAGTTTCATTTACATAAGGGTAGTTCAGTAATTGTATATAGCTTTGTATATAGGCTATAAATAGCATACTACCCTAATCCTTTGTAAGCTTTTGAACATTTAATACAATCAAGCAGTTATTATCGTACAAGCATTCATCACTAGCAATCATACAAACACACACACACACACACACACACTGATATCATAGCATCTATCATGGGTTTTCACACCATGGTTCTTGTTTGTTGATTGAGAGATTAGAAAAGATCCTTGGAAGAAATCAACCTGTGTTTGTTTCAAACATCCATTCACACAGAAAGGTTGATTTCATTAGGTGTATGATTTGGATGTTATGTAAGATAAACAAACCTTAGATTTGATGTTTCTAAGTTAAAACCACTATTAATTTCAGCTAAACAACATCAGATTGGTGATTTTGATGATTTTTTCTTAAGAACAGTGAACTTTTCTCAAGAACATAAAATTTTCAAAAATCTTCAAATTCAAGAGTTGTGGTTGTTCAATTGATATGAAACTTTGCAGATGTGTTAGTTATAAAAAACTAAAGCTATTATAAGCTTAAATTCGATCAAATAACTACAAAATCAAAATTTTACGTTCATGAGCATTTGAAGACTTGAAGAACAAGTTTGCTTAAATCTTCAAATTAATGGCTCAAATGAACTTCAATTGATGTGAAAACTTGCAGATCTTCACAAAATAACAAATCTAAGCTAATGGTAGCTTGATTTCATCAAAAACAATAACAATTTACAGATCAAACTTGTGGTTCAAATTTTTAATAAAAATTTGAAGAACAAGGAGCCAAGGCTCTGATACCAACTGTGAAAATTCGATACTGATGGATCGAATATTGCAATCGTATTGTTGCTGTTTATCAGATCTGTGATGCATAATCTCACAAACACGTTGATAATTTCAAGTGAAGATCTGTTGCAAAAGTGAATGTATGATGATGAATGAATGATGAACAATTTAAGAACACATATTCATAAATATTTCATTTATTCATATGGATGATGATGCTAGGAGATTAGAAAGGGAGTTTGTAAAAAAATTCTCTCTCACACACATTTAACCTGATTGTTTCTCTCTCTAGCCTAATTCTTATTTTTTTTTCTTCCTAGCTTAGAGAATTACTACACTTAGTCTATTTATACTCTTTACGAAAATAAATAAAATTACATTTAAGCCCTAATAATTACACAAATATTGTTCTAAGCCTGATAAATTCTTTGTTGCTGATGCGTGACTGCCGGATGCTGACGTCATTCGGGACGACCGCTAAAGTTGACTGTTGACTTTGACCACAGTTGACCAAGTTTGACCAAGTTTGACTTTGGTTAATTTTCTTCATTTTGATCATATTTTTAGCATAGCTTCACCGTGTCAGTTTTGGTAATCATCATGAGATTCGGTGTTTAGGTTTTGGTTAGTATCATCTTCAAATAGTCCAATATTTTCTAATACTATTGTGTTTTTCTAAAATGATGAATTCTAAAAAATATATAATGATGACATAACATTGTTGGGTATCTCTAATATGTAAAACATAACAATAAATTAACAAATAATTAATCTAATACATTAAAGACAATAACAACATAACACAAAGCCTAATTGTGCTTTTTAATCGTTAATGTTATTTTGAATAGTAAGAGTTTTGAAAAATACATTGATGAAATAACATAATTATGTACCTTTAATTGTAAACACAACAATAGATAGTAACAAGTTTATATAATCTATTAAAAATAAGACAAATTAGATTTTAATAATCCAATTTATGATTTATCAGCTAATAATAATCCGTACTATCAATTTGGCCAATAATAATCGTAACTTTCATTTTTGCTGTCGAGGGTAATCGTACTAACACAATTTTTTATTTATTTACATTTTATTTTCACTCGATTTTGCTCATGATGATGATCGTGAATGAAATAGGAAAACATACAACGAAACAAAGTGAAAAATGAGTGAAAATCAAGTGTAAATTGATGATAATTATGCTACCAGGATTGCCCTTAACAATAAAATGAAAGTTAGAATTATTATTGATCAATTTAATAGTATAGATTATTATCGGGCAATAGGTCATAGTTTGGATTATTAATATCCAATTTGCCTAAAAATAATGATAAAATAACACATTGTGTTATCTTCAATACTATAAGTTTTGAAAAATATATTGGTGAAAGTATATCATCGTGTACTTCTACTTATAAAATATAATGATAGATAATAAATTTATATAATTTACAAAAATAATAACAAAAATAACACAAGAATACATATTGTATTATCTTTAATATTATAAGTTTTAAAAAAATATATTGGTGCAAGCATATCATTGTGTAGTTCTAATTATAAAACATAATGATAAGTAAGAAATTTATATAATTTATAGAAACAATGGCAAAAATAACAGAAAAATACTAAAGGTATAACACAAAGATGAATACATATAACAAATGATGTAAAATATATGATACAATAACTGATATTTGACACAATGAACTAATGTATTTATCACAGTGACCAAAATGCTATTCTCTTTAAAACAAAAGAATGACACGTGTCAAACCCACAATCATTCTTAAGCTTTTTAGATTAAACATCATTTTTACTATAACCTTACTCTTATATTTAAAGATCAGGCGAGCCCAAAGTTTCTAGCCCAAAGTCATTATTTTGTACCAAATTTTCCTTTAAGAACTTGAAGCCCAAATGGTAAAAGCAAAAATACCAAAACCAAACCGAAACCGAAATCCGAAAAAAAACCAAAATCGAACATTTTTAAAAACCTAGAAACTAAAATATCGGGTTTTGGTTTCGGTTTTAGACTAAAACCAAACCAAATCAACCCATGCACACTCCTAATTAAAATACAGAATGAAACTAAAAAAACAAGAACGAATACAAGAAAGGAAATAAACTTAAGAGTAAGCAATAACTAGAAACAATGAAACAGATATGGCTAAAGATTTATAATCAAAAGAGGTCCCAGCACTTTAAACAGATTTGAGGTCACTCAAGTGTGACTGAGGATTAGAACAAATACTAAAAATAAATATTGTCCAAATTAATTAAACCCCATTTTTTCACTAAATTTCCAACAAAAATTTTATAAACTATTAAGAGAAACAACACCCGCTCTTTTGAATTTTGATGTCAGATCAGTTTGATCGAGATCTTCTTATGTTGGTATTTTTGCAACTAACGCGAAAACATGTTTTACTTGTAAACAAATAATGTATTCACTGGTAAATAGAAGTAAACTCCCATACATACACTATACGAATGCTGTGGAGTGTTTTGAAGTTAACGTAAAACCATTTTATTACTAGATATAATATATTCACCACACGACACAAGTAAACACTATGACACTATTAGGAAGTAGGAACTATAGTGCATTCGCCTATGAATCAATTTATGAGATTATGGGTTTTGACATTACTTACGAAATATGACCATGTAAAAAATCTTTATGAGGCAGATTCAAAGGTTAAAAATTCGTTCACATTTTTAAGTGATTCTTAAAAAAATTGTGGATCTCATTTGATCCAAAATTTTGAGTTCGCCATTCAAAACAAATTAGGAATATCTGCAAACCATAGCAAGTACCACATAATCCAAATATATTTCAAGTTGAATATTGAATATATAAGAAATAGGGATTTTGTGAACGTGACATGTGAGTTAGAGAAGGTTGAGAAATCCTAAACTGGCAAATCTCAAATACGTAACGTGACAAAGATATACATGAAATCATTGTTGCTTATCTTCATGATCGTCGACAAATCCTGGAATTTGTTATTTGTAATAGGCAAATTGGATTTTAATAATCCAAACTATTATTTATTGTCCTATAATAATCCATACTATTGATTTGATCGGTAACACTCCCAACTTTCATTTTTATTACCAACAACAATCCCAGTAACATAATTATTAAAAATTTACGCTTGATTTCGACTCGATTTCGTTCACAATAATGAATATGAGCGAAATGAAAAAAACATACAAGTTAAATCGAGCTTAAAATAAGTACAAATCGATTGTGAATGTATGATAATTATACTACTGAGACTGTTATTAGTAATAAAAATGAAAGAGTTTCACTTGGTGCAATATGCTTCAAGTGGGACAGAGGTTTTACCACAGTGTGTATTTGAGTGGTGGGTTTCTCCTGAAATGATGGTCGTGTCGGGTCACCAACGATGTCTGTGTTCGCAGACGTGGGTGGCTTTTTGACAATAAGTTTACTCGGGTGACTAGGTTTAAAGAAATTTTTCTTTAAAAAAATGAATTAAATGATTGAAATTAGACTTGGTTAAAGTTCACTTTGATTTTTAAATGGGTTATTGGATTTTAATAATCTCAACTTTCATTTATTGGTCGAGATTAATCTCAACTCAAGAAATGTTTACAATCACTTCTAACTTTGACCTTATTTTCCTCTAATGATCCATTACTAATTGAGAGTTAACCATCGTTAGTTTTTTTATGAAATGAGACCAACTTTGAGCAATTTTTCAACTCAGGCACCGCCTAGTCTCAATTAGGTCCGTTTTCCATCTTCTAGCCTTCGTTATCACCTGAAATCTACCTCCAACGAGTCGGGTAGTTCAAATCAGGGAATGAAGATTGACGGGTTTTTAGGTGTGCAAGTTTCAAATTGACGGACCTGATGATAGATAAAACTAACGGGGTTAACTCTCAGTTAGTTAGGGATCGTTGGAGGAAAATAAACTGAAAGTTGGGAGTGTCCGTAAACATTAACTGAGTTGGGATTAATCCCGAAAAATAAATAAAACCTAGGATTATTAAAATCCAATAACCCTTTTTAAATAAAAAAAACCCTTAAATTATTAAAAAAAATTAGAAGGCGGCATCTTAACATTCCTTAAAAATCTGAATATTTAATTTAAAGTTAATACATGCATGTGTAGATTAACGTGGGACCGACATCATCATGTGGTCCACGAATATTATTGGTACAAGTGGACAAAAATTGTGTTGTACATGTCCTACTTGAGCATGTTGGCAGTTGATGGCCATATTTGTGTCCACCCAAAGATTATAGGGATCCATACATTTTGGTTATTTCTTTCATTTTTGAGGTGTGCTCTCTGTTTATCTGAATTATGGGTTGGGTTTTAATCTTAATGTTTTAGTTTTTATATAATAATATACTTTTTTAAACAAAGTACAAAATCTAATATGAAATTTGAATTTTGGATCTAACCCGATTCAAATACTAAGAAACAAAAGTCATACTCGGTATCACTCTTGGTGATGTTTAAGGTTATAAACATTGAGCAGCCACAATGTGTTTACGCATACCTATTATAAATCTTATTTCTAAATTTTTATAAAACCCAAATCATCGTCGGTTCCTAGAAAAACCCATGTGGCTTCTTGTATCTTCACTAAGACATTTAATGATAGCCAAAGAATCTACATTACAAGCCAACATTTGATCCAAGTGCTATCGTTTACTAGTGCTACCTTATGATTATTTTTTCAAGTGGATTTCATTTGTGTGTTGAATTATTAATTATCATGATCATTTAGTCATTGGCTTTTAATTGAATAATAATCATAGGTTGTGTGGGAAATGTAAAATATAAAATGATAAGACATAGCCATTACGAGGTAAAGCGATTAAAAAGAAAGAAGGTTAAGGTGCTAAAACATGAAGTCAACAAGTAACTAGGATAAACATATTTGAGGCCAAGTCACCAAATATTGAAATTTCATAGATTAAACAATTGTTAACATCTATTTGTTTGACTTCATACCTTGTAGCAACACAACTCTTAATATTAAATTTCCACCTTATTTATTCTAAAGTAAATAGTAGTAGCATATTTTTTTATTATGCTTACAACTAGTTTGATACACATACATATGAAGTTTTTTTTGACCAAACAAATATAAGGTGTTATACCCTACTTTTAGAAAAGGTATCAAATGGTACGAATAAAATAAAACTTCAGACTTGAAATATATATGTAGTTTATAAAACATTTGTTTTTACATATAGTTTGCTTTACAAAAAAGATGTTGGTTTAATTCATTGCAACAAAAATGTTATCTTGGCCCACCCTTTTACTATACTAAATAGAACCAATGTTTTGTTCTATGATTATAGTTGTATACTTGTATTCTACATGAAGTCTATTTTCTTTATCTAGTTACTTTTTCACTCATGGACACGCATCGCATACACACTTCAAGTACAAACTGAAGCACGTGTTAAAGTTTTAAATTCAAAATTCATCTTCAATAATTGGCATAATATTGATGATTTTAGTAACATCAAAGACCCTAAACCATAGTAGTGTTTGATGTGCTTCAAATTATACATATAAAACATATCAATTGCATATAAAATATTTCCAATACTCTTACTAAAAGTAATGAATTGATACCTAAATCGTTTAATTATACTTTTTTAGGTTTGAAAAATAGCAAGGTGGACAAAAAAAGCTTAAACAAGAAGAAAATTAAAGAAAACTGAGCTCTAAAATCCAAGAATAGGCCATGCCTCATGAGGCACACCCCCATGCAAAATGTGACATACCCTCGTGTTTGTCAGTTAGAAAAGACAAAAGTATTGTACCCCCGAGGTGAAAACGATCGTGCCCAAATAAAGCACGGGAGCGTGCCCCAACCCTAACACGGGGCTATGCCCAATGAGGCACGGGGACGTGCTAGACAGGACTTTTGCATACGATCCAACCAAATTTTACGTACATCACACTAGCATGGGGGCGTGCCTTGGGAGGCACTTCATTTCCAAAAGCCTATAAGTAGCAGCTTATTTGCCACTTTAAGGAGAGCATTTGGAGAGGTCAGTGTCGGTGGTATCTCTCGGGAATTCAGTTTTGAAGGTCTTTATAAGGCTTTGGAGTTCCATTCAACACTTAAAATACGACCGAGATCGTTTAAACACCATAGTGTATCACTAGATTAATTGTTCCAATTTACCAATGATTTCATTACTATCTTCTATCTTTATTGTTATGTTTAAGCTTATTATGAGCTAAACTCTTATTATCATTCTAATTTGATGATATTTATGTTATTTGTGATGAATTAAAGGTGTGGTTTATATTTTGTTAAAGTTATGGTAATTTTAAGTAAACTTTTGATATGTAGCATCTATATTTAAACGTGTAGTTATAAACTTATGATTTGTAATTGCGAATGTCATACAATGTTGAAAACCCTATAAATTAGCTTTTATTCATGAAACTGGTCTTTATAATAAACTCATGGCTAATGAACTAAAAATAATTATTAGAAATCATATCACCTTAACTTCTAATCATTTACATGTTTCGTTTTATTTTATTTGAGAAATCTACAGTAATTGTTATGCTTTTTTAAAACTAATGGTATGTTCAAAAAGAACTTGATCAATTCTCTTTCTAACTTTAAGTTACGTTTCAGAAATCATATGTTAAAAGGATGCATAAATATTACCTACATCACTAGGGACTCGGTGGTTGAGTTGTAAGTGACTCGATACAACTTTCCTTATCACTATCGAGCCAGTTTAGGATAATTCCATGCTTGCTCATATTTATAAACATTAACATAATTACATGAATCTATATCTTTAATCATACCACCTATTTCATCACAATTAATAAAGTGAGACCTAAATTAGAATGATAGCCCCATTTCACTAAAAATATATCCAAAAGATCTATCTTTATTCACCTATTATTTTATTTAAATTATCATTTTAAAAATTAAAAATTTGGTCACCTTAAATCAATAATTATTTTCTTAAACCAAAATCCAATCTGATGGTTAAATATTAAGGTTGTTAAGTAAACTTAGTGTGTCCATGGATTGACATTCAGTTCACACCATCACTGTATCATCACACGATGGGTACACTTGCCTTTTGTATGTGTTGTTTAGTATAAGTAAAAACCGTTTAAAATAAAATATGTGCTAAAAACCTTAATCGAAATATAAATACCATTTACACCCACTAGTTTCTTAGGGGCACCGTCCCAGTGGGTTCCAACTAGGGCAAAACCCTTGGCTGGGTCCAATCAATGTATATAGCCCTTGCAGGGGTAGCATTGCCATGTTAGTGTGAAAATATTTTATTATGAATTTGTTTGTTATAAATTAAAAGTTGTTTCAGATATGTTTGTTTGATTAAGTTTCATGAAATTTGATCTTAAGTTAATATCAATAATCATTCACAAGTCGCTAATGATCATTAGTGATAACTTGATGCATCAATAGCAAGATCAATGAGAACTCAGGTAAGTTGCTAGTGAGCAAGCAGCGGTTATATAGATAAATGGCAACAGATTTGTAGTGGAAAGTAAGATCAGTAGCAAAAGACCAAATAGTAGCAACTCTATACAATTGCAACCAATGTCACCATCAACCAGGAGATCAATGGTAACTTACCATGGATGGTTATTCCGTTGATGTAACTGCTAACTATATATTGTTATATTCATCAATTGGAACATTATAGTAATTCATTAACTATAGAAAGCAACTCGTATGGTTTGTTTACACATGAATTATATAAAAAATACTCACACTCGTACTCTATAGAAAATTCACATAATAGTTCATATAATATACATTTTTGTTTCGAAGCTAAGGAATTATTACCGTATGTCATTCTTACTTATGTGATTATGCTAAATATCATAATAATATGTTATTTTGTGGCTTTAATATTTGTTTCTTCCCTAATCAAGGACTATGAGGTTGTTTGGTAGCTTCTTGATGATCCCATTAAGAAGACTACATCTAAATCGGTCAGTAGTAAAGTGAGTTTGGTTTACTTAAAAGACACATCTTAATGATTCATTGAGCCTCTTCATGGACAAGTTTTAGAAACATGCCAACTAATTCAAAGGTTACCTTTAATTCAATTCGATCTCTTAATGGCTCAACATAAGATTCTTAGATAATTCCTATGTCATCTATAAATCCAAGGAATAATTCAAATACAAACGAAGAGAAATTGAGAAAACTATTAAAATAAATTTAAGACCTTGATTGGTTGAGATCTATGGTTCTTAAGTATTCCCTCAACTTTATTTCCTTTGTTATCTATATTCATTTTCTCACTATTAAATTAATCAATTTTTTTTTTGTCAAAATTCATCATAGTGAGGAAGGATATGGTTAGTGTGTGAGTTTTTATTTGAATTAAAATAAAAATTAGATTTTATAGCCAATGAGCTCTAGATCAATTGGTTTGAGAGTAGATATCCCATGACTTTTCAATGTGTAGGTCATGGGTCGATTCTTACTTTGTGTAATATGTTTAGATTGCCAGAGATTTTATCATAGTGGGTCTTTGGGCGGTGGGTTTTGCCTGGAATGGTGGGTGGGTAAGGTCACTAGCGCTATCTATTTTTGTAAAGTGTTGGTGATCTTTCGTCGATGAGTTTACTCTGGTGGTTAGGCTTAAAGTTTCGTTAGCTTTTCCAAGAAAAAAGGTTTTATGTACTTATTTAATATGCGTATCTTAAAGATCATTGTTAATGTAAGCAATTTGAACAAGAGTGAAAACATAAATATAAGTAGAGTTAATTGATTTTTTCATCCCTGTGGTTCCATAAAATTATCATTTGAATACAAAAGTTTAAATTTTACCATTTACATTTAAAGGTTTCACTAAAATTACCATTTGAAGCCATTTAACTACACCTTATTAACACCATTAACTTTTTTTCATTAACTTTTCTATATTATGGGTATTTTAGTCAGAACAAGTACAAAATAAAATATCAGTCATACATGAGGTGTTTTATACGTTCAGTTTTTTTATAATCACCATTGTGATTTGAATCTACTTGTTACATAAAGCAACGTACAAGGATAAGCACCAAAAATTGACCTATTTTTACTTTATTATGCATACTCCACAAAAAAAATATAAATAAAAAAAAGTTACACGATACAAACTGTCTGAATAATAACCATAAAACACAAATCATTATAAAAGTAAAAGACAATAAACAATATGACATTAACAGTTCCTGAATAATAATCGTAAAATAGCAATTATCGTAAACATAGTTAAACTTTAAACCAAAGGATAAAATCCCTCACGTGAAAGTAGTTTTCTATTTTGTAATTGTTTTGACTAAAATACACCTACTATAGGAAAGTTAACAGAAAAAGTTAACAGTGTTAGTTGGGTGTGGTGAAATGGATTCAAATGACAATTTTAATAAAATACTTGAATGCAAATGAAAAATTTTATACTTTTAGATTTAAATGATAATTTTTGTAAAACCATTGGGATGAAAAAGACATTAATTCATATAAGTAAACCATCTTAATCATTCTTCTTGTCCGTTTTTTATATATAATTTCTTTAGACTTTGACTATTTGCTTACATTTAAAAGTCATATTCAGTAACTATTGAAAATGACTTCAATCAAGCTATACTGTAATATGTGATGGTGCCTTCTACTTGTTGCGGATGGAGAAGACTCAACAATGAATAAAACTTGACCAACCATCCTATTACAATCGGTAGATATTCTTTCATATCGTTGAGTTGCAGAAAAAAGTATTTGTTGATACGTGAGTTTTTTTTTGGCTGCGAGATATTTGGTTCATATGTTTGCATTTGTATAAAGATATCAACGTTTAAAAATATAAAAAATAAAACAAAATATTCATATTTTGCATTTTAATTTCCTTAAATAAAAGTAATCATACATCAACCTATAAATTAATGTAATGACACTTCATATTAATCTATGAGTTATTTCATATGACTCATCTTTCCATGTTTAAATAGACGTTTCATCTAACAATCTTCTTAATCTAATAAAATGGTAAATGGGATGTCACGTGTCAGCATCATATTTATTCTCATCAAATTTTTCCCGCTTCTTTTTTTTATTAAATAACTACATTAATTACTAATAATATTATTTATTTTTACATTATAATTAGTTTTTAAATAAATTAAGAAATAGATCTTTTTATTAATGTTATTTCTATAGATATACTTTTTTATAAACATAATTTTTTTTCTAAAATATCAAACTATTTTTACGTAATATTTTAAAATTGATTTTTCTAAAGTAAATTTTTTATAAAACAAAAATACTTAAAATATAGAGTTATTGTAAGGGCATTTTTTAAAATGGAACTTTTTTAAAACGTTATTTTGAAACAAAATATTTAATTCATCTTTGAAAAAAACAAAAAAAAACTTAAAAAGTTTATATTATTCTTTTATTACTTGTAGTTATTACTAATACGTAATTCCAATAATATCATTTCTTAGTATATCGTTTTATAATTAATAATTTTATTCTATTTAATATTTATTTGTTCAACCCGTATAATACACGGGTTTACTAAAACTAGTTGATGTATATATTGTGTTTTTCTTTGAATTGCTAAGGTTTCTGGCATCAAGTAAGACAATAAAATATGCACATAATAAAAATATAGATCTAGGATTACTTTTTAATTAATATAACATATAGCCATATCTGTAAACCTAGTTAGTAATTAATATGGGATGACTAAATATGCAGCATATAATCAAACACGTCTGTCTTTTGATTTTAATAATTTTGAATTTTTAAAGGTTTATATGTCAGCATAAGCACATGTATACAACAGTATACACTCGTTTTAAACGTGTATACGTTTGAATATGTTTATACGCCCCTAGATGACTTTTTGTACGCTTGTATACACATTAAATTGTATCGTCCATATGATAGGGGATACATTGAGTAAAGACATAGGCGATGTAGGTTTATCACAATTCATTTAATATATTAACTCTTTGCCTCCAACGTTACTTCTTTTGGGTATAAAGGTATGTTTTTCAAAAATAATTATCTTGACTTTAGAACACGACTCTATGGTCTGGAGCATGAATGTCCTATCGAGTTTAAGGTGTCTGCGTTGAAAATTAGTTTTAAACAACAAAAGTAAAACATGTAACATATCTATCATCAAATCATAGATCTCTCCTCAGGATCTAGTTGCGAGTAAATGAAAAATATGGTAAAAAACAACCATAGGGTATTTAAGAGTTCTACCTTATGAAAAACTCGATCTTTGATGTAGAGAAAAGCTAACTAATAATCTCCACAACAATGCAACTTGGCTCACGGTTGCTAGCCCAAACACATGGCACGTTTAAACCAAAAGCTGATTCGGTTTGTTTGGCTTTGGTTCGATCGAACCTGAGAACAAACTTTGGTTCTCTCTCCTTCTCTTGTTCGTGTGAAAGCTGAAGTAAAGGGACGAGCAGTCGATTTTGGGTGTGCAAAAACAATGGAATAGAATAATGAGCTAGAAGCTAAAAGTCTTGTATTTATGATCCCAGTATGTAAATCTTAATCCTAAACATTAGAAACAGGTTACCACAATATCACTCAAACACAAACTCAATTTGTTAGGGTATAATGAAGCTTAAGCCATCAATGTTGATATATCTAATATGTTAATTTGTGAATTATGTTTAAATGGATTTATATAAGAACAATTGGATTGTTAATATTATGTTAGAGTTATAGTAAAAATAATATTTAATCTAAAAAGTTTAAAAAAGATTTTCGGCTTTACATTGTTTTTTTTATTGTTTTAAAATGGATAGTATTTTAGTCATCGTGTCAAATTCATTAGGTCATTGTATCTAATAAGTTAGATCATTATATCAAATATTAGTTCACTTTGTCAAATATTTTTTTATCATTTGTTATATGTATTCATCATTGTATTGTATATTTTAGATCATTTCATGTTATTTTTGTTATTGTTTTTAATATATTATTGTTATCTTATCGTTGTGTATTACAATTAGGGATACACAATGATTCACAAATGTGATTTTTTAAACTCATTGTGTCCAGGATAACACAATGACAAACAAAAAACACAATGTGACATTTTCTCATTGTGTTTTATATTTCATATCATTTTGTGTTATTGTTTTTAATGTATTAGATTAATTAGTTATTAATTATCATTGTGTTTTACATAATAGAACTACACAATAGTGTTATTTCGCCATTATGTTTTTTTAGAAATCATTTTTATAAAAAAAACACGATAGTGTTAAGAAAAAGACACAATGAACTGACACAATGACGAGTAGATTTCATATGAGCTGAAAAACATAAAAAACATATTATCTTTTTATATAATGATATTATACTCATTTTAAATAGCGTGTATTCAAGAGACTAGGTGGAAGGGGGGTTGTAAGATCATTATCTTAGAGGATGATGCTAACCAAAGATCTCTCAGCATGCACTAAAGTACAAGGAAGTAATTCGGAAGATTTGACAATAAACAAAGAAAAATAACTAAGTGTCAAATCTTTCGAAGCCAAAGACATAAATCTTTCGAAACCAAAAGTGAAGTCTTCCGAAGCTTAAAGACAAAGTCTTCTGAAGCTTGAAGACTGAACTTTTCTGAATACTAAGAAGACATGTGTGTCTGACATACTTTTGACAAAAGCAGAAGACCTTCCCGCTGTCAGCTCTGAAGACTCACCAACTTATATAAGTTAGTGATTATTTTTTTACTTTTGTCAACTGTACATCATGGTCTTTTATCTATAACGTCTTACTTTAGTACTTTTATCCTTATTGTAATACAATAGGATGTGAGCTATGGCATGTCATAGTCACATGTCAAAAGACAATCTGTCTTTTGACTTTACATTGATCTTGTTGTCTAGATTAGTGTCCAGTAGACCTTCAAATATGGCCAGCTGTAGGTTGTATTATAAATTATCTCATGTATCAACCTTATGACTAAGCTTTTTAACACTTGTAAACACTTGAGAGCAATATACATCATCCTTGAAAAACCAGTCTTTGTGTTCTTGAGTGTTCTAACTTTTTATTCTTAATTTCACTGCCTGGTTCTCTATTTGATCTAGTAAGTGTGTTTAGTTGATAATCTCCAACTATGAAACTGTTGTGAATCATAACCAGTCCTGCAATTGGTATCAAAGTTTCTCAGGATCTTGATTGCAAGATCTCACCATCTTGAATCACTTTTCAGTTTCACATTCACTTACTTGCTCAAATGGCAGCTCTTTCTAAAGCTGATATGGAAACCGACACAATGATTATGTCTCCACTGATCACTCCTAGTGACTTTGACACTTGGTACATGAGAATAGAAGGCTTCAACAAGTCTCAAGACAGCAGGATGTGGAGATCTGTAGTCTTAGGACTTCACATCCCAAATACTAGTTCAGCAACTGCTGGAGGTGGGATGATACCCAAGGAAATAGCTGATTATTCTAAAGAATACTAGAAGAAAATAGACGTTAATTAGAAAGCCATGACCGCTCTTCAAACTACTCTTCCTAACTCGATCTATAGAGGCTTCAAGAAGTGGAAGTGTGCAAAATAACTCTGGGATGCACTAAAGCTGATGTATAAAGGGTCTGAGGAAGCTTAGGAGAACAAGAAAGACATCATGAAGCAGTAGTTTGTTCAACTACAAGACAGGTGAAACTATGACTCAATAATACTTTAGGTATGTTGAGATTGTAGATACTCTAATGGATGTTGTAGTCAAACTTGAGAATAGGGATATAGTGAGAAAGTTCATGTTCTCTCTTACTAGACAATGGACACACTACTGTATGGCCATCAAAAGATCTAAAAACCTCTCTACCCTCACTCTCACTGAGCTGTATGGTATCCTGAGCGGTTACCAAAATGGAGATGAACATGCAAGATTCTTCTACCAGCTCATCCAACACCTAAAAGAGTTCAGCCCTTCATGTGGTTGAAAAGGATAGCAAAGAACCACAACATCATCTCATCTGCTACCCTGACAACTCACCAAAGGGTCCTTTCATCACCTTCCCAGAGACACTATGAGAGAGCTACACTCAAGGAAGTCCATTCCATGAGCCCTACTCTTCTTAGGCCTTTGTGCCTTTAGATGAAATTTTTGGAAACATTCTTTTCACCATTAAAGACCTAGACTGCATCCATCCAGATGATCTGGAGTACATGAAAATAGTCCAGCAGATGGCTCTTCTCACTCATAAAGCCAATAAGTTCTACAAGAGGACAGGGAGGAAGTTTTCAAGCAATGAGTCCACTAGAAAGTTTAGGTTGGACAAGAGTAAAGTCAAGTGTTATAACTATAACCAAATAGGCCACCTTGCTCGAGAGTGTAAATCACTAAGAACAAATGATGGCCATACACAGTCCAGGCCAAACTACACTGAGGCAGCTCCAAGATCTGAGAAGCTCAACTAACCAAAGCAGCAAGCTGTAGTTGCTGTTGAAGAATGAGGCTTTGATTGGAGCTTTCAGGTGGAAGATGTGTCCCCAGAAAATGCCCTGATGGCATATTATGATGAATAAAAGGTATTGGAACATCTTTTCTCTCCTAAATGCATTGCTAAAGTTAACATGTACAGGTCTTATAACATGGAAGTAAGATCTGATCTTTAGTCCTTAAACATTTTAAAAGCTAATTTTAAAAAAGAAAAAAATGATTATAAGCTTAAAATAAAAGATTTAGAGAAAACCATTTCTACTCTATAACATGAGCATACAAACTACAGGACTCAGATTAAAGATCTTGTTGCCAAGTTAACTGAATGCCAGGATGAGCTTGTGATCAGCAAAGCCAAGACATAAAAATATGTTCTTGAAGGAAACATTCAAGAACATTATATCTTCATCCTTGCATGCAAAATTTTATTATCAGAACAGGCAGGGACTTGGATCAAATGAAATAGCTCCTCCACACACATTGCTATCAATTAGAGAACCAAGGTGTGGAACTTGTGAAGATGAGCTGCTTTCTATTGATCCTATCCTAGAGGAAGATAAAGATAAAGAGGATATAGTGAAGGATGAACCAGAAATAAGTGAAGAGGTTCATTCTAAGAAGGATCACTATATCCTTGGAGAGAAGAAGAGACGAAGGATGTCCAATTTATCAAGAAATAACTTGATCAGGGCTGCGAAAAGAAGATCCAAGAAACTGCAGGAGATCAAGCCCACCTTCAACCCTAGGCAAAAACAACTTTTCATCTCTGTTGGGTTTGAGGTGAGGAAGATTGAAGACTTAACCAAAGACTCTAGTAACAAGAGTCCTAGTTCAAGTCTAAGCCATCCTATTGAGGAAAAGAAGGTTGAACCATTATGCACCACTACTGCATAGGTTGGACCATCCAACTCCAAAGGCCAGCTTCACCCTCAGAAGCATGCTGCATCATCCAAGAAGATGAAGAAGGGGCTGGAAAAGGATCAAAACAAACCTTATCCTCAAGACAAGAATCTCAGAAGAAAGCCTATGGAATGTATCATGTGTGGTGGTACAACTCATTATGCTAAGGGTTGCATTTACAATCCTAAGAGTACCATTCACATGCATAAGAAGAAGACTTTTGAAGCATCAAGGTGACCTAGAAGAAGATAGGTGGAAAACAATCTTCAGAAGCAAATTTGGTCTCGAAAGAAAGGAATACTTCTGAAGCACTGAAGTCTGCTGCAGTGGATGCAAAAGCTTCCGAAGGTTCGGTCTCCAAAACTTCCAAAGTCATAAAATCTTTTGAAGTTCTGAAAGCCAAGTCTAATCTTCCCAGGATAGCGTGGAAGATGAAGGAAGGCCATGTGACTAAAGTTTATTCATCAACAACAGGCAAGGATCCCATAAGCTTGCATATAAGATCAATGACTGTAGAACTATCTTCAGTTTATCTTGATAAGCCCAAGACTAGCAAGGCTTGGGTTTCTAAATGTAACAAATCATCTCTTTTCATGTGTAGAAACAGATGAATACCAAAAGAAATGTATGGATCATTGCTAGTGGTTGTTCCAAGCACATGACTGGCAATGGCTCTTTGCTTTAAAACTTTGTAAACTTGATGGAGGGCCAATTGCTTTTGGAGGTGAATCAGGAGGTTATATTACTAACAGGGGTAGGGTCACAAATGGTAAGCTCAGCATTGAAAAGATAAACTTTTTCAAATAGCTTGAGCAAAACCTTTTGAGTGTGTCTCAATTTTGTGACCAGAGATATAACATACTCTTTACTGAGCATGAGTGTTTTGTTCTCAAACCCGATGTGATTATTTCTCAAGAGCATATTTTGCTCAGAGCCCCCAAAAAAGGGAAAATGTACAAGATGGATTTGCAAGAAACCTTCCCTTCTAGAGAAGCTTCTTGCTTTCTATCCAAAGCAAATAGTGATGAGTCTTTCCTTTGGCATAAAAGAATGTGCCATGTAAACTTTAAGAACATGAATAAACTGATCAAGAAAGATTTGGTAACTGGAATGCCAAAGAAAGAGTTTACAAGTGATGATCATTGAGTTGCATGCCTGAAAGGAAAGCAACACAAAGTGTCACACACTCCAAAGGAAATGAACTCCATCACTACTCCCCTTAACTTATTACACATGAATCTCTTTGGCCCCATAAGTGTAATTAGTTTAGGAAGAACTTCATATTATCTTGTGATCACAGATGATTTCACAAGATATACTTCGGTCTTCTTTCTTAGAAGTAAGAATGAGACCCATGTTTTAACAAATCTTGTGAAGATGTTTCAGGAACAATAGGTAGTATATCTGCAGAAGATCCTGATCCAAGATTTGTGCTGTGAAGATCAAATGTTCAAATTCCTTCAGCACCAAGTGTAAATTCTGTCAGCACAAATATGATAACAAATTCTTTAGCTGATACATCTGAGGTGCCAACCAATTCTAGCAACAAGGCACAAAACTCAAATGAAGGGATCTCCAATGTAGTAAGATGGAGATAGTGAAAGTGATCAAGAATATCTTGATGCTGACCATCACTCTATTAAAGACAACATTAATAATGTTACATACTCTTTAGATCAAGTCACACTTGATGGGTATGATGATGTGGTAGGTGATACTTAATCACCAGATCTAAATTTCTCAAATTTGGATCTATCAAATCAACTTGTTATGATTCCTCAGCTAAGAATCCACAAGTCACATCCTACCACAAACATCATTGGTGATGTTGAAATTAGAGTGAGAACAAGAGGACAAACCTATGATCAAAATGTTTATCTGCACTCTTGCTTCCTATCCCAGATTGAGCCAAAAAAAGTAGGTGAAGCTTTAAGATATGGAAGCTATGTCCTCTTCCTCCTGGGAAGATGATAATAGGAACCAAATGGGTTTTCTGGAACAAGAAAGATGATAGAGGACTTGTCATCAAGAACAAGGCAAGACTGGTAGTCCAAGGGTATACTCAAGAAGAAGGGATTGACTACATAGATGTTTTTGCTCCTGTAGAAAGACTTGAAGCTGTAAGAATATTTCTTGCTTTTGCTACATCAAAGGATTTCAAGGTCTACCAACCTGATGCCAAGTGTGCTTTTCTATATGTGGTGATAGATGAAGTGTATGTCTGTCAACCACCTGGCTTTGCAGATCCAGATAATCATGATTATGTCTGCAAGCTTGACAAAGCTCTCTATGGATTGCATCAAGCACCAAGGAAGTGGTATGAGACACTATCACAGTACCTAGTTTAACATGGTTACAAAAGAGGTACTATTGATAGCACACTCTTTATTAAAAGAATAGGGAATAACTTGATGCATGTTCAAGTTTATGTTGATGACATTATATTTGGGTCAACTAATGAAAGACTCTGCTAAAAGTTTAAGAAGCTGATAAAGAATAGGTTTGAAATGAGTGCCATGTGAGAACTCAATTTCTTTTTAAGAATTCAAGTGAAGTAAGTTGACAATGGCATCATCATAAACAAGTCAAAGTATGTATAGGACATGCTAACCATATTTTATCCACTGATTGTAACGTTGCTAAGACTCCCATAGCCAGAAACCACTCCTTAGGACCTGATCTTGAGGGGGAGTGTGCGGATGAACATCAATACAACGCTATGAGTGGGTCTCTTATGTACCTAATAGCCAGCAGGCCTGATATCATGTTTGCTACATGCATATGTGCAAGATATCAAGCTAACCCCAAGATGTCACACCTGGTTGCTGTCAAGAGGATTCTTAGATACCTCAAAGGAGCTCCCAAACTAGGACTTTGGTATCCAAAGAATTCTAACTTTAATCTGAATACATATACAGATAGTGACTATGGTGGCTGTAATAGGACTGGCAAGTCTACATCTAGGGAATGTCAGTTCTCTGTTAGAAGGATAGTCTCATGGCAATGCAAGAAGCAATCCTGTGTATTTACATCAACTGCTGAAGCTGAATACATTGTTGTTGCAAGCTGCTGTGCTTAAGTGTTTTGGATTCAGAATCAGATGCTAGATTATAGATTCAACTTCAAGAAGACTTCTATCTACATAGACAACAATAGTGCTATCTCAATCACAAAGAATCCGGTGCAGCACTCAAAAACAAAGCACATCAATATCAGCCATGTTTATCTCGGAATAAAATTTTTTCAAAGTAAATATTCCTTATAATTTTAAGAAGTATGGACAGATTTTCTCATGGAAGAAATTAATTTGTATTCGGAAGAAAATAATGTCTTCAAAACTAACAACTACTTACTAAGAGATTTAACTTCAGAAGAAATTTTAATATATCTTCCGAAGCTTAAGTCTGCTTTTAAGTACTTATATGTTTTAAAGGACATTTTTCTTTCGAAAGCAATTAAGTGTCGGAAGTTTTATTTTCTACTTGAGAATAACTTCTGAAGCTTAATATCTTCCGAAACCAAATTTGTCTCGGAAGCAAAATTATTCTAAGAACATTTTCTTCCGAAGCACTTCTTCTCAAACTAAGGAATATCTTCCGAAGTCGATTTAAATTTGGAAGCTTTCTTTAATCTTTCGAAGAAAAATTATATTCAGAAGATTTTAAACTTCCAAGATAAGTACCTTTTTGGGCACTTTTTCAGAGGTGGGACAGACAACCGAATTTCAAAGTTTATCTTTTGCAATAACTTTGTCTCACATTCAAGCATATAAATATCATTTCCAATGGGTGTCACTCTCTCTTCTTCTTCATCTGCATCATTCAAGCCCTAAATTTTCCCACAAAATCTCGTTCTTCTTCAAATCTCTCTGCCAAAAACTTCATAAAGGGCCAACCCTGAACCTCAAAACTAGTAAGAAACACTCAATATGCATCTACACAGGCAACACAACCAAGTTGCTCTGTTATCTACTGAAAAGGATTCTAGTTTTTCAGAGATTTGCCGCTTTCTTTCACACTCTTTCTACCTCACCGCCCTTACCATTGTCCCTCCTCTATATGAAGATCAACTTCTGGAGTTCTAGAGAACTTACCAAGAGGTTATCATGGATGGTGAGAAGGCACTCTCTGCCTCAATGCAGGGGAGGATAGTTTTCATTACTCCAGCAACCATAAACCAACACCTATAGCTGGATGATGAAGATTGTGAACTGTCCTTCACCATGGAGGCAGTTAATGGATCACTCCAATAGACGGGCTATGAAGATGACTACTCAGTCAGAACCTTTAGGACGAGAAAGGTCTCTTCACAGTGGAAATACCTCCTCTATATGGTCATTCACTCTTTATCCAATAAGCATAGAGGATGGGACCAAGTTCTGGAAGACCTATACTATATAGTCCATGGAATGGTCTAGGGGATCAAGTTTAGGTACTCTCAATTTGTCTATACAAATTTACTTGCTAACTTAGATTCTCTTGAATATTACATGTTCCTTAGATATGTCCAGCACATTCTCAACAATGAACTGTGCTTACAGTTGAGGGGAACAGGTAATATTCTAAAGCTGAGACAGATGAAGCTCGACATCTCTAAAAATAATAAGGAAAATCATTGTTGTTTTTCCAGGGTAGGAACAACCCTTGTCCTAAAAATCTTAGAGCAATCTGCACAAGGTGAAGACCTGGCAATCCCAGCCAATGTTGAACCCACACCTTCTTCCCCATCACCTATACAACCACGAATCACCATCACCTATACCAGAAAATGCAAACGAATGCCTGCTTAGACTATTCAGATTGAGTAGGGTCCTATATACTCAACCATACAAGAGCAAGTGGAAACAAGAGCTCCCACTTCTCTTGTGGAATAGACCACTCCTATTCTTTCAAATATTAGTGTTAAGGTTCCTCATGCTCAGCCTGATGAGCTCACAACCCCAGCCTCAAGCCATCATCCAGAGTCTCAACACTTAGATGATTAACCTTCAGGGGAAAGCTACTATCCTCATCCTTTAGATCTTAACCAACCAATTTCTAACCTTGAATTCTATGATGATAAAGACATGGGTTTTAGTGAGTACCATGAATCTCTTTACTCCTCCCCTACATAAAGAGAGATGAGTGCTCCTGACACACCCATGTCTAGCCCACATCATCCACCCATGACTGAGGTGGAGCACTTTGAACATGTTCAAGAGGTCCATGCTGAAGAGGCTCTCACTTTTACAAGTGATTACATCATTCAGACCTCAACCACGACAACCCAACTTCTTGGCACTTCTTATGAAGCTGTCACAGAGTAGGGGAAATCCAGAGACCAAGAACAAATATCTAGTGGTGAGAGGGATGACTTTGGTTATGTACTCTTATCCCCCTATGATTCTTCTGATGAAAATGAGGTGAGCATGAAACAAATGGTGCAAAATTGACGAATACCTGCACATATCTTGTTTCAAAAGTTAGTCACCTGGAATCTCAGGTGGCTACCATACAAAGGCATGTGCTTAATCAGCAATTTGAGGTTACTGATCTCAAGGGTAAGCTAGCTGAGAGGCCTTCCAGGTATGCTCAACCATGGCCACAAGAACCTATGGATGTAATGGACCTAACCTCCAGCTCACTTGTGCAAGTGATGCTACCGAAAAGGGGGAGAAAGTCTCTACAATCATAGAACATAGGAGCGCTACATAGAAAATGGACATTGAGGATTTACCACCCTCACTTGCAACTGTCGAGACTCAACAACCTCCTCTAGTTCGTATTAATGTGGATGCCATCTTTCAAAGCTTATTTAAGAAGGGTTCTGTACCAAGGGCCATGTCATCTCCATCCAATCCTACTGAAAATCCAATCATAGGATGGAGGTATGACACTGATAGAAGGGCCTTGGTGCTTTCTAGATTCCAGGGTCAAGAAGAAGTCTTCAACATCTACAACCTAGGATTCTATAAAAGCTTTCCTCTTGCAATCTTGCCTCTTGTCAACCCAAGTCAAAACAGACATGCTGATAGGTTAGCAGAGAGGATTCAAATAAATGTGTCTGAGGAGTTTAAAAGAAGAACAAGCATATATAGACAAAGGCTATCAGGGAAAACAATTAGTCAACTGGATACTGAGTTGGACCCTAAGATTAGCTTTGAAGGGGAAACCTCAGTTGAAGGCCTAGTTATGGACTCTATGAACCTTGAGAGTCCTGCTCATTTAGAACCTCCAACTCTTAGTGAGACACTAGTTGGTGAAGGTGTCTCACAGCCTCTCCCTAACCAAAGCTCAAATAAAGAACAAGTTCAAGAAGGCCAAAGCTCTTACTTCCCCGAGTCACACAGGCCAGTGATTGACGAGGGAAAGAAAGTTCTAACTACAGAGGAGATTGAGGAGGAGAAAAGGGAGAGGAAGAGGAAAGCAAGGGAAGACAGATAAAGAGAGACTCCTAGTAGTTTGTGTAGGCTGCAATCAGGGATGCTCATAGGTCAAACACTCAAGAAGATGAGTTAAGGGCAGCCAGATTGAACTACTTGGGAACTAGGAACTACAATGTTGATGATCTAATATCTCTTCCTTTGGATATTTTGACTGAACTGGCAGACACAGAAGTGTCTAGAGAGAGGAAGGAAGCAGAGGATGCTGCTTTGCTCCTCAAAACCATAAAAGAAAGAAAGAAAATAAAATTATATAAAGCTCCTATCCTCTCCCCAGTTCAAGAGATGCCTGAGGAAGAAACTGTGGTTGTAGAGGAAGAAACTCAAGTAGACAAAGAAAAAGATAGACAAAACATGATCAATTACATAGGTGCCACAGGTTTCTACCAGGTAGAAGCTTTACCCCCTCTATCTTATGACTATATAGAGTTTGAGTATCTTAAGATGCTAGAACAAAAAGCCATTAAAGAAAGAAAAGCTGCTAAGAGAAAGATGAAGGAGGAAGCTCAAAAATCAAGGGCCATCATCAAAGCTAACAAGAAGAAGTCTAAAGACAGACAAAAGATAGTAAGCTTCTTGAAACTGTATGGGTTCTCCGAAGGAGGCTTGGTCCTATGTTTCTATCCACAATGGATGAGTACATCAGGGTGATCAAGCAGAAGATCAAGAGGGGTAAGCTTCAAGACTTGCATTCTCCACCAAGTCAAGTTGCACCTGAAGCTGAGGTTAAGGTTGAACCAAATCAGATAACGGAACCAAGACCTACTGCTAATCCACGGCCAGCTTCATCTTCTAACCCACAGCAAGGTCCTAGACCTTCTTCTGAACATGTGAAGGGAAAGGAACTAATTGAGAAGGAAAAAGAAGGAAGATGTGATCAAGACCAACCTTCTCAGTTACTGTATGAAAAGGGAAAAGGATGACCATTAGAAGAGACTTGAAGACAAAGAAGAAGAAGAAGTCTAAGGCATCCACCTCTACACCTCAAGATGAGTCAAAACATCCTAAGGGTCAATCAAAAGAGACTACTCAACCAACTCCTTTATCTGTAGAGCCTCTAGCTGCTAAGAGGCCGATCATGTCTTGGGTGTATTATCCAAAACCAAACAGATGGTATGCCATAAGAGATCAAAGAGGTCAACAAGTATTCTTCTAGTAGAAAATACTTGACCTGCCTAAGCATGATCTCTTAAACATGAAGAGATACTATGAAGGCCTGAAGAATCCAGACCAGCTGATGAAAAGAGGAATGGCTTTGATTCTGATGGCTTTAACCAAGTAAAAGATCCAACTTCATAGTAATCTTCAAGTTTTGGTAGCATCAGCCTAGGAGGAGTTTGTAAGATCATTATCTTAGAGGCTGATGCTAACAAAAGACCTGTCAGCATGCACTAAAGTACAAGGAAGTACTTTGGAAGATTTGACAATGAACAAAGAAAAATAATTAAGTGTCAAATCTTCCGAAGTCAAAGACAAAAATCTTCTAAAGCCAAAAGTGAAGTCTTCGGAAGCTTAAAGACAAAGTCTTCTGAAGCTTGAAGACTAAACTCTTTTGAAGACTAAGAAGACATATGTGCCTGACATACTTTTGACAAAAGCTGAAGACCTTTCCGCTATCAGCTCTAAAGACTCACCAACTTATATAAGTTGGTGATTATCTTTTTACTTTTGTCAACTGTACATCATGGTCTTTTATCCGTAACTTCCTACTTTTGTATTTTTATCCTTATTGTAATACAATAGGATGTGAGCTATGGCATGTTATAGTCACATGTCAAAAGATAATCTACCTTTTGACTTTATATAGATCTTGTTTTCTAGATTAGTGTCCAGCTGGCCTTTAAAGTATGATCGATTGTAGGTCGTAGTATAAGTTATCTCATGTATCAGTCTTAGGACTAAGCTTTGTAACACTTGTAAACACTTAAAAGCAATATACATCATCCTTGAAAAATCAATCCTTGTGTCCTTGAGTGTTCTTACTTGTTATTCTTAGTTTCACTGCCTGGTTCCCTATTTGATATAGTAAGTGTGTTTAGTTGATAATCTCCAACTATGAAACTGTTGTGAACCATAACTAGTCATCATTGTGTTTTACATAATAGAACTACACAATAGTGTTATTTAGCCATTATGTTTTTTAGAATTCATTATTTTAGAAAAAACACAATAATATTAAGAAAAAAGCACAATGAGCTAACACAATGACAAGTAGATTTCATATGAGTTAAAAAACATAAAAAACAAATTATCTTTTTATATAATGATATTATACTCATTTTAAATAGCGTGTCTTCAAGAGACTAGGTGGAAGGATGGTGAAGGAGCTTAAGTGAATGGATACAAGCTATGGTATTCAAGGTCTGACAGGGTAAAAAAACGAAGTGGGTCTGACGGTAGCCGAGGAAGTGGTGGAAATATTTAATGCTTACGCCCCACAAACGGGGTCAGGGGCCTAGGAGAATAGATATTTTTGGGACAACATGGATGCAATTTTGAGGACTATATCGACAGAGGGGAAACTCTTATAGGAGACTTTTAACAGCCATATTGGTAAAGAGAGTGATTGTTTTGCGTTGGTGCATGGGGGTTTTGGATATGGAGTCAGAAACGAGAGTGGAGGAAACCTTCTAGATTTTGCAGTGGCGCATGACCTAGGAATTTTAAACTCTTTCTTTAGATAGAGAAACTCTCATTTGATCCGTTTAGCAGTGGAGGTCGCAACAAAATTACTAAGGGGCGAAATAACCCAATCGATCAAAATTCACGTAGTCCAGTCCTTAATATCCAGCCAAGTGCTTACTTATTAAAGTAAGTTTTTCATTATTAGTTCAAGTTCAATGTCCGTCCTTAAGGTTCCAATCCTGAGTTTCTTATGTTCATCGTATATGTATGTTCTAAGTCTTTCGGATCCTATTATATCCATTAAAAAAATTCAATCTTTGCACGGCTCTCTTTTTGGGTAAACTTCACATTTCATAATGTACATACCTTAGTTCGAGTTCAATGACAAATTAACCTTGGGTTTCTTAACTTTAAACACCTTAAGTTCCAATATTATCACGTTTAATGACTTAATATCGATGTTCATACATTAGTCTTAAAGATTATATTTTAGTTAAAAAATTTCAGCATATTGCGTTGTATCTGCACTGATCTCGCGTAGGCTGCTTGAAGGTTAAACGATAACGAAGCGATGCAAATTAGGTATCCCTGGAAAGCTAAGATCCTAAAGAAATTCTAAGGAAGAATCAACTCGAATAGACAAAATATGAGAGAGATATGACCTCTTGAACATGGACTAACCTTCTGCTCGGATATTCCAGATTTGACCTTTGGTTTTGTTTCAATAGTTCGGTTTTATCAAACAATGTCAGATTAAGACGAGACCACTTGGGTTGGTTAGATGACTCTCTAAAATTATTTTTAAACCTACAATTCAACCCAATTGGACTCCATATCATTGAGATATGACCTATAGAAGTTGACCAAACTTCATGACAACTTTCTGTCTAATTCCCGACATTTGTCCAATTCCAAAAGCACAACTTTTGACCATGATTGGCCCAAAACTCAATTCAACATTTATTTTATGTTATACTTGACCTATTTACTGATTTATACCATTAGTTAACCATTGAATTTAGTTCCATCTCGTTATATTATATTTTAGTAACATTGGTTAGTGTATCTTTTCATTTAACAACAAAGTTTAATTCTTTTCGTATCTATTCACGTTTAATTGATTGATTAACATTTATTTTAATGGAAAGGTTTTCCCAAATTGTCCATAAGAACCATCAAACTATGAATTACAATCAATAAAAATACAATACCAATAAAAATCAATAAAAGAGGGTTAGCAATTCGTGACGATCCAAATCCCAATAGCATAATTCTTCATTATCCAATTCACAAAACTAAGACTATATGATTATTAGATAATGATTTGATGTTTAAAAATGAATATCATTAAGAACAAAAAAGTAGGAGTATCAAATCGCATAATCGAAACGAATAAACTACCAGAATTTGTAGGTGACTAGAGAATAATCAAAATCCAATATTGATCATTTGAACAATTCCAAAATTAATGGAATAGTGATGATGGATCGATGGTTATGATGAAAAATATAAGGAGGCTAGGGTTTCTAAAAAGAAAAGAATTGGAGAACAAGAATTAAGAAATGAGAAAAATCAAGGGGGAACCCCTCCAATTTTGGGAAGTCTCGGCCACGACAAGGGGAGGGGGCAAGGCCCCCGGGCCCTTGGCCCGTCCTGTGAATTTCGGTCCCTTCTTGTCCTGATTTTCTCATTTTTTTATTTATTTGTGTGTTAGGAATATTTCAAGCTATTATCTGACATATGATTCGTAATTATTTAACTTTTGGTTAAATTATGTTTAACTAGTAGGCCTTAGGCAAAGGCTACCAGTGCACAACTTTCTTTGCTTTTTTGACTTAAATCTTTTTGTTTTTACGTTTCGAAGTTTTTTAGTCACAATCTCAGCGCGGAACCATCGTGCCAAGACTATTTCGGTGAACCTACCACTGTTATCATGTCTAAGGCCCATGTGTCTCTATAAGGCTTGTATCATACATTTCATGTACAATACGTGTCTATACATGTCCAAGTCATTATTTACGGTACGAGTCAAAGTCAAGTCGACTTTCGGGTTAAAGTAAACATCCAAGGTCAAAGTCAACACACATGTTTTACACACGAAAATTATGATTGATCAAGATCGCAAGATTACAAGACAAGTCAAGACTACTTCCAAATTTCAGATATTACAAAGAAATATCTTAAATAGAAAAGGAACAATAATGAGCAACTGATTTTTGACATGAAGTTCAAGGTAAAATAATTAAACCTGGTTTCTTGAAAGTAGCTTACGCATACAAGGTTTTGTTCTTGTTTCGATACAACAAGATAGTAGACCAAGAAGGTTATTAAAGATTGCAAGACCAAGAAGGTTATAAAAGATTGCAAGACACAAGTTAGTGGCCGGCCGGCTTAAGACCGAGAATTAAAGTTGAAGAGTTATAGGTATTACTCGGGATGAAGGATCTTGGTGGTACGGTGTATCGAACACAGGAATAAACTAGTGAAGATCAAGGAATGCTAGTGGTTACTGGAATGGATGACCAATACCGTAGTCAAGGAAGTGGCAGTGACAATTTATAAGACAGACAGACTAATTGGGGTCAAAGGACTCTTTAGGAACGGGGTAGTGCTCGAGCTTGGAGTTAAAGACATGTTTAATACGGTTCAAAAATTAAGAGATGATTGTTGGTAGTAATTTCTAACCTGATTCATAAGCCAGTGAAGGTCGGGGACCTAATTTGACAAGTCGGTCAAGCTTGGTTTAGTTACTATTATTTATCATCAATAACTTTATATTCATTTGATGTATGCTATATAATAATTATTTTAAAAAATAGTAATTGCCATCATTTGAGATTTAAATTATTTGTATATGTTATTTCAACTCAATTACAGTACATATGTTTTTGATCGAGCTGTCTATATTCACATTACATCATCTAAAGAATAGAAATAGTAAAACTAGTAATATGGTTGGAGGGGGTGCCCACGTCGTAAGGCACAACATGCAACACCGCTAGCAACATTCCATTCACGCTGCATGGGGTATTCCCACAACATGTTTTCGCCGTGACACACACCAATAATTGACCGTCGCCAACTAGCCATTGGATTCCCACCCCCCTCCTAAACGGATCTTTTAAGCTTTTTTTAAAATTACACTATAAATATAAACCAATATAAAGTTCACCAATTTTAAATATCTCTTTAACTCATTTCTAATTTTACATACTATGGAAGGCAACAAAAAATCTACCAAATCCTTAGCCTAAACCCACAAGAAATTGAGACCAAAGGTGCGTATGAGTCCTAGTGAATCGGTCCTTTCTATCCAACCGTTTAACCCATCACATACAATCGATTAATTTCACAATTTGTATGAAATGTCTCAATGGTCTCCAACAATTCCCACTTATCAAACCTCACCATCTTCATACTAGCAACGTACTCATCAATATATGCCAATTAACATAGCACAAGGACAATTCGTACTCAACGAACCTACACATTTAGCATTTTACCTTCCAAAATCTACCCCACCACATAGAGAAAGAAGAAGAAGAAGAAGATACAAGAAGATAACGAAGCATATGATGATGTACAGGTGTATAAAAGTGAGGATAAAGACATTCGTGTTGAAGAGCCCCCCCCCCCCCCCCCCCCGAAAGCTAAATCGAAACGTAAATCGAATCCTCCAAGCAACTAACACGTCTTGGGATGAAAATGAAGAGGAAGGTTTGGCTAAGGGTTCGATTCATGTATCTAAAAACCCTAGAGTTGGAGATCATCAAAAAGGCAACTTGTTTTGAAAGAAAGTGTTTAAACACTTTAATCTCGTTGTTGGTGAACGAACCGAACCATTAATCAATTGAATTTGATATGGGGAAGAATGCATCTGATAATTTCCTATGAATGGGATCTATTTCAAGCGATATATATATTTTTTATATTTACTTGTATATATATATATTGTTGGTCAACTTTATTACCACATAATTAACTTTTTTTAATATTTAGAAATATCGTTGGGCGAACGGAAGCAACGACGAGGATATCTTCCTCAAAGAATTAAGTTAATATAGTATGGTTTATGAAAGGAAATGTTTTACAAGCCTCAAACATGAAAGGTCATAAGCCATTCCAAATAGAAGCCGGTGGAGGTTATGGATGCAGAGTTTAGTACTCAAGCAACAAATAGAACTAAAACTTTAGAATCAGGATAATATGTAAGTTCAAATAAGCCATTACAAGCCCTCTGTCCGATCTCACCGAAAACGCAACACCAACCGCGCCGATACGTAAAAGGAATAAAGCGGCGGAGTCTTCGAGCAAAACAACATTAAATGAGGCCATAAACGATTAAAAAAGCGATAAGGGAGAAAGAAATTGAGCAAAGAACTCAATGAGAATCCCTTCGTATGAATGTAACCGAATCGAAATTGGCCTTGCTAGACTTACAACGAGAAACTTCGCTTCGGGATACACTAGACGCGGACATGGAGACTATTCTTAAACCAGATGACGATATTCCCGAGTTAATGTTGAAAAACGTCCTAGAACGCAAACGAAAAATTGTCCAACTACGTGGTTGGGAGTTTGGTTTATAGATTTTTTAGTTTAAGTATTTTTTTATGTTTTTATTTTTATTTTTTTTTCATTTTAAAGTAATTTTTATTTTTAGGTTATAGCTTTAAATTTTATAAAGTTCTTGTTAAAAAAAATTTTGTCATGAAGTGACATGAGTATGAGTGTGACATCCAAATTGTATGATATGGTATGACATGACATTTGACTGTCAAGGTTGAACAACACCAATTGTAAGCCGACACTAATTTGATATAACAAGTTTATTCATGGTGTAGTAGTAAGACACTCATGAGATTACATTTTTGTAGGGATTTGGCAATTTCTGAATGATTAATTGCTGGACCAATAAGAGGTCTGAACCATTAAATACTAAACCATTAAGAGGTCTGAATCATTAAAAGCTAGTATATTGTTTAATTATTTAAAGACAAATGTCTAAGCAATTTAGATAAAAGGTCTTAATCATTCAGTATTAGACTTATTAACCATTCAGTATTAGTATAATAATTAATCATTCAGAGGCAAATGTCTGAACCATTAAGACATTTGCTCACGAAACAAACAGTCTGAACCATTGACCGTTGAATCATTCAGACATCTAAACCATTAATAGGTTGATTTAGATGCTATCAAACAACCCTTAAAACTTTAATATAAAATAAACATTAATGTATATATATATATGATGATAAATATATTTACCCGATTTTCTCTAAAATGGCTTGGTTGTATTAAACGTGTAACGTTCCATCATCATATGAAAAAGTAGCATCGTGTTGTATTTTTATGTTTGTTTATGGACCAATAATATTCTTTCTTTGATAAAATATTTGAAACCACAAAAAAGCGGTTCATCTCTGATTTCTGTCATGCATGCCAGACAAAATTACTTTCCATGCCACCTCAGTTTTTCTATATTTTTCATTTCACCCCTAATGTTTTAGCATAACAAATATATGACCCTATACATGTTGATGTTTATCATAATCATCTACATCTTAAATCTATGATGTTTATTTAATGAAGCTTCTATGATGCTTAAACAGTCAAATATATATCAAATACCTTTTGCATTCTTTTAACGAACTATCTTTACTTTTTTCATATGCATTTTGATGCAACTTTGAACAGAATTTATGACCGTAAGTTATATATTTTATAATGTTACATTTTATATTGAATATAAAAAATCTACGTATCTATCCTAGTGCACGAATTAGTAATCATTTATTTGTGCACGATTACAATCTTTAGAAGAATACAATATTCTTTTATTGATAAAAAATAACGTATGTGGTTTTCACCCATTTATTTTTTATTAGTGTCACCCATAATTTAAAACTATTTAATAGGTTACGTTGTATCACAAAATGTATCTTGTTTGTATAAAGTTGATAAAAACATGACAAGATACATCGTAGTCCTTTTTAGGTTTAAATCGTTAGTTTCTTTTACATATTTATACAAAGTATATTTTTAATCTTTCAAACGGTTTATCTATTACTAGATTGTCTTTAATTGGGTTGATAAATAAAATCCGATACATAATAAAGTGACCTATAATTATTTTCTACATATAAGTGACACTTATAAAAGGTACACGCAATATCCCTTAAAAGCATTAATATACTATTTTTCTAATTTTTCTAATATGCTAGATTAACTTAAATAAATATATGTCAATGAGATCTATAGATAATAAGATCATGTATAGTTAACAATCAATCATGAATAAACAAACACAAGGTAAACAAACGTCACATAAAATTTGTTTTCAATATTATACGTAGAAAACCATATTGTCAAACCATATTACCACATAGTTACCGATTGCTGTATTTTGGAGGCTTGGTTGTTACGATATAACTTGTTTACAAATAAGATAGCAACTTGACATGTTAGGCTAGTCGTGAGTTCAACATATTTTCTTGATTCAAAATCGAGCTTAACTTGAAAAATATACTTGATTTGATAAATCGAATGGCTAGAGGCTAGAGCATATCCATTTGAATAATGTATGATAAAACAAATATGTTGTAGAAGCTAAATTTAATACGAAAAATCTTATAACATATACATAGGCTAAACATATTCAACACAGATTCAGATTGAGTTATTTAACAATTTTCAAACTAAATAGGAGTCCGGGTTTTGGGTTGTTGGCGGGGGGCGGGATGGGCGCCATTAACTGCCCTCTACATATTCCTGACGACTTCTTCCCTTCCTCTCACCGTAGGATCTAACCCTGCGTCCTCCACTCTCATAAGCCTTTACGGGTGGTGCCCATCCGCACAAACTTCTCCCCTCCCTCTTTCTTTCATAGAGACGGGTGTTCTAACAGGTGACATCGCATCCTCCAGTTACTCTTCTTTATAAGTTCCGTCCACACAAGAAACCATAAGGTGTAAACCGTCAAAACTCGCATCATACGGGAGGCTTTTGAAACTTATTTAAAATTATTGGGCCATGATACATAAAATATAAAAAAATACCAAATTCCAGATCAACAACATTCAGCCCATTCAGATTATCTCTGTCTTTCTCTCACTCACACACACACACACACACAAACACACACTAAAATTGATCAGTTTTTCAAGCTCGATTTCTGATTCACTTTCCGACGGTGATCATCAGCGTATCACGAGGCTCTCTGCAATTCGAAATTCAGAGGTGAGTCGTTTGATTCCTACTTTTACGTCATAATCACATGAATTTGGTATCGTATGATCGATTGATGCAAGTTTAGCGCCTATAATCTCTTGATGTATCGTAGTTCATATACGTGATTTTATTATTGTTTCTGTGAATTGGAATGGTTTGATCGTCGTTTGTTTTGGTTGAATTGTTTGGCTTCAGTGAAGTTTGACCGAACTTGATACTTGATAGAATTTGCTGTCGTATTCGATTTTGAATTTTCAGTTTTGATGATTTGTGAAATTTAGCTACAAGCTGGAATCGTTTAGCTGTGAGGTGATACTAGTTGTATAGGTTTGTTTTTATTTGATTTGGCTTCTAATTTGAATTTGGGTTCTATGACCTGATTTTATTGTATCTGGAAAACAACTTATTTGAATCACGGTCTTCAATGATTTTAGAATTGTGATGATTATCTTTCATTGTGTAATCGATATCCATGATAATTTGATGAATAAACCCACTTATCATGATTCATCTGCTAAGATGTATTCAATTGCAGGAGCACATGGGTTTATTCTGTTCATTAAAATGGATGCGTCTTTAATATACACATGTTAGGAAGCTGTGTTAGTTTTGTTTTTCGGTCTTGATTTGGGAGTCTGCATATTAATTTAGTTTCTCCTGTGATATTCTGGAAGTTAGTTTTTCAGTTATTGGGAAGTTTATTTTTCAGTTTTAGAATGGTCAATTTCATATAGTGAGTGATAGGATCTTTCTTCAAGTTTTAAGCCTATTTAAAGGCACTTATATGATGAATGAAAATGCGTAGAAATCATTTAGTTCATCCTTGGCATCAGATTCAAAGGCACATTTAGGAAAACACACTAAAAGACGTGAGATTGAATAAAATAGAGAAAGAAAGTCTTTTCAGGCATATTATGTTGATGCGGAACTATTTGAGGTCTGAGGAGTACTTTGCAAGTCGTCGAGCATGGTGTATCAACACCATAAAATTCAATTGCACTTAACGAGGAGTTGGAGATGATGAAGTGTAAGGATTTGAATGCCAAAGTTTACTTGTTATAAACCATTCATTAATCAACCTTTACAACAGTTCTTAACAAAGGAACTTTCACGGACATTTGGGACTCAATTTTCCATATGGAGACAGTACTATTTTTTTGGCGTTTTCTATGCCTATTATATTATTTTTTATTTTTTATATTACGGTGCTTCTTTCATCTCGGGCTTGCGCCTAGGCAAAATACCACTCCGTTTTTTTTGCTCACGTCTATGTTTGACAACTCATTGATTCTGACCTCAAGATCTTCTATTTAGGTCTGCTAAATATTGTTGGAACACACAAAGCGTGTTCAAGACGATGCTGGAAGGAACTTTGAATACTAATTCACTTAAGTATTTAGATTTTGAGAAAGGCAATGATTGTACTTTTATTTAGGTCTGCTACATTGATTCTCACAGTTTAAAGCAATTTAAATACTGATTCACTTATTCACGTCTATGTTTGAATTCTGATTCACTTAAGTATTCAAGATCTTCTATTTAGCTCTGCTACATTGAGCATATCTTTATGTTTATCAAATTTGCATACAACAGTAGCGCTGATTAATATCTTCGACTGAGACTGTAACTTTATCTAAATATCCATTTGAGCTAATTTGCCTTTAACTCTTTATTACCTGGCTATTGAATGTTGAGTAAAAGATTAAAAAAAGTCAAAACTTCAGCTCTTTACCCTCTTGATGAAATCTGAAAGAAAGTTTTCAGACACTTAATTCAGCTTGAGATTTAGTTTCTTTTTAGCGAGGCTGAATATCAAGGCTAGGTAAATAATCTTGTTAGAGAACAAGGAAACACACATAGAGCAACACATGTTCTGTGCTCGCGTCTGGCAGCTGCTACTCCTATCCTGAATATCTTTTATCTTTAGATTTGTATTCACTAAGTCTTTCAGCATGATATATTATATTGGCTTTTACATACAAAGACTTATACAACAAGGTTCTATAAGCATTTAAAATAAAGGTCATCATCAAAATTTGCATTTGTTGCTTCTTAAAACTAACCTAATGGTTTCAGAATGCATCTTACATTAGTTTATACTCCTGAACATAATGGTGCTTGTGAGTGGAAGACACAATTTTTAAGGCCACCTTCCAAACAAATGTTGTGCTTACATGGTCCCATTGGTTAGTAGGATATTGGTGGGGCCTCTTGAGTTTTCCCTAACGAGTTCTCATAGTTACTGAAAAAAAGTTGGAGCATACATTTTAAACACGACCAAATTGTCACATAGAGGATCTGTTTGATCTTCTTGTAAATGTTTGGTCAACATATATGAAAGTTATGTCTAGAACAAACCCAAATTGGCTTAATGGTTATAGGCTTATGTGAAGATCATGCTACCCTTTCACGAACATAATGACACCCGACTTTAATATGTTCGTTTCGTTCATGGAATATTTTATTCTTAGACTACGCACAAATGCCTTATTGTCACAATAAATATCATCTAAGATAATCTCCTAATTCTTGTGCTAAATGTCAAACCCAAGTTAACTCCCAAGTAGTTAGCGCCATGGCTTGATATTCTGCTTCACCCTAGATATGATACATCTATTCCAGTTGAATCGTCACCCGTGATGACTATATATTCAACTTAAAACACCAAGACTGTCTGTTTCCCATTTTCGTCACATAAAACACCACGACTATCTGGTCCCCCCCCCCCTTGGGTTGGTAGCCCAGTGATAGGAGTCAAAGTCTCTTTAGCATCCAGGTTCAAACCTGGTTAGGAATAGTTTAGGGGGCCCCAAAATTGGGTATTGTTGTTCAAAAAGGTGTTTGTTTCCTAATTTACTTCTGATAGAATAAAGAGTAGTCATGTGCACTTTAGGGTCATCCTAAAGAACTGCAATCTTGATATCAAGTTGATGCAACAACCAATGGTGTACATCCACTTGTGCAATAGTGAGGCGGATTGAAGTCATCTTAGACACTAGACTAAACGTTAATCCTGGGAGTATCCTTTTGCTACTGAATGAGAAGCCCACAATGATTGTACTAAGTTGAGTTCGTCTGTACTAACTTGGATATACGAGGCAGGGCCTTGGTTCATGGTTTTGAAAAATGGTTGAGGCGTGCGCCTCGAGGCGAGGCGCCCAGAAAACGAGTCTGAGGCGGCGCCTCAGGGGGGTTATTTTGTATGTGCGCCTCATATGGCTGAGGCGGTGAGAAAGGCTGCGCCTCAGGGGGTTTTAATGTTTTTTTTTTTTATATTTTAGACTTTTTGTGTCAGTTTCAAACATTCCATGACTTTTTAATGTGTGTTTTTGATGTTTTTGATGAATCCGATGATGAAATTAGACTGTATTTTATTTTTTATAAGATATTTAATTTTTATATTTATTTTTTAATTCCGCCTCGGGCTTACGCTTCAGTCCGCCTCCAGGCTTACGCCTCATGAGGCGAAGGGAAAACGCCTCGAGGCTCAGGGAAAACGCCCCGAGGCTCGATTCCATACTTTTAAACCTTGCCTTGGTTGAACTAGAATGCATTAGTGCACGATAACTCCACTTCAGATATCCAAGCTTGTGAACAATCTGACTTGGAAAGTTTGTCTCTCTCAGATGCAAGTTGTGTAGCATACCCTCTTCCAATTCCTCTTCTTAATGAACACTGACCCTCCTGCTGTTAAGGCTGATGCTTCCTGAGAAGTAGTTTTTTTAACGGCTCCTGAGAAGTAGTTAAAGAGTGCAAATTAGTAAATATTCACGTAGTAGCATAGGATGAACAAAATCATGTGCTGATGAGAGTCCACCAATCAATGTCAAAACATTTAATTTTTGTTGTCGTTTATTTGATGAATTAAGCTAAACTTTATTATGTTATTTTATGTGTATATATGTAAACAGGTCAAATGGGTCAAGTTAGTTAGTTACCGTTATTGGTAGTTAAAAGGTAGTTACCGTTAGTTTAGTTAGCAGTTAAGTTAGTTAATTAACTACCTAAGTGTTGGTTGGTTATGTTTATAAGGATTTAATGGGTCTGTAAAATGGAATCCAATACAAACGTTATGAATATTCTAGTTTGGTTAAAGTTCTCTGCACGTTTTTACTCTAAATCTCTGCCAAAATGTGTGTATCAAACCTGTGCTATTGTGTGTGATTATCTCCTTTGATCCCAACAATTTGAGATAATGTTAGATGGATTCTCGGTCAAATGGTCAAGCTGATGTCTCCATTCCAATTTGACATGTACCAAAAGTGGACCGGCTACTCCAGTTTTGATCATTTAGTTTAAATTGAGTAGTAAAAGTGTCAATTTTAATGTTCAGACTTGCTGTACTACTTTCTCCTTCACCCTTACCATCACCCACAATGCCATAACAGAAACATAAGTAGACAAATCCCACTATAAATCTACTTAACAGAAAACTTGAGCCAAAGAAAACAGAAATCAAGGCACAAATTGTAATACCAAGAAGGCAGAGACTGGAATATACAGAAACCATTTATTATGCTCTCATATCTTAACAGCCATATTCTTGCAAACCATTTGTTACTTCAGAGTTCAGACTATTAAATAACAGAAGGAAACAGAATGAAACTTTTGATGCTCTGTATTTATGCATGCTTTCAGGGATCTTAACATATCTGCCGTGAAAACCAAGTTCATCCACCTGACTTTCTTTTTACACCGATTACTCTATTTTAATTTCCACTTTTATGGAGTCTCATGGAACTGCCAGTTAATTTAAGTTATGCCAATACTGTTTTATTTGTTTCTAAATTTCTAATCAGGTATTCTGTTTGACTTTCAGGACCATGCTCAGTTTTGTTAAAGAAAAGATTGCCTTCACTTGTTGAAGATCATCGTTATTATTCTTCTGACAAACATTGTTATCTTGTAAAATTTGAGGAACACTTGTAGAAAGCCAAACAAGGAAATGAGAAAGCATCGTTTCAGAAATAAAATTCAGTCGATATTTGGAAGTCATATTGATCCTGACAAAGATGAGGAGCTTAAAGGGAGTAATAAAGGTATATATTTTAGTAAACATCTCTTTACTTTTGTTTTAGGTATGTTCATGATATTTTCTAAACTGTCCAAAAATTTAGGGAATCTAAAATGATGGAAATTGAGTGTGAGACCAATTCACTCCACCCATGCACTTTATATAGTTTTATAGACTTTGATATCCCTACCTTCTTTTGCATCCATTAAGTATCTATTCTCTTTGGAGATCTTGTGCTCCCATCTCAAAACAATTATTTTTCTATTTGAATTCATGAAAGGTCTGTGCTAATAAAGTATCATATGTGAGCATACCAGATACTCTACAAACTATGCCAATGTTGATTCTTAAAACCATTATTGACAACTTGGAAAATATGACATCTCTAAAAGTCACTTACTCTTGTCTTTAATCACTCATCTTTGAATCAGTATCTTGCCTGCAAAGTTCTAGTTAGTCAACTGGAAGCATCAGGTAAATACCAGAATTTGAATAACTGGCCATTGAGGAAAAACTTTAAGAACTTATGTCAATCGTATTATGATTTCCCAGTTTATTCAATGCGGGTAAAAACAGGTTGGGTAGGGTCAGGCAGGCCAACCTACCAACACTTTTTCTGCGCCTTTTTTGATTTTAAAAATACCGATGTACTAAATGAGACTATAAAGATTCTTGTGCTAAATTAAAAAAACTACCTTCTATTAGGAAAACGACTTAAGATATTTAGGCATCTGAAACACTTGTAGCAACTTTGGACCCAGTTTGCTGGTTCTCTTTTAAACTTTTACCTGTTCTGACCCATTCTTAGGTAAACGTATTGAGATTGCTGCATCTGCTGTTTAGATTATTGCTTTAATTCCATGCTTATGACTGTGTGTAGCTAATGTAAGAAATTCTGTTTCCAAGTAGAACAAAAAAGAAATATTTAGAACATGGACTAAAAGCTCTGAATGTATTTGCAGAAATGGAAGAAAATTACAAGAAGATTCTAGAGCTTCTGAAAGCAGAAGACAATAATGATAGAAACAAACTTGTTGAATTGATTGAAGATTTCCACAAACATCATCAATCAATCTATGAGCGCTATGATCACATTACAGGAGAGTTGAAGGAAAAAGTTCATCCAAAGAAAGAAAAAGACTCTTCTTCCTCATCCAGCTCAGATTCAGATTCAGATTCAGACGATCCCTTAAGTAAAAAGGGCAGTAAAAAGGGGAAGTTGGATGTATCCGACATAATTAAGGAACAGCTTCAAGCAGCAAACGCACATATTGACGAGTTGACTAAAAAGTTGAATGTTGCAACAGAAGAATGCCAGGCTGCTTTAAACAAAGAACAAGAAACCAAGAAGATGTTTGAAGAGTTAAAGCTCCAAGTTGATAACTTGCAAAAAGAAAATCCTATAATTTTGTCTGAAAACGATGACAACAATCTGAAATTCGAAAAGGCCAAAGTTCTGGAAGATGAATACGACCAGAAACTAGAAGAACTAAAATCCGTAATTGTTCTGTTGGAAGGAGAAAAGGAGAGTTTCAAGTCGGAACTTTCTAGAATGAAGGAGAAACTGGAAACAACAGAAGAAGAGCTATCGAACATAAGTCAGAAACTAGAAGCTTCTGAGGAAGAAAGAAAATCTCTATCAACAAAGGGTTCAGTGTTATCAGATGAGATCAAAATAAATCATGAAAAAGTTCAAGAACTTGCAGCTGAATGTAGTCATTTGAAAGAAAGATTGGCTGAAAAAGAGAAGGAGCTTCTTGAACAAACAGAACTGCATACCTCGCACAAAAGTGAGACAGAAATAAAAATAAGAGGTTTTGAAGAAAATTTTGAGTCTTTAAACTCCCAGAAAAGAGAGATTGAGAATCAGAAAGAGGAAGAAATAAAGAATTTAACTGAGAAAGTCAGCAACCTGGAAAAGGAACTAGAATCTTTGAATATTCAGAAAAGTAAATTGGAAGAAGATGTAAATGCAAAGCAAGAAGAAGTAGCATCTCTACGCAGCCAAAAACTTGAATCAGAAAGTGAACTGGAGAAAAGTAGTCAACAAATTTCAGATCATTTGATCCAGATAGATTCTCTGAAACAAGAGTTGGCTGGTAAAGTGGCAGATGAACAAAATTTGCTAGACGAGAAAGCTGTATATGTTGACCATGTGAAAGAATTAGAGGAAGAGGTGAAGTCATTGCATACACTGAAGACTGAATTAGATTCAGAAGTCAACCGGAAAAGTCAGGAAATTGCAGAAAATATTATTCAGATAGAGAGCTCCAAAGAGGAGATTGCAAAAATGAGTGCGGATCAAGCAAAGTTGGTGGAAGAAAAAGAAGCGTATGAGTCAAAGGTCAAAGATCTCGAATTGCAGCTTGAATCTGTTACCAATCTGAAAAACGAATCAGAATCACAACTCGAGAAAAAGGTTCTTGAGATTTCTGAACAAGTACTTCTGATTCAAAGTTTGAAAGAAGGACTTGAAAGCAAGTCAAAAGAACAAGAGAAGACTTTGGAAGAGAAGGAAGGCTACGAGTCAAAGGTCAAAGATCTAGAATTGCAGCTCGAATCATTAAACAACCTGAAAAATGCATCAGAATTGGAACTTGAGAAAAAGGGTCTTGAGAATACAGAGCTCTTAGTTCAGATTAAAAGTCTGAAAGAAGAACTGGAAGGCAAGTCAAAGGAACAGGAGAAGACTATGGAAGAAAAAGACACATATGAGTCAAAGGTCAAAGATCTAGAATTGCAGCTTGAATCTGTTACCAATCTGAAAAGTGAATCAGAATCGCAGCTTGAGAAAAAGGTTCTTGAGATTTCTGAACTATTAATTCTGATTCAAAGTTTGAAAGAAGAACTTGAAAAGAAGTCAAAGGAACAAGAGAAGACTATGGAGGAGAAGGCAGGCTATGAGTCCAAGGTCAAAGATCTAGAATTGCAGCTCGAATCATTAAACAACCTGAAAAATGAATTAGAATTGCAACTTGAGAAAAAGGGTCTTGAAAATTCGGAGCTCTTAATTCAGATACAAAGTCTGCAAGAAGAACTTGAAGGCAAGTCAAAAGAACAAGAGAAGATCGTGGGAGAAAAAGAAGGCCATGAGTCAAAGGTCAAAGATCTAGAATTGCAGCTGGAATCCTTGAACAATCTGAAAAACGAATCAGAATCGCAACTCGAGAAAAAGGTTCTTGAGATTTCAGAACTACTAGTTCTGATTCAAAGTTTGAAAGAAGAACTTGAAATCAAGTCAAAGGAACAAGAGAAGACTGTGGAAGAGAAGGAAGGCCATGAGTCAAAGGTCAAAGATCTTGAATTGCAGCTAGAATCATTAAACAACTTGAAAAACGAAACAGAAACTCAACTCGAGAAGAAGGGTCTTGAAAATTCAGAGCTCTTAATTCAGATCCAAAGTCTAAAAGAAGAACTTGATGGCAAATCAAAAGAACAGGAGAAGACTGTTGAGGAAAAAGAAGGCTATGAGTCAAAGGTCAAAGATCTAGAATTGCAGCTTGAATCATTGAACAACCTGAAAAACGAATCAGAATCACAACTCGAGAAAAAGGGTCTTGAGATTTCTGAACTTTTGGTTCTGATTCAAAGTTTGAAAGAAGAACTTGAAATCAAGTCAAAGGAACAAGAAAAGATTGTGGAAGAGAAGGAAGGCTATGAGTCAAAGGTCAAAGATCTAGAATCGCAGCTCGAATCATTAAACAACCTGAAAAGCGAAACAGAAACTCTACTCAAGAAAAAGGATCTGGAAAATTCGGAGCTCTCAGTCCTGTGTGAAAGCCTGAAAGGAGAACTTGAAAGCAAGTCCAAAGAACTAACAAAGGCTGTGGAAGAGAAGGATGAATTCGAGTCAAAAGTCAATGATCTTGAACTACAGCTCGAATCCCTGAACAACCTAAAAAACGAATCCACAATGCATATTGAGAAAAAGGGTCTTGAGATTTCTGAACTTCTAATCTTGAGCCAAAGTTTGAAAGAAGAACTTGAAAGCAAGTCAAATGATCACTCAAAGACTCTAGAAGAGAAGGAAGGCTACGAGTCTAAGGTCAAAGATCTAGAATCAAATATCGAATCCTTTAACAACCTAAAAAATGAACTAGAAATGCAACTTGAGAAAAAGGGTACTGAGATTTCGGAACTCCTAATCCTCAATCAAAGTCTGAAAGAAGAACTTGAAAGCAAGTCAAAAGATCAAGCAAGAACATTGGAAGAGAACGAAGTCAACAAGTCAAAGGTCAAAGATCTTGAACTGAAACTCGAATCCTTGGAAACTGAAAAACAAGATAACCTTCGGTTACAAAACCAACTGCTAGACAAGGTTCAAAACCTGGAAACACTTATAGCTGAGAAAGAAAACAAAATCAAAGAGATAACAGAAGAAATCCAAAAAATTACTGAATCAAAAGCGCAAATTGTTGAGCAACTAGAGGAAGCCATTGAAGACCTCAAGGGAGATCTTGAAATCAAAGGAGATGATATGACCACTTTGACTGAAACCGTCAGAAACCTTGAAGTCAAAATCCGTCTCACAAACCAAAAGCTTCGTGTAACAGAACAGACATTAAGCGAGAAAGAGGCCGAGTATGCAGGCAAAGAGGAAAAGCTGCATCAAGAAAACAAATCACTCATGGAGAAAATCTCTAGCTTATCTGCAACCATCACCAATCACAAAGAAACTGAAGAAAGTGTCAAAAAGGCGATCACACAAAAAGTTAACGAGATATCAACCGGCATGGATTCACTGACTGTGAAATTTGAGGAAGATCATGGACATATATCAACACAGATTTATGAAATCATGAATGAAATCCAAGTTACCAAGATCTCCATGAAGAAGATGAGTTGTGAGAAAGATGATCTGAAAGAAAAAGTGGGAAAGATGATGGTACAGTTGCAGGAAGTTGAAAATGAGAGGGAGACACTGAAGAAGTCAGTTGATGAACTTGAACAGAAAAGCAGCCAAAAAGATGAAAAATTGAAAGAGCTAGAAAGGCAGCTTCATGTGAAGGATGAAGGATTGGTGGATCTCGGTGAGGAAAAGAGAGAGGCGATTCGACAGCTGTGTATGTTGGTTGATTATCAGCGCGATCGTTATGATCATCTTCATCAACTGATCTCGAGAAGGCAGACCGCGAGGTAAATATGCATGCACTCTGAGTAAATTGGTTTTGATTCTTGAAAAGGTGAATGACATAGAGAGATCATTTTCATCTTTTCTCATGTATTATTATTATTATTTGGTGTTATTTATTTGTTTTATGATATATCATCGTTGTATTGAGTTTAGGAAATTACTTGTTATTTCCTAGTCGTATGTATTATTTATTCATTCAGTCGGTCTTATTATTTTGGACAGATTGATCGCTTGAATATATATGTTTGTGCTAGCTGTTGCATGCATTTGGTTCTAGTAATATGCTTTTAATGTGCACATACTACATAACTTGAAACTTGGGGTTTGCTTGCTAAAGTCATTGTGTAGTGATCGTTCAGTTTTGGCTGTCATAAGTCATAACATTTCCTTGATTGATACCAAATTAAAGATGCTAAATTGATTGTGTTCGTGGGTTGATGGGTCAGGCTCGATATGAATCCAAAAGTCGTGTCGAACACATGAACTTGAACACGCCAGTGTGTTAATTGGTTGACACAAACATAATACATTTGATTTTTTTATATATTACTAATTTAAAAAATTAGAACCATGTATATGAATTTGTATAAAATAATTATGTCTAAAGTATATAACTAATGCCTATTCTTCTTTCAATTTTTGAAACTTTGGTATAAAACTAGTTGACATAAAACACAAGTAAAAAGAATATAAGTTTCATTAGACTAGTTTATTTAAATTTTTTCGTAGGTTTGACTTGATCTGAACTGTTTACACTAAGTCTAGATCCATAAATTTAATGTTAGAGTTAGATTTCACCCCTTTGCATATCATGTTTTCCATAACGTGTAAGGTTGATTAATATTCATTTGGTTGATCAATCGAATTGCATGGGATAATTTACGCTTGACATGTCTTGAATTATTCGTAACATGTTATCACTTTTTATATCAAATTAATTGATTTCTCTCTTGTCTATCATCTCATCTTTTCACTAATAAGCTTCCAACAAAACTAGTACGCGCATGTTTATTTTGTGCATGTTTATGTAATAAAATAAATAGATAAATACATGATATGCACCCCTCATGATAACAAACACACTTATCAACATGTGTGTAAATTACAAAACAAAGATATACATGAATTATGGTAATAAAAAAGAACATACAAACCGAATAAACTTATAGGCTAAAACCTTTTCACCATACGTGTCTACCTTATATTCTAAACTAGACATACACGCATCCATACTTATGTAATTATGTTTAAATCCTTACAAAAGGGACATCTAAGTGTTGTTAAGATAGCATTAACAAGTTATTATAATCATGTGGTATTATATATATATTATTAATACAAGATGTCGGTTTGTATAGGAAAATTTTAGATTTTTAAAGTTTGACCACCAAACATTTATTAATTTGCAAAACGGTGCTCATTTCGTTTTTCATCTCATTTTTTATCTTTGCCAAAATTACACCAAATTTATCCAACAATGGAGTAGTGGTTGGTTCTCTTTGGGATAGTAGAATGATAGGAAGCTTCAACCAATTATAATTGATTACAACGATATCCGGAGGCTCAAGAGTCATCAGCGACTCAGTCAGATGTATTACGGTGGTTCGAGAGTTATCGGCAACCCGATTAGACGCGAAATTAAGACAAATTCAATGACGTGGCGGTGTGTAGTTTGCGGCAGTGTAGTTGCGTTAGTGGTGTCCCTCGGTGGTCTAGATATTAGGATTTTACCAAGCACAGAAGATGGCAGGAAATATCAAAACTGTTGATGGGAGAGTACGGGGAAGATCAGAATCATGGACGAGAAAGATTAACAGTCTTTTACAAAAGACCACGCAGCAACGCGCAGGGTATAAATTCTAGTTCAATATAATACACTAAGGCTTGTATAATTATTTGTCATTATCAAAAAAAAATCCCTCGGATTGAACAACAAAAATGTTTAGTTATAATCACAAGTGACGCAATGCCGATAATCACTTGTAAGTTATGCTGTAGTTTTGTGATTAATTCAAAAAGGTAAAAGCATAACATTGGTTTATTTTTTCCATCTTTCTCGTCTAACATGATATACATGTATGCATATTTACATAAAACAAGAATCACATTTTTACATACAGTACATTGTCATTTTAATGTCTATATATTCCTTAATTTTTCTTGAAAGTTGGAATCACATGTATATATTCGATTTATATAACTCTATTTTTATATTTGTTAAATATTTATTACATCATTCGATTATTCAAATCTAGTCGGTTCCGATCAGTGAATCTTTTGGTTCAGGCTTTGGTTTGTTTCTAAAAACATAAATTTCGTTCCGTTTAGGGCACGATTCTTTTTTGAAACATTATTTTCAATCGGTTTAGGGTCCAGCTCGATACTAAAAAACACCGCTTCATATCTAAAGGCGCTTGGTTTAGCGTCCGATTCAGCTTTAAAGAAGTTCGGTTATGATTATACATTTTGACCTTTAGTTTTTTCACGTTTTTATGTACCCGAAAAAATACAGCTTTCTTAACCTAGTTGATATACATGTGTAAAAAATATTAATACATTCACGTGCACATATGCATGCACTACATAAAAGAAAATCGCAAAAACTCTACTTAGGGCAATATGGCACCATACATTATCCTAGCCTAAAATATACATTAAAAAGAACAAATTGAATCACTTAAATTTACCCAAAAGAATGCACCACTTACTTTGTATTACTATTATTATTATTATATTATTACATAAGAAAGGAAATAAATAGTGAATTTGTAAGGACCCGTTCCCGAAAACCCCACAGTTGGTCATTCATAGCAGTTTCATATCAAAACATATTCAGATTCATCAAAACAGGAGAACTTTGCAGCAGAATAATTTAATAAAACCATAACATTCATTATCCATTACTTTTGCCAAGAAATACATTGTTGTTGCAAGTTACAAAGTGAACATCTAGTTGCATTTCAAAACAAAAATAACTTTTCAGCGTGTCATGGATGCCAGTCTTTATTTGTCAGGTAGCTTCAACCTCGTGTCATCCCCAGCAACACCATTACCTGCCAACTGATATGCATATAAAAAGGTCAGCATTGCTAAATGAGTTCTAGTTTAATAATATAGAAAAATACACTTTAGCAAACTTCACTTGGTGATCATTCATCATTATACATAATCAATCATTAAGAGATTCTTTATCTTTCTTTCTTTCATTATCTTTCTCTTTCATTAACTAGGATTGCACAAAGCAAGAGCCTACATTATTGGTTGGCAACAGATGCCGAACCCCTATCGGGAAACGTTTATCATGGTAGCTAACCCATCGACAGTTGACCCACACTGCTAGGCACAAAGCCTGCTCATGAATACGGGTCCCATTGATTTGGTCAATCCCCAGGATTAGACCCCAAATGTGCATCCTGAATCAGTCACACATCAGTTGAGCTAACGACAACAAGGTCGTGCACCTCATTCCAGTGTGCTTGCAAGGCTTTTCATTCATCATAAGGGCCCGGGGGTAACATTCATTAGGTTACACTGTCTTCTTTTATTTCTTTATGTCCACTTGGTTATAAATAATACCTTTAAAATATTCACTGTTTTAATAATCACATACCATGAAGTATAATATTAATTATCCATAACAAGCAGCATATAAGAAGAGAATCAAACATTAGAAACATTAAACAAGCATAATCTTTCCTTATTCATCAGTAATTAACACTTAAATTCTATTCTTAAAATTTCAGAAATTTTCTAAGTCTCCAAAAAAATGCGGATGAACAAATGCGGATAAACTTTAGCAAATATGGATGAAACTGTAGCAAATGCGGATGAAAGTCCTCAGAAAATATTCTAAGTGTCCATAGAAATGATGTTAGAACAAATGCAGATGAGCATAAACAAATGCAGATGAACTGTAGCAAATGCGGATGAAAGTCCTCAGAATATTTTCTAAGTGTCCAAAGAAATGCCGTTAGAACAAATGCGGACGAGCATAAACAAATGCGGATGAACTGTAGCAAATGCGGATGAACACTTAGCAAATGCGGATGAACACTTAGCAAATGCGGATGAACACTTAGCAAATGCGGACAAAACTGTAGCAAATACGGATGAACACTTAGCAAATGCGGATGAACACTTAGCAAATGCGGATGAACACTTAACAAATACAGATGAACACTTAACAAATGCGGATGAACAAGTCCAGTACTTGTGATGCAACTCATGAAAATTTTCAGTCCCAAACATCATCTTAACATAAACTTAGCTTAGATCTATCAGTCTAACACTTAGAACATCATAAACATTATACGATCATTATAAAAATCACATAACATAACTATATCATCATAAACAATCGTACCATACATGAAAAACCATAATTTGCTTCGAAAACATTAGTTAGATATGCATACCAGCCCCAAATAAGCATAAAACATTTAAAAGAGGGGATCTAGAACTCACCTCTACTGCTTTCGAGTAAAACTCCACCAAACCCGAGAGCAACCTGGAGTTCTAACACCTAAACACATGAAAACACACAACCAAACACATAGAAACACTTAAGAATCGGTCCAGAAGCTGAAAACTCAACTAAAACCAAGAAGAACACCATAGATTCTTACATTTTGAAGACTTTCTCTCTCTAAAACCGAGTGAAACTTCTGCTTCTTGCTTCAGTCGAGATTTTCTTACATGAGAGAGAGGAGTATGGGCGGCCATAACACCTTTTTGAACCCATTATGGGTAAGTTTGGCCCTTGCCCGCTTTTAACCCCTTGTTTTATAATAATTCTTTTTTTCTCCCTTGCTTTCTTTTTCTTTTCTTCATGCTGAATTTTTTTTCCGGGTGTTACAAGTCCACTCCCCTTATATAGGTTTCATCTCCGAAACCTATCACTCCTCCGAAACCTGTCACTCCTCCACTGTACTCGCACGAGCAGAACCACTTATTCCTTAGCCTCTTCTCTTTTCTGTCAATGATGGCCACTGGCTGTTCCACATAATTGAGCCGTTCATCCACCTCGATATCCTCCAGTGGCACGATCATATCTTCATCGGCTAAGCACTTTCTTAGGTGAGATACATAGAATGTCGGATGAATCCCACTTAACTTATCGGGTAACTCCAGTCGATAGGCCACCTCTCCTACTCGGGCAATGATTTGGAAAGGCCCTATGTACCTCGGACTTAACTTTCCCCGCTTCCTAAATCGGATGATCCCTTTCCAAGGCGAGACCTTCAGCATGACTCTATCACCCACCTTGAATTCAATCGGTCTACGTCTCTTGTCGGCATACGATTTCTGTCTATCTTTTTCCGCCTTCGTAAAGGCCTTAATCTTTTCCAACTTTTCGGTCATAGCCTCGATCACCTCAATGCTCCCTATCTCCTTCTGCCCGGTGTCACCCCAACATACAGGCGTTCTACACTTCCTACCATATAACATCCCATATGGAGGCATACCAATGGTGGCATGATAACTGTTGTTATATGAGAATTCGGCTAACGGTAAGTGTTCGTCCCAACTTCCTCCTAAATCAATGACGCAAGCTCGTAGCATATCCTCCAGTGTCTGAATTGTCCTCTCCGACTGACCGTCTATCTGATGATGGTAAGCCGTACTGATATGTAACCTCATCCCCATCGCATCATGAAATCTTTTCTAAAACTTAGATGTAAACCGAGTGTCACGGTCAGACACGATAGACACCGGTACGCCATGACGAGTCACTATCTCTTTGATGAAAAGATCCGCCAACCTCTCAGATGAATACATCTCGCGGATCGGTAGAAAGTGGGCACTCTTCGTCAGATGATCAACTATCACCCATATGGCATCGTATCCATTTGCCGTACGCGGTAACTTCGTAATGAAGTCCATGGTGATGTGCTCCCATTTCCACTCGGGTATATCCAAGGGTTGGATCTTCCCGTATGACTTCTGGTGCTCCGCCTTCACTTGTAAACACGTAAGGCACTTACTCACATACCCCGCCACATGGCGCTTCATTCCCGGCCACCAGTAATCTTTCTTCATATCATGATACATCTTTGTAGCATCGGGATGAATTGAGTATCGAGTCTTGTGAGCCTCATCCATGATCTTCTCACGCAGACCCCCATAACGAGGAATCCACATCCGCCCCGATCGAGTCCGGACACCAAGAGTGTTCTCCCCCAACTCGGTGACTAGACCTTTCATCCTTTCGAAGTTAATCTGATCTTCTTTCAGCGCTTCATCCTGAAATTCCTTAATCTGCTTCATCACATCGGAGGTCATAACCAACTGATAAGCTTTAACCTGAATCGGCTCAGGTTTCTCCTTTCGGATAAGGGCATCCGCCACCACGTTGGCCTTGCCCGAATGGTAATGGATCTCACAATCATAGTCTTTGATCAACTCTATCCATCTCCACTGCCTCATGTTGAGATCCTTCTGCTTGAAGAAGTACTTCAAACTTTTGTGATCAGTGAAGATGGTGCACTTCGTCCCGTAAGGTAGTGCCTCCAAATCTTCAATGCAAAAACCACAACCGCCAACTCCAAGTCAAGAGTAGGGTAGTTAGCCCCATGGATCTTCAACTGTCGGGACGCATAGGCTATAACCCTTCCCCGTTGTATTAGCAGGCAACCCAATCCTGAATAAAAAGCATCTGAATAGACCACCAAGTCTTCATTCCCTTCGGGTAACGTCAAGACAGGAGCTTGAGTTAATCTTGTCTTTAACTCTTCGAAAGCATTCTCCTGCTCTTGCCCCCATACGAACTTCATATCCTTACGGGTTAATTTGGTCAATGGTGAAGCTATCTTGGAGAAGTCTTGGATGAACCTTCTGTAGTAGCCCGCCAAACCCAAGAAACTGTGGATCTCGGATGGCGTCTTTGGAGTCTTCCATTGCATAACTGCCTCCACCTTTGCCGGGTCCACCATAATCCCTTCAGAATTAACCAAATGACCCAAAAACTAAACTTCCCGCAACCAGAACACGCATTTGGAGAACTTAGCATACAGTTTCTCTCTTCTAAGCGTCTCCAATACCTCACGAATGTGACCGGCATCCTCTTCTTCACTCTTCGAATAAATCAGGATATCATCGATAAACACAATCACTGATTTATCCAACATCAGCCGACACACCCGATTCATCAAATCCATAAAAGCAGCTGCCGTGTTGGTTAAACCGAAAGACATGATGAGGAATTCGTAATGCCCATATCGTGTTCGAAACGCGGTCTTCGGGATATCCTGTTCTTTAACTTTTAGCTGATGATAACCAGATCGGAGATTCATCATTGAGAACCAGCTGGCGCCTTGGAGCTGATCAAACAAGTCATCAATCCTCGGTAGTGGGTACTTGTTCTTCACCGTCAACTTGTTCAACTCACGGTAGTCGATGCACATCCTCATGCTACCGTCCTTCTTCTTTACAAACAAGACCGGAGCACCCCAGGGAGAGATACTCGGTCGGATGAACCCCTTATCTAACAACTCTTGCAGCTGGGTCATTAATTCCTTCATCTCAGAGGGAGCGAGATGATACGACGCCTTCGCAACAGGTTGGGCACCAGGTATCAGATCAATCTGGAACTCGATCTCGCGATCAGGTGGTAACCCTGGTAGGTCTTCGGGAAACACATCGGGGAAATCGCATACTACCGGCATGCCTGACAGTTGAGGCAAGGTAGCATCCACATCCTTCACATAGGCCAAGTAAGTACCACACCCTCGTCTCATAAACTTCTCTGCCGTGATCAGCGAGATCACTCGTGGAGTAATGCACTCCTTGTCTCCATGTACTGTAACCAAACTGCCATCGGGGGCAGTCAAACAAATCGTCTTCTTTCGGCACGAAGCCTGCTCATGAATACGGGTCCCATTGATTTGGTCAATCCCCAGGATTAGACCCCAGATGTGCATCCTGAATCAGTCACACATCAGTTGAGCTAACGACAACAAGGTCGTGCACCTCATTCCAGTGTGCTTGCAAGGCTTTCCATTCATCATAAGGGCCCGGGGGTAACATTCATTAGGTTACAGTGTCTTCTTTTATTTCTTTATGTCCACTTGGTTATAAATAATACCTTTAAAATATTCACTGTTTTAATAATCACATACCATGAAGTATAATATTAATTATCCATAACAAGCAGCCTATAAGAAAAGAATCAAACATTAGAAACATTAAACAAGCATAATCTTTCCTTATTCATCAGTACTTAACACTTAAATTCTATTCTTAAAATTTCAGAAATTTTCTAAGTCTCCAAAGAAATGCGGATGAACAAATGCGGATAAACTTTAGCAAATATGGATGAAACTGTAGCAAATGCGGATGAAAGTCCTCAGAAAATATTCTAAGTGTCCAAAGAAATGATGTTAGAACAAATGCGGATGAGCATAAACAAATGCAGATGAACTGTAGCAAATGCGGATGAAAGTCCTCAGAATATTTTCTAAGTGTCCAAAGAAATGCTGTTAGAACAAATGCGGACGAGCATAAACAAATACGGACGAACTGTAGCAAATGCGGATGAACACTTAGCAAATACGGATGAACACTTAGCAAATGCGGATGAACACTTAGCAAATGCGGATGAACACTTAGCAAATGCGGATGAACACTTAACAAATATGAATGAACACTTAACAAATGCGAATGAACAAGTCCAGTACCTGTGATGCAACTTATGAAATTTTCCAGTCCCAAACATCATCTTAACATGAACTTAGCTTAGATCTATCAGTCTAACACTTAGAACATCATAAACATTATACGAACATCATGAAAATCACATAACATAACTATATCATCATAAACAACCGTACCATACATGGAAAACCATAATTTGCTTCGAAAACATCAATTAGGTATGCATACCAGCCCCAAATAAGAAGAAAACATTTAAAGGAGGGGATCTAGAACTCACCTCTACTGCTTTCGAGTAAAACACACAAGCAAACACATAGAAACACTTAAGAATCGGTCCAGAAGCTGAAAACTCAACTGAAACCAAGAGGAACACCATAGATTCTTACCTTTTGAAGACTTTCTCTCTCTAAAACCGAGTGAAACTTCTGCTTCTTGCTTCAGCCGAGATTTTCTTGCATGAGAGAGAGGAGTATGGGCGGCCATAACACCTTTTTGAACCAATTATGGGTAAGTTTGGTCCTTGCTTGCTTTTAACCCCTTGTTTTACAATAATTCTCTTTTTCTCTCTTGCTTTCTTTTTCTTTTCTTCATGCTGAATTTTTTTCCGTGTGTTACAGAATTTTTATGTTTTTGTTTTCACTATCAAACTTTTTAACTTTAATGTTTAGCCTTTGATCATTATTATACACACACACACACACACACACACACACACACACACACACACACACACATATATATATATATATATATATATATATATATATATATATATATATATATATATATATATATATATATATATTCTTATAGAGAGGAAGATGAATACGAATAGAGAGGTTAGTGTTTTGAAAAATGGTGACCTAATAGTCAGTGTGACGGGTGCCGGCAGCCAGCTATCATGCATGTTTGTGTGCCTTCGATTACACCCCTTCGTTGTTCCTTTGTGCATATATGTCATTTTAGAGATACGGATAGACAACACTTAACAAACTATGAGCCGTGTTCTCCGGTCGGATTCCGGTTAGTCCATGTTTCTATGGCCGCTAGTTCAGTCTCTGCTACCACGCACGTGTCTTCGAAGTTTTTGATTGGAGACCGCCTTTGGTGGTTGCTTACAGATCAGCTCACCTCTTTGTCGTTTAGGATTTTTTTTTGTGTTACCGTTTGATGGTATTCCATCGATGATGGTAGCTCTAAATCCGGGTTTGTTTTTTTAGTTTACAGGATGCCTACATATTGAGCTTACAACTCCAAGAAATGTTAAATTATTTTTGGTTGTGTTGTGGCCACCAAACTTTGAAGGCCTTTTATTATAGACACTATTATGAAACTAAAACTATGGTGATGCTAGAAAAACGATTTAATTTGTTGTGTTGATGTGGCAATTGACTTTAATTTGCGCCACATCAAGTTACGACACCTAAGCTTTAAAAGTTCTTGATATTTGTGATATGATTCATATAAAGAAGTTTATTTTATAGGACACAAACTATAATGTCTAGTGCAGTTTTTATAGTAATTGAAATAACAAAACCACATCAATAACGAACACAAACGTGATGGTTGAGGGCGTGCAAAGTGCGGTTGGACACCCTTATTTACTATTTACTATTAGTTAGTATAGGTGGTGAATAATATAGTTTCTATATTTTACAAGTAAATCATAAAACTTTTAAACTTTTGAATTTTGGTCACAAAATATTTATGAATATTTTTAAATTTTAAATAATTACCTTATAACCTTTTTCCGGTTAGGTTTATGTTTATACATCACTGTTAGACTATCAGTGTGCTAAAAATTTTAACCTAATCGAATCGAATCGAGCCGAACCGAACCGAACCGAACCGAAAAGAAAAGAGAAGCCACTATTTAAACATAAATGAAACAAGCACGCCTCTTTTAACTGAAACGTCGTCTTGTCTGAAGCACACGTTTCACCTACATCGGAATCCACCACCGTCTCTGTATTCAATTATGCATTTCCGATTGCATGATTAATCAATCGATTACAACTACAAAAAAAAAACCTTTGATCTTACATCTGTGTTCGATTAACACTTAACTTTGCTTGAACAACTTACAGATTGATTGATTGATTGATTCTCCATGACGATTCAGCTACAACAACCGTTATTGCCACCAGGTATCGTATCCTCTATCTCCGGCTGCAGGTTTATCAACTATTTTCACAATAATGCATCGAAATTTACAGTGAATTTCGAAGTGGAAATCTACCATAAAGTCAACTTCTCAATTTCAAAATTGGAGTGTGGTGGTCCAAAACTTAGGGATTTTGGTCTCAAAAGTAGCTCTATTTAGTTTGAGGTTACCGAATGTTGTTTTATTGATTCTGATTGAAACTGTTGATGCGTTTCTACTATTAGATGTCAATTGATTTTATTAAAGTGTTCGAAAACTTAAAGGAACGGTCAATTTATAACCCTAGGTTTATTATTATGTTATTATTACGAAGTATGAACTATTTGCATGTTACCTAAAATCAACCTGTGTTTATTTGGCATAAAAGAACCGTAACAGGAACTCTTTCCCTTGTGTATTGAATATATGTTTATTTTTGGTTCACCCACTTAAAGGGAAAACTTGCATGATCATGTGTTTGTGTAAACTTGCTCACTTTTCGAAGGGAAAAATTAATGAATAAAAGAAAGGTTGTTATAATGTTATTTATCTTTACTATTTTATAAAGTAAAGTTTGATTTTTCAGAAAGTTCAAAGTGGAGTCTGATATAATGATGGAAGCATTAGTATTTTTTGATTTTTTTTTGTTAATGATCATAAAGATACAGATCTGTATTGATTCTATTGACATCTTGTTGTGTGCCGGATTCTTCAAGGTCCAATTTGTATTTATTGAAGATGATCACGTCTCTTTCTGTAGCTGTCATCCTAATGCATACGCAACACCTTGTTTGCAAATTAAGAGAATAAATTAATCTTGTATACCTGAATAAGTGCTAATTTTGTTCATAGTTATCATACACTGATACATGTATTCTTCTTGCTGATTGTTCTTGATGACAGAGGCTCCTCCACTACCGGAAAACAAAAGCATCCGGCATGGAGATGCAGGCGCAGCTTTCGTGCTTGAATCAAAAGGTGAATCTTTTTGTTGACTTAAGTTATTGTAATCACAACCTCAAATTTAATTCTTTTGTTAAAACCTTTTTTTTTTCGTTATATGGTAGGTGAATGGTATCATGCTGGGTTTCACTTGACTACCGCCATTGTGGGACCCACTATACTGACACTGCCGTATGCGTTCAGGGGGCTGGGATGGGGCCTGGGATTCTTTTCCCTCACGCTCATGGGGGTGGTCACTTTTTACTCTTATTATCTCATGTCACTTGTTCTTGAGCACTGTGAGAAAGCTGGTAGACGTCACATCCGTTTCAGGGAACTTGCTTCTGATGTCTTGGGTATGTTTTTATGGCTTGTGTCTGTGTGAACGGAGTATTCATGAGTTACTTGCGCCGAAACATAGCATAATTTCACTTTTTTTTCTTCGTATACAACCTACTTTACATTTTTCCATTATATGTAACATACTTACATTTTTGTGCAATTGTGTGTAAAATTGTTGCAGTGAAATGTTACATACTTTTACCCTTTTTACCATTTAACGTGACGATGTTACTTACAATTGCATGAAAATATTTTAGCCAAGCTGTATACAATGGGAACAAGTGAATGTATGTTGCATTTTGGTGCCATTAACTCATTTTCTGGTGCCAACTAGACAGGTTATCATGATCTAGATAAGATAAGTAGGTACAATTAGTGCTTAATTTTTAATACCTTAATGGTCATTCTCTTTTCACACATTGAACTCCTGAGATAGGTGAGTAACGTAATTAGTAGAACGGAGGCCATTAAGAACTGTTGTAATTGACGATAGTCAACATGCTTTCAAAAATAACACTCAAGTTGTTAAAAATACACTATGTATTGCCAAAAAGTGGCATGAAGACATTTGTGTATGGAAATTTAGTGTTATGCTCACTATTTATATGTTGTGGTCTCCCAAAGGCTTTTCTCTTTCCTTTGCATTTTTTAAAGTTAGTTGGTTGTTTATAAATGAGCTGCCTAGTGTAATGAGTTTGGATGTTAAACTTAATGGTGCTTTTAAGCTCTACTTCCCCCTGAATGGGTCATTTCTTGCTATGTTAAAGGGGTGAAATTGAAAAGAAAATAGCTTGAATGGAATTTGGTCAAAAGGTGTTGAAAGTCAACCGAAGTGTGTTTTTTAATGGATAAACATCATATATTAATTTTTGAAGATTAGATTATTTGTTAAAATCATTTGAATTTGTAATACTATTTACACACTAGTTATTTATATAAAAGTTATACTTTGAACAAATATTATTTCTGGTCAACCTGATTTGACTTGTTCAAAACTTGTGTTTTGCGCACCCGTTTCCCTGACCGAGCAACTCTTATACATAAAGGTAACTTGCAACTCTTAATTGTATTGTGTGATCCCTAGAAATTAATATCTTTTGCTCATGATATTTCATGTCATGTTTAGGCACATGTGAATCTATACTTCTTCCAAAACATTGTCTCGTAATGGATATATTGGCCGGGTTCAATTAGAAGCCTGATCAACACCTTATAAATTTGCTGAAAACACCTTACCCCCTTTTTCTAGATATAGTGCAATGCTTGACCTTACACATTGGTTATTTGAACTATTTTTGTAGGCTCTGGTTGGATGTTCTATTTTGTAATTTTTATTCAAACAGCCATTAACACTGGCATAAGCATAGGAGCAATCTTGCTTGCTGGGCAATGCCTTCAGGTATGATAGAAGTTATGGCACATAAGCATTAAAAAATTTAATTTAAAAACAATTTTTTTAATTGTTTCATTAATGTTTCCCTTTTTATTTAGATTATGTATTCGAGTGTTTCTCCTGACGGCCCCCTCCATTTATGGGAATTCATAGCTATGGTGACAGTGGTGATGATGATTCTATCTCAGTTGCCCACTTTTCATTCTCTTCGACATGTCAACTTAGCTTCCCTGTTCTTGAGCTTAGCCTACACATTCATCGTGGTTGGCGCTTGTATCCATGCAGGTACAGTTATCAGGGGGGTATCTACATCAGCGGGTTGGGTAACGGGATATAATGGGTAATTTATGGTACTTGTTAAACTGAGTGGGGTTGGGTTGACCAAGACCACTTATTGTGTGAAATGCAGGGCTATCAAAGAATGCACCTCCAAGAGATTATTCATTAGAATCTTCAAAGTTTTCAATGGTTATGAGCGCCTTCACTTCGATCTCTATAATCGCTGCCATATTTGGAAATGGGATTGTCCCTGAGATACAAGTAAGTCCATTAAACTCTCTAATTTCATCACTATAGACAGTTATACTTGTTTCACTAAAACATAATTATACAGGCTACATTGGCTCCACCAGTTACTGGGAAGATGTTTAAAGGGCTTATGATGTGTTACTCTGTGATTTTTGTAACATTCTATTCAGCTGCAGTCTCTGGTTACTATGTGTTTGGCAATAAAGCTAGCTCGAACATTCTTAAGAGTCTCATGCCAGATGAGGGACCCGCCTTAGCTCCGACTTGGCTTCTGGGACTCGGTGTTATATGTGTTCTTCTTCAACTCTTTGCCATTGGCCTGGTATGATATTCTCTCCTTTTAACCAATTCGTGACCATTTTGCCAGCATACTTGCAACAATTCCAAAAACAATAAAGAAATAGTAATTACTATTTCAATAGATCATGGTGTTTGGATGTATGTTCTAAGAGTAATTATGTGATTCTGGATAGTCATGACTATGAAATCAAAATAATCATACTTCATACTTGAGAAATTAGCTAAGACTGGCAAAGCATTCGGCTTGGATCGGCTCAGCTAGCGGGTCAAAACAAGTTTGTGTCAAACTGGCTTTTGGTCAACCGGGTCGTTTTAAGATAAGTACAGATTGGTTCGGGTTGAAATGAGTTCTGACCTTGTTTTAGGAAGAAAAAAATATCAAAGTGAGTTCACCGATAATATTTGTTTTTATGGCGGCTAGTAGTGATGGTGGGCAAAGGCTGTTGTGGCATCAACATCTTAACTAGTGTAATAGAAGTGACCCAGTTTGACCCGTTGTATACTTTGAGTGACCAAAAACAATCCATGTAGTTAACAAATGTTTCTCAAATCAACCCACTTATTATTAAGAAGGGGTCATGATTGCAAGATGTATAATGATAGCTAATGAAACATCATATGAAACAGGTCTATTCTCAAGTAGCTTATGAGATCATGGAGACAAAATCCGCAGACGTGAATCAGGGGATGTTCTCAAAACGAAACCTAATCCCAAGAATAATTCTCCGTTCACTCTACATGATATTTTGTGGGTTTTTCGCAGCTATGCTGCCATTTTTTGGGGACATTAATGGCGTGGTCGGAGCCGTGGGTTTCATTCCGTTGGATTTCATCCTTCCGATGCTTTTATACAACATGACTTACAAGCCGTCGAGATCTTCATTCACTTATTGGATCAATATTATCATTATGGTGGTTTTTACTGGTGTTGGATTGTTGGGTTCGTTTTCTTCTATAAGAAAGCTGGCTCTTGATGCTAGCAAATTTAAACTGTTTAGTGATGATGTGGTTGATTGATGACAATTAGACTTGTAAGTTTGGAAGTACAAAGGTAGATGCATATTGTACAACTCCTAATGCAGGATAATTAGACTTGTAAGTTTGGAAGTACAAAGGTAGATGCATATTGTACAACTCCTAATGCAGGATTACCTAATTTTATGGTAACTGAAAAAATACACATCTAAAAGCAAGAGTCAAGTTGAGTGGTAAAATGATGAGATGAAACAGGTGATGCAGGCGTGAGAAAATGTAGCTATCAAAGTATCTATAATGGAAGTTTTGTCCAATATTTGCTAATAACTTTTTTCTAATCTTTAACTAGTTTACACGCTTCATTGCTTTTGCATGCTGGCAAAAGCACAAACTTGTGATTTTGGGACTCTTGTGCACTGAGTTTGTCGTTTCGCCCTTTGTACATGTTTTACGATATGTAATATGTAGTACCTGATTTGTTGAAGTGATAATCTCAAAAACACTGTAGTCTTTTATCACAAAATGCTTCAAATTCCAAATAAAGCAAGATCTTGCGGGTTAATCAGTGGATTTGTTTTTTTGGCAAGTCGAACCATCATGTGACATACAATGAACAAGACAATGTTAATCGAGCAAGTTAAAGGTTTTTGTTTTCCATTCAACCTTAAATTTGTCACATGCATCTCTTGCCAAGTCAATTTTAGGTAAAATGCACATTTCTTTTTACAATATATGTGAAACCAGTGATCTATGAAATCAAGTATATCCGCTTAACTTTTACATGATGAACTTGTACGTTTCAGGTGAACTTTTAGATGTCTATGAAGTATTTTTGAGCAAAAATATGTTGTTTTATATGCACTATGACATTCAGCGGCAAAGTATTGCTTATGATTGTTGAACAAACTTGTGCATGTCTGGTGAAATTATAATTAGGGTTGTTTTTGCATTCTTATGTCATATAATGTAGAAAAGTATACATTTAGGATTCTTGTTAAGGTGTTTTACCAGGCTAAGGTTACACTTAGGGGTAAGTGACACCTTGTATCAGATAATGACCCTAGTCATAGTTTTAATAAGATCATTATATGTATCCTGCATTGTTGTATGCCAGTAAGGATCTTGTAGAGCTTGGGGTAATGAAGTTGGATCGAAGGCTGTGGTGATTGGCATGATTTTTAAGATATTGGATGGGTTTGGTAATGTTCTATATGGCTCGAGTGTTTAGGGCACTTTTGGTATCACCCCTCCATTTAAGGTACTTTTGGTTAGTTTGAGATAAAAAATAACATGACACGTTTTTACCGATAATCTCTAGGGTGGTAGTAAGGAGGGTACCACCCCTTCATTGTTAGGAACTATGTTTAGCCCCAAACTAGTTAGATAGACTAGTTTGATGTATTGAACTAAATATTAGTGCCGAGATGAAGTGTGTCTCTCATGATCAGAGATCATCCGAAACCTCTGAATGAAACTTCAGAGACCACACATAAAGACATTAAAGGCCACAAATGAATCTCTGATCATTCAAGACTTATACTATAACAAACACATCTCTTCTATCCGGCAAGAAACTATGAACCCGTACAAGTCCGTACGTGACAAGATCATGTGACACCAAAACAGTTTAAATGTCAAAATAAAGTTGCCCGTCACTACGTGGAGTATTTCTTAGAATAGCTTCACTCACTAAAAAGCCAATAAGAGTGTTCCTTAGTAAAGCAACTGATAAGATTGATGCAGTCATCACTGCACTAATGACAAAACCTTTTGCACCATAAAGTACACTATCAAATCAGAAAAATATCAAACCACCTTGTATCTGTATCATCACTTTTATTGTTTCGTTAACGTCAAGAAAAATATCATATTGTAGCATGTCACTTTTATTGAGTACTTATGCCCATATTATCCTCTCCAACTAGCAATCATATTTGTGACTTTATTGATATCTTGATTGATTCCTCACCTATTTACCATCACAATTTTCAGTCAGGCACCATCCCACATACAACCACGGGGCGCTACCAACCACTATAGCTAGCCCTCCGAAACATAATCCGTCACATAGTTCATAGTTGTGGCCACATACCCCTTCATATTATGATCGCACGACACCTCAAGACCATTGGCTGGCCATTATCCTCACCTAGTTGTTGGCACCTTCATCCAGCCACGTACACATTGATCATGCCCTAAACATTTTTTTAAGTAAAATTTTAAAACACAATTTAATTAATAATAATAAGTATGTTGAATTGAAAATTACAAATAACTTAAGATTACACCATTCCGTCAATTTCAAAGATTGGATTTGCGATCCGTTTATAACCCATAGAAAGTTGATAATCATGTTTTCCTCCTCTACGTTTTTATAGAAGCTTCTTTCTTTTCATACACCAATTTATTCCTGATGAACAAGTAATCGGAATTGAAACACAATTCGATCGTCTTATGAACAATCAAAGCTACACCGATTTGATTATGATTGAAAATAGAACATACGAACGAAAAGAAAATGAATGAATCCCTTTATGAGAAATCACCCAAGCTATAATAGCCATTAACTAACTCTAACAACATTATTACACTTTACACCCTAAAGAAAGAAACTAACATATTCAGTCCTTGAGTTGTTAATAGACATAATAACCCAATAAATAATACTTTGAGTTAATGACAGACAAGTCCCAGAAGTTTAATCCATATTTTTAACAATCTCCACCTTGGATTAATCTTCACTCTATGTTCAAAATCTCCAAACAACACTCAAACTTAGGACCTGGTAATGACTTTGTAAGCATATCAGCACTATTATCAAGAGTATCAACTTTTTTAATCTCAACTTCTTTAGCCTTCACAACATCTCTGATGAAATATAGCTTGACCCTTACATGCTTAGTCCTTTCATTATGCACTTGATTTTTTGCTAGCTGCACTGCACCTCGATTGTCACATAGTATCACATTACTAGACAGGTTAATAGCCAACTCAGTAACCATACCCTTAAGCCAAATAGATTCCTTAACAGCTTCTGTGAGAGCTACAAACTCAGCTTCAGTTGTTGATAAGGAAACTATTGATTACAAGGTTGCCTTTCAACTAACTACACTTCCAAAAAAGTGAATACATACCCTGTCATAGATCTACCATTATCCAAATCTTTGGCAAAGTCACTATCAGCATAGCCAAGAAGTGCACTTTCAGCACTTTGATCCTTTCCAAATACTAAACCAACTTCTTTAGTACCATTAAGGTACCTAAATATCCACTTCCCTACCTCCTAGTGCATCTTACCAGGACATGAAATATACCTACTTACAACACTAGCTGCATATGCTATGTCTGGCCGTGTACAAACCATTAGATACATCAAACACCCAACAACATTATGGAGCCTTACCCATCTAAATTTTCTCTTTTTCAGATGTTGGAGAATCCCTCTTAGATAGCTTAAAATGCTGAGCTAAAGGGGTAACCACTGGTTTAGAGTTCTCCATGCAAAAGTTCTTCAGAATCTGGTTGATATACCCAGTTTGAGTCAACTTTAACTGCCTTAAACAATTGTTTCTGTTGGTTTTTCCATGCCTAAAATTCTCTTAGCAGCTCCAAGCTCCTTCATATCAAACTCACACATTTGCAACTGCTTTGCAGCCTGAATTTCATCCTTATTTTTACATGCTACTAACATGTCATCAACATACAGAAGAAGATACACAAATTCCTTCAGTGTATTCTTTATAATACACATAATTATTATAGCAACTTTTCTTAAACCCTTGACTCAAGATATACTCATCAAACCTGAGATACCACTACCTTGGTGACTGTTTCAATCCATACAATGATCTCTTTAGTAGGCATACCTTGTCTTCATAACCCTCCACCTCAAATCCAGGTGGTTGTTTCATATAGATGATCTCATCCAATAACCTATGTAAAAATGTTGTTTTAACATCTAATTGCTCTAATTCATAATCAAGTTGAGCAGTCAATGCTAATAACAACCTGATGGATGTATGCTTAACAACTGGTGAGAAGATCTCATTATAATCCACACCTACCTTCTATGTGAACCCTTTTGCAAAAAGTCTTGCTTTAAACCTAGGTGGCTCACCCTGCACACCCTTCTTTAACTTGTATAACCATTTACAGTCTATTAACCTTTTATCCTTAGGTTTATCAATCAGAACCCATGTCTCATATTCATAAAGAGAGTTCATTTCATCCTCCATAGCGTCAATCCACCTTATTTTGTCCACTGATCTCACAGCTTCATGGAATGATAAGGCTTTATCATGTTCTCTTGTTGTGTAGACATAAACACAAATGCAGACAGATCTTCAGTATTGCCTGATCTATATCTAGCCGGTGGAACTATAGTCCTTCTAGTTCTATTCTTAGCTAAGCTATATAGAACAGAACTAGATGGTCCCTGTGTTGTAACTCATTCGACATTACCATCAAAGTTACCACCTGACTTGTCACTATCAGATGAATAAGTTCTTGAGTCTCTGCTTGACTCATCATCCACCACCTCAATTGTTGCCTCATGATCATTAATACTCTCACTACCTCTACCTGTATTCTTCAATAGGTCCTTATACAATACTTCCTCATTAAAGGTTACATCTCTGCTCATAATACTTTTACCCCTTCTTTCTCCATTGACCACAACCTATATCCTTTTACTTCATGTGAGTACCCAAGAAATATGCATTTAACAGCCCCTAGGCTCAAGTTTATCCTGTTTGACATGAGCATAGGCTAGAGAACCAAACACTTTCAAGTTTTTGTAATCAACTTTAACCCCTGACCATTTCTCCATAGGGACCATCATATTTAAAGCTGATGATGATGATCTATTAATCAAATAAGTTGTTGTGCTTAATGCCTCTACCCAAAATTTCTTAGGGATCCCTGACTCATGTAACATGCATTTTACCTTATCAAGTAGTGTTCTATTCATCCTCTCAACTAACCCATTCTATTAAGGGTTACCAGGAACTCTCAAGTGTCTTGTCAAGCCTTGTTCTCTACATAACTGATTAAACTCTATATTACAAAACTCTAGACCATTGTCTGTTCTCAGTTTCCTTACTTTCTTTCCAATTTGAGTTTCTATCATAGTTTTCTACTCCTTAAACTTTGTAAATGTTTCATACTTATACTTTAGAATGAACACCCAAAGCCTTCTAGAGTAGTCATCAATTATTGACAAGAAGTAGTGACCTTCGCTTAGAGATGCGGTCTGAGTTGGTCCCTATAAGTCAGCATGTATGTAGTCTAAGACACCCTTAGTGTAGTTTTTACCTTTAGTGAATTTTACTCTATGTGATTTACCCATAATACAGTGTTCACAGAACGCCAATTCACACCCCTTCAACCCACTAACTGCCTCTTGTTTCACTAACTCAGCTAGACCCTAACCACTCATATGCCACTCATATGCCCTAACCTCCTATGCCACAGCATAAAGGGATTCTTTGTCTTTCTTGCAACCATAGACACATGGCCACTACTTGTATGCCCATCTAAAATGTACAGGTTATTCCCTATCCTTGACCCAGTTAGCACCACTATGGAGCCGTTTATGACCTTGGCCCTGCCATTCGTCAAACTAACACTATACCTAGCCTTTTCAAATGTTCCTAATGAAATCAAATTCTTTGTTAGTTGAGGCATGTACCTTACATTTTGCAATTCCACTGTTGTGCTATTGTTCAAACTCAAGGCTATTACACCATAACCTTGAATTTTGCATGCTCTATCATCGCCCATCTTTACTTCACCAAGATCTTCCATCTTTAGTTCTTTGAAATACCCTTTATGAGGACTCATGTGATATGAGCATCCTAAGTCCATTATCCAAGAGTCATTCTCAACCCCTTTTGACACCATTAGCACCTCAAAGCTTTCATATCCATCTGAGGATGGTTCAGGAGATGAATTTCCTTGACTCTTGTAACCATGACTCTCAGTTTTCTTGTTCTTTCTTTCTGGGCAATCCTTCTTGATGTGTTTCTCAGATTGACAGATATAACATCTTCTTTTGAACTTGGATTTGGATCGGTGTTGGCTCTTAGACCTACTTCTCTGTTCGGTCCTTCCTCTGACAAAGAGTCCACTGCCACTCGACTCTTCTTGATTTTCAGATCTTTTCTTTAACTCTCTTAAGTTAATAGCTAACAATACCTCTTCCATGGTCAATGTCTCTCTTCCGTACATAAAGGTGTCAACGAAATGCTCATATGACTGAGGCTATGAAGTCAAGAATATCATAGCTTGATCCTCCTCCTCTAATGTAACATCAATGTTATCGAGGTCCAACATCAATTTATTGAATTCATCTATGTGGTCTTCAATTGTTTTACCTGATGTCATATGGAATGTGTACAACCTCTTCTTCAGGTACAAGCGATTAGCCAATGATTTTGTCATGTATAGGCCTTCTAATTTCGACCAAATGCCAGCAGCAGTTGTCTCTTTAGAGACTTCTCTTAACACTCGATCTCCCAAACTCAAGATAATAGCACTATATGCCTTTTGCACCATATCTTTCCACTTTTGTTGGATCTCTTGTGTCTTCTCGGGTGTTGCGTTTGTAGGAATCACTGCTTCACCGCCTTTCAAGGCATCTACAACCCCCTGATGGACTAACAGTGCCTTCATCTTCAACCTCCATAATCCAAAATCATTTCTGCCATCAAATTTCTCTAACTCGAACTTAGTAGACACCATGATGTTCAGCAACACACTCTTAGTCAATCAATTTCACCCTTGATTGATTCCAGTTGCCTCCTCGATTCAATGTTGATCAACTCAGATTTCGAGCCCTAACTTGGCTCTGATACCAATTGATGAACAAGTAATCGGAATTGAAACACAATCGATCGTCTTATGAACAATCAAAGCTACACCGATTTGATTATGATTGAAAATGAACATACGAATGAAAAGAAAATGAATGAATCCCTTTATGAGCAATCACCCAAGCTATAACAACCACTAACTAACTCTAACAACATTATTACACTTAACACCCTAAAGAAAGAAACTAACATATTCAGTCCCTGTGTTATTAATAGACATAATAACCTAAGAAATAATACTTTGAGTAAATGATAGATAAGTCCCTGAAGTTTAATCCACATCTTTAACAATTTCCATAGACGAACATGTTGTGAGAATAACAATTTGTGCTATCTTTCTACAACCAGGGTTAGGGTCAACATCTTTATGAACTTTTTTTCGGTAAATATTGAAATGAGAATGCGTAAATCCATTGGATGTCATATAGCAGGAAGTAAAAATATCATCACCCGATTCATTCATGTTCGTGCACAAGGGGCATATGACTGATTCCACTTGCATATTTCTTTTTTGTAAAATGACCATAGTCAGGAATTAGGATCCAACCCATTTCAGTTTCCAAACTAAATTTTTACCTTTATCAAGATCTATTTATTCTATTTAAGTAAATGGGTATTAACATGTATACCCTAGGGCTTGAGCATTAAATGAACGAATTTGGTCGAGAATGAACCTGTTGAGTCTTTGGTCCACTACCATTGCCACTGGTCTGATTTACTTTGTAGTTGAATCATATCTGACCCATGATGGAATTAAGATGCTTTAAACTCCTGTAGTTCATGTGTTATCAACAGACAACAACTGCCTTTTCCATTCATTTCTTGATTCCTTAATTAGTTGTACTTTTTGAAACTAATTTTTGAGCAATATTGGATCGTTTATTCACTGCCATTTTGAATACATTAAGGAAGATCTCCATCAATGGTTTGTATTCATACCACATATCCAACAAAAATATTGTTTCATCCCTTATTTCATCTTATCAATGTTGGAGGTCATCGTTTGCTTTCGAGCGAATCTTTCCTGTTTTCTTGATACTGCACCAAACACTAGAATAAGCCATTGTGACATGAATGTATTCCCATTTCTTTTGGTTGAATGAAAAGCATGAATTCCCATTTCTTTTTGATGTTTTTTGTTTTATTCTCATCCCCAACGCATAGGAACTTTTTTCTCAAAGTTTTCAATTTTTCTAGTAACCTTTTTGGAGCACTGTACATAGAAATGTAGTACAATAGGAGGCTATCAAGGACTTGTTTCATAAGTGTTAATCTTGCACCAATGAAGAGCGAAGATGTCTTCCCATTTGATAATCTAGATTCAAACGACTTTAGACCGGCACCCATTTGTTATATAAGTTCATGTTCACCCTTACTTTTAATCCAAGATAGCAAAATGGTAGGCTACCTCAATTATAGTTAAGAATGGAAGCCATGTTTCTAGTGTCATCTTGATCAACTACGAGGCCATAGAAGCTAGACTTTTAGGTGTTGATTCGCATCCCACACACCGAATGGAAATATCTCATCAATCTTGTCGAGTTTCTAACATTTGTTTAAAGAAAATCCTAACTTGTTGAGGTCATCGGTACCTAAAATCCACCTCTGGATTCTTTAAGTGCCGATATCTTAAATCGTAACTCCATAGGTGTTTCTTAGTGCTGGTTTCCTGAGGGGCATATATGAAAAACATATATATAATATTATATAATATATATATATATATATATAATATATCAAAGGAGGGATCTTAAGAAAACCACAATCTTATATAAAAACTAGAGAAAACCAATGAAAACAGTCACATAACTTATAATTTTTATTACTACCCTTTATATTTGTGTGTGTATATATAAAAAAGGTATGAATCAAATGAAAAACCTTTATATTTGTGTGTGTATATATAAAAGGTATGAATCAAATGAAAAACCGTAGCATGGTTTTACATATACATCACATATAGGTTACGTATATGTAACCATTTTTCATCCGACATAGTGTTACGTATACGTAACACTCTTTATTCTCGTATTTACGTTCAACATATATGTAACAAATACTTAAAGCAACATGATGAAAAACAGTAAATGGATTACATGTTAAAGCATATTAGGACTTAGGGGGTTATAGTTTAAAAATAAGTTATTGTAGTGTAATTAAAAAAAAGGTTTGGAGATATGCAAATTTGTTGCCACATTTTTTATTACAATTTGAGGGTTATAATTTAAAATTAGTTGGTGAATTTGGGTTCCAGACTAATGTCACTTACTAGCAGTGTAAGTAAATGTAAACGGTTGCTTGCTGTAGTATAATTTGCAATTGCACCAAGTAAAAATAGATAGATAGCAGGATAGTAATGCAATATATTTAACCTTAAATTAAGAAAAAGAATAGGCTCATTTCCCATCCAAGTTCCCTATCTACAGTTTCACAGCTAAAAAAATATAGGTAATAATGTCACGTGTAGTCATGTAGTTATGGTATATATATTTAAATTTACGTAAAAAAACAAACCTTTTAGTTAAAAGTAAGATGCATTAAAGTACGACAAACAAACCAAAAAAACCTCAAACATGAAAGATCATCCTACATGTTTAACAAATCATAGTTGTTTCATACACCATATGTATACACGTTACACATTGGAAAAATGGTAACCAAAATGATACAACATAAAAATCATTGTTCTAACGTTACCTACTAGTAAGTGGTAATGATAAATCATCTGACGAGAAACCCAACAAAATAAGACCCAAAGTATGGTGTACGTTACCCACTAAAAAGTGGTAACCAAAAAAAGGGAAACTATCCAAACTACTAGGGCGGGTCGGCAGGACCGACCTTAGCCTTCTTAGTGCAGTTCCTAGAATCATGGTGCGTATACTCCTTACATATGTTGCACAATCTTGCCTTCTTCATGCACTTCTCAACAGCCTTCTCCCCAGGTCCAATTAAATGTCGATTGGTGCCGCAACCCTTATTGCGAATCCCTTGAGGGGGCATTAAATTAACTGTAGCTACATCTTCAATACCAACTAGCATCTTAATAACTTCGGTCCTTCTTTTAGAGATGGTTTCTGTTGTTTTATGGGTTAGAATCTCTTCCTTGGTTTCCTTTAACTTTCTAGCTAAACTTGATAAGCCATCAATATTGTTCTTAGTTGATCAACACAATCATTCACACATTCTAAAACATCATTCCTTAATACAACTTGTTCGCTGGTGTCTGCGGTGAGCCTGTTTGTATACTGAAAACCTGAGTGGGAAGACTATCTCGAAACCAACGGTGAGAGATATAAGCATCTGGGATTTCAGTGATTTTGTTTAAACGAAAGACACAAAGAAGTGCCTGTAAAGGTAGCCAAAATGGGTAAATCCTATACATGAACACTCATAAGACTTGGCAACCAAGTGATGAGAAACCTGGGAAAAAATACAACAAAATTAAAAAATATGGTATAGTGAACAACCTACAGTGATGTAATAATTGTGATTTCATTTTCTTACGTAGAACTCGTTAACAAAATCAGTCCTCTTATCCATGTGAGAGATTGTGAAGACCTTGGTATGATCCTGAACTTCAACATTAGTTATAAAATAAGACATAAAACCTTTGTATATCTCTTTTTGAACCTCTTTGAATAGGGTTTGCGTGTAGAAATATGCAACGCGTTGTTCGATCAGTAAAACAGTGTGTTGTTGGACTTGGGTGGTACTGCTTACAAAGTCAACACTACGCTGGTTGTAATGTTGATTACTTATAGCAGTGTCGAAGGCCATGAAAAATTGAACAAGCATGATCACAGGACTGGAAGTAACCTTGAAAGAGGCACTAGAGCTCTCGCATTTGGAGGTGGTTTTCATGAGAAAACACATTGGGATTTCTCTAAAATACGCTGGCACCCACATATGTCTAATAGCAAACATGTCGTTCAACCACACATTCTTGGTTAAATTAAAAGAGTTGATTAGATTATAACAACGCACCTCAAATGTAGCAGATGTGATGTAAACATTCCATACCAACTTATGAATCGTAGAACGAAAATTAGAGTTCTTATAAATGTCAGAGGTAATCTACAAATTAAACAACTCCATCAGTTTACAATCATTTAATCTTTTAGTTTAATTACATTTAACTACTATGAAAAACAAGATATCCATTAACGTTATAATAAATGTATGATTAACAGTGAGTAACATTTAACCTTATTATAACCTTATAAACATTAACACAAACGAGAAATATTGCATCCGACTACTGATAATTATATAAACTTACATCAGGGCATGTTATGTTGGAAGTTAAATTACAGTTAAATTATATTTAGTTACTGTTAGTTGCAGTAAAATTAAATTAACTTACTACATTTTAGTAAAAAAAATTAAAAGGCATCACATCGTATACAGGGGCCGAATTAAACATTTACTAAAATATGCCCCCAAAAAAGTTTTAACATAACAAATTCACATCGCTTTACAGTTTATTTTCTATGTTTTACATCATATTACATCAGATTACAAAGTGTTACACTTAATTGCTACCGTGTGAGATAAAAGATTAAAATGTGTTACTCTTAATTACTACATTAGATTACAATGGAAGTACATTTTACACGTTCTATTACTATATTACACGTTCCATTACCATTATAATAACGTATGATTACCGGTGAGTAACATTAAACCTTATAAACATTAACACAAACAAGAAATAATCACGTCCAACTACTGATAATTATATAAACTTACATCAGGGCATCTTATGTTGGAAGGTAAATTACAGTTAAATTACATTTAATTATGGTATCGGCTTGGGTAACACATAATACTTTGGTGGAAAAAGTTAAAATTAAATTTACTTACTACATTTGAGTAAAAAAATAAAAAGACATCATATCATATACAGGGGCCGAATTAAACATTATACTAAAATATGCCCCCAAAAAAGTTTTAACATTACAAATTTCACATCAATTTACAGTTATTATCTATGTTTTACATTAGATTACGTCATATTACAATGTGTTACACTTAATTACTATCGTGTTAGATAAAAGATTACAATGTATTACGCTTAATTACTACATCAGATTACAATAGAACATGTAATATAGTAATGGATATTTAAAGAACATTTTGCACTTCTATAGTAACCACACCTAAGAATGGAACTTGCTTACTCTAGACACATGATATGCTAAGATTAAGACAAGGTTACTTATCATTAAAATATTCCTACGTAAAGTATATCTTAGATGGTAATTTTTTCATGATGTGCCATATACAGAAACGGTGGTGAGCTTTCACAAAAACATATCCAAATAGCAACCTTCATGGTGGGAACCTGATCAGTTAAAACTAAAGATGGATGAGTCTTATGAGTTTTCAAAAAACAAAGGAGAAGCCACTTGTACGACTCTTAAGTTTCATCAGATAACAAACCGGCTGCAAAAGTTACACATTTTTTGTGATGATCTACACCAGTAAAAGGCACAAATATCATATTGTACCTACGTGTAGAAAATGATCAAAAAACAAAGCTTTAGTACAAAACACACCAAAAAAGACATTAGTACATTAGTCTATGTGAGATGTAAGGAAGTATACTATACTTGCTTGTGGAATATGTGGCATCAAACGCTATAACATCGCCGAATGACCGATAGCTTATTAGAGATATTTCATCAGCCCAGTAACATGGTGAATGTCATAGGAAAGTTACGATGGTTATTAGCAAACTGATCCAGCTTACTAACTACAAACAACATGTCTCGGGCACCAATAAACATCTTAATGTCACGACTAACATTCTTGTATATGGCTTTGGTACCTCGCATGTTGTGGTGGCTCCTTTAAAGGCAGAATGCAAACAATGTGCAACAGTAGGACCAACTCGATGTAAACTCATCGTGTGTATAAATTTTATATCTTGAAAGTCCAAGTGTCACCCGGTGCGAGTCAAATCCATATTATCAAATGATATAAGATCATGATTATGCTTCTTAGAAAATTCATATAACACATAATGTTTAGAGCCCTTGATGACCTTTAGACGAATGAGAGCCTTACTATCAGTTACTTTAAATACGCAACCACGAGTTGGACAAAGGGTGGAAGGTTTGGTGGTATCAAAACTCTTCCCTTTAGGCTTACCCATTTGTTACATAATAATGTGCGATGAGTAATAATACCATTCTATCTCTTAAAACCTCCCACACGTACAACAAACCCAGATGACTCTGCATAGTGTTGGTACATGTTCAACACTTGTTCCCATGAAGTGAAAATAGCACCAACAAAAGGCTTCTGATCAACAAAAACTTCAGGAACCCAATACTTACTCCCATTTGGGGTCTGGAGTATCTTACTACAGTGACTTCCTTTGACAAAAAAATATGAAAAATATGGTGGAGATACTAACTATAGTGTAGGAAAAAACATAAGAAAAAGTAAAAAAAAAATGGATTACATCTTAAAAATAAAGTGACTTCTTGGCGGCGGCGGCGGCGGTGGCGGTGGTGGTGGTATGGTATCTATTTATAGAGATCTAATGTTGTTATATTGCTAGCTATTTTATTGCTATAATTAAGCTAATCATCATTATCCGAATCTTCACCATGTTTATCGGCTTAGGAATTCTTGTTTTACAGAGATTCTACTGATGATAAAATTTGTTGATGTGACGTGGAATATCCGCTTGAATAAAACGTCTTCAATCGTCATTAATGTTGTTGTTCTGCCACATTGACTTGTTGACTTCTGAGTTAATTAGTCTTTCACAGGAAGTCAGTCTTCTGTAGCAACTGTTGTTCTTGTGCTTCCGCAGGAGTTCTTGTCTTCCGCAGCAATCCCTACTTCAGTAGCTTCACTTCTTTTCTTGTTCAGCTGAAGTTGTTCTTCCGCAGAAGATCTACGAATGTACATTCTTCAGTTATTTTCCTGAGAACATCTACGGAAGAACAGTTTATTTATCTGCAGTTGTTCCAACACGGTCAATTTTCCAAAATGACACAGTTTAATATTTCCTGCACATTCACACATACATTCTGAAATATATTATATCATAGATGAATATATTAAATGAAGTGCAAAATAAATGTTATTTAATTCATAGACACAATTATAATCAAACAATTACAATAATGATTACAAGAGTGATTTTTATCATCTAAACCTATACAAGAGTTCTAGACCTAACAATACTCCCCCTTAGGTTTAGACTCTAGTAATCATGGGTTCAGGTCTTTTAGCTCCTTCACTCTTGTTAAAATCTTGGTGTTAAAGTAGCTTGCAGCTTTCTTTTGGTCTTCATACTTGTATTTGATCTGCCTTCTGCTCATCCTCTTTAATCTTTTATATTTCAGACCAAGGATATCCTCTTCAGTGGTAAGTGTTGCAACAACACTATTATTAGATACCACTTCCAATTCATCCTGTTCTGAAATTCTCAGTTCAGTGATAGGCTTTATTTATGATCCTATTAACTGGCCGGCCTCAAATTTTCTCCTCATGTGTGCCTTGGCATGCAACTTGTCAATGACTTGAATAATGTGTACATATAAGCACAAGTCATTTTGAGTAGTTTGGTCATGCAGCCTTGGAAAATATTTGTCATATAAGTATGAGGTGTAACTTGGGTACAAAAGTTTGATTTCCACAGGATCGAATAATCTAATACTTGAGCCCTTCTTTTGTGGATAATTTCTTTGCAGTACCAGCTCTTTAGTTTTTTAAACATAACCCCATTCAGTGATAGGGCATGTATACTGATTTCCTTCGATGATCTTGAGTGGTGCATTGGCCATGTCAACATATCCATTTCTTTGCTTAAATTCACCATCTACAAGGTGAGAACTGAAATGTGACCTTCTCTGTCTTCTCTTGTGCTCAGCATCCACTTGTTTTGCGTCTCTTAGCACATCTCCTTTGAACTTGTGACTAAGCTTAGCCACTAGTCCAGAGAAGTCTCTACCTCTTAGACTGATTGGGTAGTTTGTTATTGGGATGTTTTGAAGAGTGTTTAGATCAGCATCTGGAAGAGTAAGTAGGTTCTCCACCCATGGAAAGTATAGTATCATTCCAGATGTTCTCTTTAGCATGACACATTCCCATTCTGGATCAAATTTCCAAGCAATGATTTTGTTCTCTTCTGCTGCTTCTGGAGTTGTTATGAGGTTAAAGAATTGGATCAAGGTAGCCTTCTACTTTGTGATCTCTCTAATTGCAGTACCCATGGGCCAGATCTTGTTAGGAATTAAATCCCTTGGTTCTCTTATAAGCTTTTCTGTTCCCCTGTGCATGTCTCTACTTTCTACTATAGTTAGCTCAGTAGAAGCTTGTTCAGGTTGTTGTTGGTATGCAGGATTTAGAGCTCCAGTCCTGAATCTTACTCTTGTGTCCAGCTCAATTCTCATTACATATTCCATCATTCTCCTGAGCTCACTAACTGTTCTTCCTTTGAGTTCATGCTGCATGTAATTGTGACTTTGCAACCAGCAGATCATGTTGTATCTTGTCAGCTTAGCTGTGTCACAATGTCCCAATTCCTTCCTGATCTTCTCCAATGCCTTATATGTTGAGAAATTTTCGTAGTTACATACAAGAAGCATCAGGCTGGCAGCATCAAACTCTTTGATCATTGTAATCATTTCTTGCTCAGTCATCTTCTCCACCATGTCATACGAGAATCCTATATTGATTAAATCCATAAACATTGATGATTGTGGTCTTTCCTCTAATATGTCTTTAGTGGTCAGTAGATCTTGATGTTTTGATTCTTTTTCACTTTCATCTGACTTTACTGTTATTAGATCTTCACACTCAGCATCGCTGTCTTCTTCAAGCTGTTCCACTAGGGCTGAATACTTTGGTGAATCTATTTTTATTCTTTTTGGTGGTTCACCTGCAGCATCAGTGGTTTTCCCCAGGTATTTTCTTTTTCTGCTGTAAGTGATCATGGTTGACTCACTTTTGATCAGTTCAGCATCAGACAACTTCTTCTTCAACTTCTCAATCTCAATCTCCTTCTCTTTCAGTTGAAGTGCTTGTTCATCTACTAAGTCATTCAGAGCATCAATTACTTCATTGTCAATCAACACATCTTCTTTCAGTCTCTTCAATCTACTCTCTAGTTGTATGATTATCTTATCTTTCTTTGATATTAATTCATCTTTCTCTTTTAATTCCTTCTTCATCCTTCTTAGTTTTTCTAGCTTCTTGTTTTCCTTTAGGATGAGGTTGTTATATTTTGCTACTAAATAGCTCTTACTCACATCTATATCCTCATCCTTCAGGTCATTTTCATGATAAGCTTCAATAAACTCTTCTTGTATTACTTCCTCATTTATCTTTTCTTCATCAATACAAACTTCTTCTGTATCTTCATCATTAACAGCTTCATCACCATCCTCTTTAAGATTAAGTTCTTCTGTTGGTGCTGGGATGTCAATTGGTTCAGTGGGTGTCAGGGAAGTGGTTGGTTCTAAAGATGTTAGTGAAGAGATTGGCTCAGTAGGTGTTGGGGATGAGATTGGTTCAGTTTGGCTGAGATGTGTGGTTGTTGGCTGAGTCACCTCCTCATCAAATACTTCAGTTGAAGCAGTATTGATAGTGGTTTGTGAGTGGTCAGGAGAGATGGGTTGTGTGTGTTCATTTGAGGGAGATATCAAGTGAACAGGTGGTGATGGTAGTTGAGTGTGTGCAGGGGATTCAACTGGTGTGTTCTGGTGGTGAGGATCTTCACTCCATATGAGTTCTTGTGGTATGTCCTCAGACTCATCCAGGACACGGGCAAACATAGCCACACCTCCTCCCTCATACTGCCCTTTCAGTTTATTAAAGAGGGATCTTCCAAGGTATGTTTGCACATAAATGTCACCTTCTTTCTCTACCTCGGGCAATTGTTCATTTATTATCAGTTGTAGGAACCTTGGAAACATGAACATCTTGTTCTCTTTCTCCACCCTTATATGATCACAAGGCAATTCATGATGTATCTGGCATAGTTGTACTTTCTCCCTTCAAATATCCCCGATTATGCCAGAGGAGATGTGCCTTGAAAATCTGTCCAACCCAGACTTTCGGTTGGAGATGCAATTAAGATAAGTGTGGCACAGGAAGTGATATCGCTTGCATAGTCTCCCTTTCTTTATCTCCCCATTCCTGTAATCTCCATCATACCCCATCAGCCCAAATACCCTCTGAATGTATTCATATTCGAATACATCAGGATGTCCTTCTTCTTCATCTCCCAACTCTAATGCACTTCGTATTGTGCCATCATCTACCCACAGTGGTAGATTTCCAATGGCGGCAGTGATAACAGATCCTTCACCTTCATCTTCTACTCTTGCTGAGCTCCAAAAGTCTGTCATATACGATAGATAGATGAGTGGATCTGTCGTTAGTGCATAGAAGAGTCATGTTCTCCTCAGGTATCGTATAATGTCTCTGCACTCATCATCCACATCTGGGTTTAAGAACGCACAGACATTATGATCTTTTACAAATCTGTTTGCCATGATGTATGTGAGGTTTGAGTTTGAACGATTGACTTCTATGCAGCTGAAAAGGGGTTTTTGAGGGGTTTTGGCTCAGAATTTCTAGGTTAAGGGTATTTTTCGGTGAATAGAAAAGCCAATGGTCGGAGTACCTTTTTACCCTTCCGAGGTTATTAACTATGCCTAATAAATAATTAACAGCAATTAATGATCATATAATTAAGCAAAGTATAATATCCACGGAAATCATTGTTTCTTCCGTACTTTATCTACGGAAGAGGACCCATTCTGTCTTCCACAGAAGCATCTGCGGATGAACAGATTTCACTATATCTACGGAAGATAGCTTCATGTCTTCCGTAGTACGCCTTCGGTTCCGATTAGCTATACTGCTCAGATTAAGGGAATTAATTATTGATCAGTTATACCTACTCCCCCTAAATTTGTGATTAATCACCTACGGATGAGTTTATCAAAAATTTATACGAAGATCGCATGATCAGTGAGTGTGTAACTAAAAATCTCATAAGGATAGTGTTCTGTGGCAGGCAATTGGTTGAGAAACTAAGGATCATACTATAAATCAGACACATTCCTGCTTAGTTTGGTTGAGAGAAAATCCTACTAGATCTAGTGCAAATTACAAAAATTATGATCCGCAGAAGTTCAACCTAGAGTGTATGTTGAGAATGTCCGGCTAGTTATCATGTTTTGGTAAGAATTAAAGATAAACAAGGATGAATGCGTCATGCAAGGTGTATGCAAGTCTGTCTCCCAGATTGTGATAAAGTCACTACTTTATCACACACACCATGTTCCGTAGGTTATAAGCTCTATCTTAAGATTTCTTTGAAATCTTATTAATGCATTTTTTGAATGCTCTTTGAGTACTATGTAGTTGATCCGTTAGGATTCTTTTGGGAGCAGTTCTTTTGGGAACCTTTAATGATCAGCATCAGGTCACCAAGTCTTTACTTACGTAAAACAGAGGTGGCCTTTGACCCAGGTCTTTGCTAATGCAAAACAGAGGGTCTTGATGCTCAAAGATAGAGGTTATAAGGTGTTACAACATAATTAGTGTGCATAAGTGATGAGTTGTGTACTTTCTGATGAGACTTACTTGTTAACTCCTCACAAGGACTTATCCATACCAAGTCATCTTAGCTTTATGTTGAGCATGACATAGCTTATTTTCCACTCAGGATGAACCTATTCACATATTCAACACATCAGATCAGTAGATAGTTGATTGGGTACAGGCAGGATATATGTCATGTTTATAGCATACTATCATATCCTTAGATTATCAAATGCCTTACACATAAGTTTATTTTGTATCCTCATATGATGTCAGTAATGAGCCTATATACCTGTTGTTAATGTTTTGAACTTATTCTAAGTTGATCATGCCTAAGGATTCAATTAAGAACTGAAATCTTACTGAATCAAAGGCCTTAGTGAATAAGTCAGCAAGTTGATTTGTTGTATCTACTTTGATCAACTTAATTAGTCCCTTTTCTGAGCAATCTCTTAGAAAATGGTATCTGATTTCTATATGCTTAGTTTTACTATGTTGGATTGGATTAGCAGTAATAAATATAGCAGCTGAGTTGTCTATATATATTGGTGTATGGAGAAAATTGTAACCATAATCAAGTAATTGATTTTGTAACCATAACACCTGGGAGCAGCCTGCTGAAGCAGCTATGTATTCAGCCTCTGTTGTGGATACTGAAACATTTGTTTGCTTTTTGCACTGCTAAGACACAAGTCTTGGACCTATGAATTGACATCCTCCTGTTGTTGACTTTCTATTATTGTTGCATCCTCCGTAGTCACTGTCTGAATAGGAGTAAAGCTTGAAGTCTCCTTCTTTGGGATACCATAGTCCAAGTGATGGTTTCCCTTTGAGTTATCTAAATATTCTCTTTACTGTATTCAAATGAGACTCTTTTGGATCTGCCTGATACCTAGCACGCACACACACAGCAAACATTATGTTAGGTCTACTAGCAGTTAAGTACATTAAGGATCCTATCATAGATCTATATAATCTTTGATCAATAGACTTCCCTATTAGATCTGGTACAATTTTATCTATAGTAGATGCTGGTGTTTTGCATGATGTACAGTCTGTAAGGTTATAGTTCTTTAATGTTTGAAGGATATACTTTTCTTGATTGATGAAGATGCCATCTGTTTTCTAATGAACTTGTAATCCTAAGAAGAAAGTTAATTCTCCCATTGAACTCATCTGAAACTCAGATTGCATTAAGGCTTCAAACTCTTCACAAAGTCTCTTGTTTGTTGATCCAAGTATGATGTCATCAACATATATTTGAACAACTAAGAGGTCTTGGTGTTCATGTTTGAGGAAGAGTGTCTGGTCAATTGTTCCTCTCTTGTATCCATGTTTTAGAAGAAACTTGGACAGTGTTTCATACCATTTTCTTGGTGCTTGATGAAGACCCCCTATGAGGGTAATCAGGATCTCCAAAGCCTGGTGGTTGAGATACATAGACCTCTTCATCAATCTTACCATATAAGAAGTCACACTTTACATCCACTTGATAAATTGTGAACTTCTTATATGAGGCATATGCCAAGAACACTCTAATTGCCTCAATCCTTGCAACAGGTGCAAAGACTTTATCATAGTCTATTCCTTCCTCTTGTGTGTAGCCTTGAGCAATTAGCCTTGCTTTGTTTCTGATTATTATTCCCCTGTCATCCAGCTTGTTTTTGAATAACCAACTTGTGCCAATAGGATATTGGCCTTCAGGGAGATCAACTAGATTCCACACCTTTTGTTTCCTGAATTGCTGAAGTTCTTCTTGCATTGCTTCAATCCAGCTGTTGTCTTTCAAGGCTTCTGTTATGTTAGGTGGAACTACTTGAGATAGAAAGTAGGATAATAGACAAGTGTTTGCAGCTCCCCCTTGTCTTCTGGTAGTTCTGCTGTTACGGTCACCTATCATGTTATCAATTGGGTGATACTTATGTGTTCTAACTGCTGGTACATCATTAACTTGGATGGATGAATCCAGGTTTGTGATGTTGATTGTTGGAAATGAGGGTAGTTGTGATGGAGAGTCAACAAAATAGTTCATCTCTTTTTCTGGTGCATCTGACGGAGCTTCCGTAGGAACATGTATGCCTTCCAGGGTAGTGGACATGTCTTCCGTAGCTAGTACCTGATCATCTATGGTCTCTGCGCAAGACATATCTGTGTGTGATACTGGAGGGGGTGAATTTTTGATGTGGTTTGATTTTTGGGGAGGCTTTGTTCAACATCTACAGCAGGGACATCTATGGAAGTAGAAACATCTAAGAAAGTAGACACATCTATTGAAGTAGAGGGTACTGCTGCTGATGTGCATTGTGTAAAATCATCTGAGCCATCTTTGCGTGCTTGTGCTGATGTACCAGGATCATTGTCACTTTGGTTATCTGGAGCAGTAACTCTTGGTGGATCAACTGTCAATGATACACCTATGTTTGGAGGAACATAGGGGTAGCATGTATCCGCAGCTCCTGTCATATTAAGATAACCAGAGTTAAATGAGTTAGTTAATGCATCTATATCAAACAGCCAAGATGATCCTTTCACAAACTGTGGGAATAAGGATTCATCAAAGGATACATTAGGAGTTTCTTCCACTATGTTGTCATGTGAAATATAGATTCTATATGATTTAGATGTTGATGAATAACCAACAAAGAAACCATCATAGGCCTTTTCAGCAAATTTTCCTAATTGTTCTTTTGTGTTTAATACAGATACATGACACCCAAAAGCTTTAAGATATCCTATAAAAGGTTTTCTTTTAAACAGAAGTTCATAGGATGTTTTATTATGTTCTTTGACAATCAAGGTTTTGTTTTGAACAGTGCAGGCTGTGTTCACAGCTTCTGCCTAAAATGTTATTGGCAAATGTGAGTCAGCCAGCATTGTTCTTGCTGCTTCAATAAGTGTTCTATTTCTTCTTTCAGCAACTCCATTCTGTTGTGGAGTTCTTGGGGCACTGAATTGCCTGGCTATGCCTTTATCCCTGCAAAATGAATCTAATACATAAGTAACAAATTCAGTTCTATTATCACTTCTCAGTATCTTGATTCTTAGATCAAGTTGATTTTCTATCTTAGTGATGAACTCCATTAAAATTTCTGATGTTTCACTTTTATGTTTTAAGAAAAACACCTAAGTAAATCTAGTGAAATCATCAACAATCACCGAATAGTACTGCCTTTTGCCAATGCTTAACACATTGGTGGGACCAAAAAGATCCATATGCAGTAACTTTAGTGGTGTTGTGTTTGTGTTAATTGTTTTTGACTTATGTGATACTTTATGTTGTTTGCCTTTATAGCATGATAAACAGTGATTAGAACAGTAAAATTATTTCTTTGGAACACCAATGACTAAGTCATTTTTCACCAGTTTATTCATGTTCTTCATGTTGGAATGAGCCATCCTTCTGTGCCAGAGCTATGCTTCATCTTCTGATGACTTAGAGATTAGGAAGGTTTTTTTGCTTGTTAGTGTTATGTTGTTCATATCCAACACATAGGTGTTACCTTTTCTTGGTGCTTTAAGAAGGATTCAGTCTTCTGGAATTTTGAATCCTGGCTTAAGAATATAGCAATCAGAGTTATCAAAGAAGTTAGTCTAGTGTTGGTCACAGATTTATGATACACTTAGTAAGTTAAACTGTAAGTTTTCACAAAAGTTAACTTTTTCAAACTTTAAAACTCCATTAGTTACCATTCCTTCACCAGTAATTTTACCTCCCTTCTTATCCCCACCAAATACTACATATGAAGCATTCTTATGTTTGAAATCCTGCAAGAGGGTGCAGTCTCCTGTCATATGTCTGGAACAGCCACTGTCAACATACCACTTGTTGTCAGCCCTCCTTGGATGTTCCTGTACAAAAATGAACTTAGTTAGACTTAGGAGCCCAAGCCTTGCTGGTCTTGGGCTTGACACTGTTATCTAATATATCAACATTCTCATGAGTAAGACTTGAAGATTTTAGATTAACTTTAACGTCAATTAATTCATTATGTTTAGTTTGTGGTGAGGATGTAATGGTTGATGAGGTTGAGGTGATGTCTTCTTGATTCATACTAACTTGGTTAGTCAATTCTGTTTGAGACTTCTTCTTTGATGTGGATGATGAGGAATTGCCAGAAAATGTTTCTTCATCCTTTGCTTTGGACTTAGGCACATCATTGCCTTTGTCAAATTGATCAAAGAAGTTGTTTTCTTCCTCAAGTGCTACCTTTTTGTGTGGTGCATTCTTTTGCACTTGTGATTTCTCCTTCTTATTCTTTAATTTCACCTCAGCAACTTTGTTGTTTTTCTTAGTAACTTTCTGTTTTTGTTGTTGTTTCTTTTGGTTTGAATCTCTATCATCTTCAGAAGATTATGAGTCTGACTCAGAGGTATCTACTTTCTTTGTCTTGATGATCTTTGTTTTGTTCTTCTTGTTAAAGTAGCATTCCTTTGTAGTATGGTTGTTTTTGTTGCATATTGCACAATATTTGTTGAAGTAACAATCTGAAGTCATGTGATTGTTCATGTTGCATATTGAGCAATAGCTGCTGAAGTAGCATTCTTTTGTGTTGTGGTTGTGCATGTCACACCATTTACAGTAAACTTCATCTTCACTTTCAGATTCATTCCTTTTCTTTGCCTTCTACTTGCTCATCAGTTTTTGCTTCTTTAATTCCTTATCAATTTTATCTGCTGATGAGTCTTTTCCTCTTCCGGACATGATATCAAAAGGTTCTTGTGTTGTATCTTTTATGACCTTTTTCTTGGTCTGTTCTGATTTCTTCCGCAGATGATCTGCGAAAGTTATGTTCTTTTCTCCTGATCCTCTTTTTGCTGACTTTTCTTTATTTAATTTATTGAAAGCATGTGTGCCTTCATTTAATTGCTCAATTCTTGTGTGGATTGTCTTTAGAAGATTTTTTTGTTTTGGTGGATAGGGTAGTTTAAGTTCATTTAAGACCTTTGGTATTGAGTATTCATTTGACAAAATTTTACATTTACCCAACTCAGCATTATTAGTCTCTTCCTCTTCATCTAAGTCATCACAGTTGTCATAATCAAATTCTGACAATTCTGATTCTGATTCAGATGAATTAGATTCAGATGACTTAGACAAATCATGTTTATCTGATGTCTCAGGTTTGTTACTGGATACAAAGTGATTAGTTAACCTGTTGGTCATTGACTCAGGTAAAGGAATGTAATTATTGTTAACTGGTGGTGCAACTGCATGAAATCCCAATCTTGATTTGTTCTTAGACTCAATATGAGAGTTTAACAATTTCTCATATTGTTTTGATGACAATTGGAATTTCTACAGTTTCACCTCAGTAGATGCATGCTCTGACATAGATTTGGTTAAAGATGTAGTCAGATGCTCAACTTGTGCTTTTAGATTGTAATTTTCAGACACAAGTTTATCTAAATCCTTTTGTAAAGAATTAATTTTAACTTGATAAACTTTATGTTCTCTTACATGAGATTCATTTAGAAGTAAGGTTTCTTTTCTTTATCAGCCAATTGTTGAGCATGAGATCTATATCTTTCTACTTCATCTATGTAAGCGGGAGAGCACAACCTTTGTCTTACCTCAGTGGCCATTGGAGGCACTTTTTTTTCCATGTTGGCCATTAAAGCTTGATTTTCAGCAAGCACTTCCTTCTCATACATGCTCCAATCATAAGTACCATCCTGCAAAATAACAAACCAGTTTCTTTAGTATTAGAGGTACCTGTTGTATTGTTTGGTGGGGATGCATTGGTTAGTTATGGGTGTGTGAAACTCCTTTGACTGGGCTGTCTTGAGTCAGTTGTTTGCTGTTGGTTGTTATTGCATTCCTTTGAAAAGTGTCCAAACAAATTGCATTTAAAGCATCTTCTTTTGGACTTATCTACCCCAAGTTTTGTTGTTCTGCTTCCAACAGATAGTCCTTTGTTTCTTTTCATATACATCTTGGCTCTATAGGCAATCATTGCCATTTTTCATTGCAGATCCATCTCTTCTACTTCATCAGGATGAAATTCTTCTAGATCTTGTTGACAAAAATGAGCAGGAGTCAAGGTGCTTCCTAGATATGCCTGAAAACTTGAACTGAAAGCTGTTAAAGGCGCCTTTCTGTTCTTCAGATTCTAGAACCACCGTAATTGGTTCCGCTTGATTGATGGTCTTCTTGCTTTTGGATTCTGCAGCCTTGCCTTTTTCCTTTTTGTTCTGCTTGCTTTGAGATCTTGATTTTGAAGGCTTTGCTGCATAGAAACTTGTTTCTTCTTTCGGTTCACTTTCATCACTTGAGTTGCCTTCACCTTCATTGCAGATGAATGCACTCCCAGTATTCTTCAGCTCTTTGAATTGATAAGGAGCTATAGGTGCTTTCACACTTTTGTTTCTCGTCTTTTCATCTAGCTCCAACGCTTCTACCTTAGCTACTAGTGTATCTAGTCCTATTGCTTTTAGATCAATAGTATTTTTAAATATGGACACAGTCTGTGCCCAGTTTTCTAGTAATGAATGAAGCATCTTTAAATTTAATTCCTCATTGTTGTACTTAAGTTCAAGAATATTTATTTCTGTAACAAGTTGCATAAATCTATGCAATTGTTGAGGGACTGACTCTCCCGGAATATGATGGAAGGTTTCATATTGTGCACGGAGAGTGTCCTTTTTGATACTTCTAATCTCGTCACTACCTTCACACAGAGTGTGCAGGATTTTCCATAACGAGTTAGCAGTTTTGTATGATTCACACCTGATCAAAAGTTCTTCAGGCAAAGCCATAGTAAGCATACTATAGGCTTTGATGTCAATCTTGACTCTCTTGGCATCATCAGGTGATAGATTCTTTAAACTAATGGGCTGACTATTATCCTTATAATCCGCTCCTAAGACAGGTGGAATATAAGGTCCTTCGGTAATCGAAGCCCATAAGTCAGAATCTGTATAATTAACATGATTCCTGAACCGGATTTTCCAGGTTTTAAAATCAGATTTGTTTTCCAGTTTAAGAGGTTGATAAGCACCAACAACTGAGTTACTCATGATAGTTAATTTTCAAAAACAGAGGTTTTGTTTTAAACCAGAATTCGATTAAACTTAATCAAAGCTGATAGATCAATTGATATAAATCAATGAGCACCAAGCTCTGATACCACCTGTGAATCCTAAGATCGATCAGGAATTATCAGACTTGATTTGAACAAGTATTGATTGCGAAATTATCAATACTTGGTGTTTAATCTACGAATTCAATCACACAAAAATAAGAATAATCAAACCGTGAATACTCAAGAACGTTGAACGTAATGCTTTCTTGATGCTATTGATATTGTTGATACAATGCTTCAGATATTATTGATTCTAATGATCCAACTGTTTTTCTGATTACATCTGTTGATGATCTCGTATCTATTTATAGAGATCTAATGCTGTTATATTGCTAGCTATTTTGTTGCTATAATTAAGCTAATCATCATTATCTGAATCTTCGCCATGTTTATCGGCTTAGGAATTCGTGTTTTACAATGATTCTACTGATGATAAAATTTGTTGATGTGACGTGGAATATCCGCTTGAATAAAACGTCTTCAATCGTCATTATGTTGTTGTTCTGCCACGTTGACTTGTTGACTTCTGAGTTAATTGGCCATCCGCAGGAATTTACTCTTCCGCAGGAAGTTAGTCTTCTGTAGCAACTGTTGTTCTTGTGCTTCCGCAGGAGTTCTTGTCTTCCGCAGCAATCCCTCCTTCAGTAGCTAAACTTCTTTTCTTGTTCAGCTGAAGTTGTTCTTCCGCAGAAGATCTACGGATGTACATTCTTTAGTTATTTTCCTGAGAACATCTACGGAAGAACACTTTATTCATCCGTAGTTGTTCCAACACGGTCAATTTTCCAAATTGACACAGTTTAATATTTTCTGCACATTCACACATACATTTTAAAATATATTATATCATAGATAAATATATTAAATGAAATGCAAAATAAATATTATTTAATTCATAGACACAATTATAATCAAAATTACAATAATGATTACAAGAGTGATTTTTATCATCTAAACCTATACAAGTGTTCTAGACCTAACATTCTTCATTTTATACTTCATAACTCAAAATTCCCCTTATTCTTATTAAAGTGTAAGATGTTTTTATGCGTCATCATTCAAGTGACTCGTCGGGGTTACATCTGTATTATCATCTCCCATCTTGAATCATTCACCTATATTAAAGGATCAATTGAAGAAACAATACAAATCAGAATCATAAACAAATCAGATTAAACACCTCTGAACAATCAGAGTATTCATACACTTCAAGAAATAAATAGCCTTTCATTTGATGCGTTTGGATAATCAGATTCATCGTTTCTCAAATATTAGAACTATATAACATATGCTTTACTGCAAGAACAAGAAAACTGGCAAACCATGAGTTACTAAACTCTAGTGCTCTTTTCTAAATGACATGTTTCTAAAGATCAAAGCTTCAAATCACTACAGTTTTTAACCATCACTAAAGTTCCTAATTTTGTAATAACGTAGGAATTTTGCTGGTCCAATTGCCTCCGAATTGGTGAAGATTTCATAATCTCACAAATTCAGTCGAAACTACATCAAGGATAGCTGAAAATTCAACTAAATGAACCCAAATCCCTAATTCATATCTTGACCCCCATACCTAATGGTTGGCAAGTCATCAACATGTAGAATACAACTGTAAGGTTGATCGAGTGACGTCGGTTGGAAGGATGGTGGCGGTGGAGGACGGCGGTGGAGATGTTGGTGTTGAACTTTCGTCGATGTTGCGGTGGAGGACGTCGGTTGTTGAAGCGCTGTTGATCGGAGATGCCGAAGGACCCGTCACAGGCGACGGCGGTGGAGATGTAGCTGTTGTCACAGGCGACGGCGGTGAAGAACCCGTTTTTGTTGTTGTTGTGATTATGATTTGTGTTTGAAAGGTTACAACTAACCTAGGGATAAAATAATCATAAAATTATATTGGGTATATATGCTATTATATTTTTTGCTTGGGTATATATGCATTTAAGGTATATTTATAAGGGTATATATGCAATTGTTCCAATATAATAAAAAAAAGATCCCTGAGGAGTTTCTCACAAAATTTCAATGTTCATTCTTATATTTATTATCGATCCGGGCAAACACACACTACCCTCACTCCTATCTAATTATCATTACACCCAACCCTCAACCCACGCCCACTTATATACCACTTCAAATTCATCACTCCTATATTAGACGAATTTGCGTCTATTCTACTCGTTTTTCCATTCATTTCACAACTATACTATCGTTAAACAACCAATTTAAAGAATCAATATATCATTCATCTGATTTCGTTTTACACACATTTTGGTTAAATATTGGGAAGATCTCATATGGTAAGTAACACACTCAATAAATAATAATTATATTAATGGCAGTTACATGTAAATATTTTTGTTCAAAAATTGAAAATAAAATTATGATTCTTAGTTTGTGAAAAACTTATTTTTCACCACATTAATATCACTATGATGAGTCTCATAGGATATTTGTAACGATAGGTTCAGGGCTGAATTTAAACAAAGAGAAGGCACAAAGTAACACCTGTTGCCATTCGCCATCGCCATAAATGAATCACCAAAAATTCAAATTTTTTTAAATGAGAACTCCCCACAAAACATCTACAAATGAATGGTCCTTGTTACAACCTCGTGACATCTAATTAATGCTTCTTTTAGTACAGCTAATCCTTCACTCGAATCATGAATTTACTCATACCCATTTACATGCAAATATCATTGTTTGTTTCTTATAAACCAAACTCGTAAGCTGTATATTTGATTATTTGTTCATGCAGTTATTATTGTTTTTCATAGTAATATTGCATCGCCATAATTTGTTTATGCAAATGATTTTTATTGTTCTCAACTTAGAATTTTTACTGAAGTAACTATACAAACTAACAATCAAGTTTTTGATGTGTTCTAATATGGTCACTTGAAATCCTTTACTTTCTCTATAATCACTCAAGCTTCATTATTCAGGTAATAGGTAATTAACAATGAGAAAAATAAATCATATAATAATCAATTACAAAGTATTGTAATTTTCAATTCCTTTTCAACTTGAATCATATTTAAGAAAAATTAATCATCATATAGCAACCATTCATACATGTTTCATATGGTTCATTTAATATTAACTTTTCTAACACTAATAAAATTATTGCATAATACTAAAACACATAACGAAAGTTAAATGAAATGGAGAAAAACTTTAAATTACTTTAATAAAACCATTATAAAACTTATTCTTATATATATAACTTACTATTTTACAAGCACACACAACGAAAACAAGTTAAATGAAATGGAGAAAAACTTTAAAATCATCTAATAAAACCATTATAAAACTTACTCTTATATATATATATATATATATATATATATATAACTTACTAATTTTTTTTTTTGAACGGCCAACGAATAATTTTGAAGACCGGTCACCCGGGTAAACCCATTGGCGAAAGGCCACCCACCCCCGCGAACACAGACAGCGCTGGTGACCCGGCTCGCCCACCATTCCAAAGGAAACCCACCACCCACAGGCCCACTGTGGTAAAACCCTTGGCTCACTTGGAGCATCTTGCACCTAGTGAGACTCCAACCCATGACTTCCACTTTGGAAAATCATAAGATGCCTCCTCCTAAACCAGTTGATCTAAGACCCATTGGCTGAAACTTACTATTTTACAAGCACACACCGAAGTGACCGAACTGAATCATATCAATCAATAATCATTAATATGCCTGATTGGTTAGTTAATATATCTCATAATTAACCTACATAATAATATCAACCTCACAAGTATACTCTCCCCCCTCTCCCTATATATAACACTACACTACATACAAAACTAGCACAAACCTCAAACAAATCCAAAAATGGAGAATGAAACACAAACCCTAAAACCAACACTCAAACACCAACTATGGGACTGTGAAAGCTCCCTCTACGACTCCTACGAACTCAAATCCTTCCAACGGCACCTCGACTCCGCGATATCCACCCGAACCATGTCGATGCCCCGCCTCTCCTCCTCCGCCTCCCTCCGCCACGATCCACCGCTTCTCGCCTCCAAGAAACACTCTAGCAGACTCACCCGGTCAGTCAGCAGGCTCCTACGATCAGTTTTTTGGCCAAAACATAACCACCATAACTCAAAAGATGAAGCTTTTTGTGCTTATGACACTTCATCAAGTGCTCTTTCTACGATACCGGAAGTGATGGACTTTGATTTCGTGTTGGTGAGAAGAACACAGTCCGATCGGTTTATGCCAACTTCTCTTGGTGTTTCATGTGCTTGATGATTATAAAAAAGTTTGTTTTCTGCATGTTATTAGTTATCTTAAGTTTTTTTGTTGTTTTTTTTTGTTTTAGTTGAATAGTGTCGTGAATGTAGGAGCATGTATTATACTTCAATTTATGTTTACATTTAACTGAATAGAGTATGCAATTAACCTAACTCTTGATTAATATATGTGGTGTTGGACTAATCTTTTCATATTCTAAGTGGCTTTTGGTTTGTGGAATTTTTTGAAATTGAAGTTAGAGTTGGGAATATGATTTGAATCAAAATTTGAAGGGTTGGAATTTACTAAACGAATTGTAATTTGAATGAATTTAATGTAATTTAATATTACAAAAAGATTTGAAACTTAAAGGCACTAGAATCTATTTTATAATACACTATGTTAGTATAAGTGTATTATACAGTTAATAAAACAATAACATGTTGTTGAATGACAAAAATAATACAATTTATAAATATACAGTTATTTTTATTAACTAAGTTAAATTTTACATATAATGATAATAAAGTTAAAAAATTTCAGTTTAATTAAATTTACAAATTAACAAATAATTTCACTACTAATATTCATCAGCTTTGTGAAAGGTGATTTTGTAGCTCTCAATCTTGTAGCAAAACGACGATATAAACAAATTTACGAAAAAATGAGTTTGTAGGAAAAAAAACTTGTAAGAAAAATATTTTTGACAAGTTTGCAACAAACCTTACTACATATTTGCGACAATTTACCCACAACCTGCTGTCAAAAATTGGTTTTGAATATTGTATTCACTAAAAATCAAACTAATAATAGTAATAACAACATCATTAATATATTATAACAATTAACACTAAAACGAATATTTAAGTTACATTGGTAATTAAAATTTGCAACAAACTAACGGGAAACATTAATATTACTCTAGTCCATAATCCATAATCCATAATTATAATTAAAGAAGATGAGAGCAAATGAACAGTAACAGTAGCAAAGCCATTTCAATAATTTCATTTGTTTTCGCTGGGTTTTTTGGACCATCTTTCAGAACACGTGTCTCTTCATGTTGCAGAGAAATGAAGGATGGAGAGGTCAGGATTCCTTACGATTTCTCAACCTTTTCGACAACACGCAGCACCGCCTCCCCCGCCTTGCCACCACAACTTCTCACCTTCTCAAGTTATTCAGTTTTGCAGTCGGTTCATTCCTTTAATATTCGACATTTGAAACCCTACATCTGTAACACCCGGAAATTTCAAAAAAAAAAAAAGAAAAGTAAGGGAGCAAACGGGATTTTATTTTAAAAAGCGAGGATTAAAAGTGTATAAGAGCCAAACCGGCCCATAATGGGGTTTAAAAAGAAAGTAAGGCCGCCCATACTCTCTCCCCATGCACTCAAATCATACGGCTAGAGTAAGAGAAAGAAGCTCCCATCCAGTTCTAGAGAGAGTAAGTGGTAAAATTCTTTAAAAGTACGATTTTAAGGTGATTTCTCCTCAATTTCCGTCGGGTTCAAGCTTCAGGACCGATTTTTATGTGTTTTTATGTGTTGAGCTTGTATGTAACATGTGTTTAGGTGTTAGAACTCCAGGTCGCTCTCAGGTTATTGTGTTTTGCTCGAAAGCTATTTAATGTGAGTTTTAGATCTCCTCTTTTACATGTTTTCTACTTGTTTTGGACTGATATGTGTATTACAAAGATGTTTCTTAAACAAAAATTATGTTTTTCATGAAAATGATAACTATACGAATATTGCATGTGTTTCCATGATTCTGTGATGATAAATGAGTGTACTAAGTATGAATCTGGTAGATCTATATTAAGAATATGCTTAAGATGATGTATAGGACTAGAAACTGCATTAGTTGGATCGTAAGTGGTGAACATACTGTCTGATGTGGACACTTGAACATTGTTAGAAAGTCCGATGTGGACACTTATAATATTTAAGTCATCTGTGGACATACTTAGTGTTTTATTCATGCGTTGTGGACCATTAGGCATCCGCTGTGGACTTTGGTCATCCGCTGTGGACTTGGCTGTCCGCTATGGACACTTATAATATTTAGTCATCCGTTGTGGAGATACTTAGTGTTTTATTCATGCGCTGTGGACCATTAGGCATCCGCTGTGGACACTTATAATATTTTAGTCATCCGCTGTGAACATACTTAGTGTTTTATTCATGTGCGGTGGACCATTAGGCATCCGGTGTGGATTTTGGATGTTCGCTGTGGACACTTAACATTTAAGTCATCCGCTGTATACCTATTTCATGCACTGTGAACACTTAGGTTTATTCTGAAATTTTGAGAATAGAAATTAAGTGAGTGGTACTTATGTTTTAATGAGAGATTATGTTTGCTTAATGTTTCTAATGCTTTATTTGCTTATGGGCTGCTATTATGAATAAATAATATTTCATGTTATGTGATTTTAATGACCGGATATCTTAAAAGTATTATTCATAAATAAGTGGTCACAAAGGAATAAAAGAAAGACAGTGGAACTTAATGAATGTTACCCCTGGGCCCTTTTGATGAATGAAAAGTCTTGCAAGCAAAATGCATGGAGGTTCACGACCCTGGGTGTCGTTTGCTCAACTGATGTGCGGCTGTTTCAGCCCAAAGGATGCACATCTGGGGTCTAATCCTTATGATTAACCAATAAATGAATGGGACCTGTATTCATGAGTAGGTTTTGTGCCTAACAGTGTGGGTCAACTGTCAGAGGTTAGCTACCACTTATAAATGTGTACTGACAGGGGTTCGGCATTTGTTTCCAACCAACAATGTAGGCTCTTGCTTTGTGAAATCCTAGTTAATAAAAGAGAAAGATAATAAAGAAAGAAAGATAATGAATCTTTTAACGAATGGTTATGTATAATGATGGATGAACACCAAGTGAAGCTTACAAAATGTATATTTTCTATATTATCAAAACTAGAACTCACTCAGCAACGCTGACTTTTTATATGCATATCAGTTGGCAGGTAATGATGTTGCTGGGGATGGCACGAGGTTGAAGCTACTTGGCAAATAAAGACTGGCATCCATGTTATGCAGAAATGATATTTTTATCTTGTAATACAACTAAATGTTCTTTTGAAACTTGTAACAACAATGTATTTATTAGCAAAAGTTATTATTAATACATGAAATGGTTTTTGTTTAACTATTCCACTGCCATGATTTCTTACGTCAATGTATTTTAATATGTAAAGTGCTATGCATGACCAGCTGTGAGGTTTCCCGGGAACAGGGCCTTACAACATCGCTTCTTGACTTTTGATTTGCTTCATAAACACTGGATCATCCTCTTCACATTTGACTCTGACACCGTACATTGCTCCTTGAGGCTTGATTTAGATTCAATTGATCATAAACTCTCGCCAATTTTCTATGGGTTCACAGGCTTGAAGAGTTCATGGTTTTTAATTTCGTAAGTCTGTAACTTAAATTAAAATTATTATTGTTTATTTTATTAATGATAATCATGTTTAGCTAATCCAATGTCATGATCATAAAAAAGTCTAATTGTGTAGGAGACCTACAACCAAGTATTAGTGAAATACAAGTTCGATCTGGTAAGGCCTTTTGACAAAGCATCTATTTTTCTTAACAACATGAAACTTAACACAAACAAGGAGCTTTAACTAATATGAAGATTACTCTCTGGCCTCTGCAAGTCATTGGAGTTAGAGATGTTATACTCCTTATTAGCAAAGTAGGATCTCGGTTTTCATTAACTTTCTCATGACTGTTCTTCTACAGTTGAGCGAGTGTAGCTCAACTTTCAGTCCGAATTCAACCTTGGGCTAGGTGTTTTGGAAGGGACTAAAGGTTCATAACTTTAATTTCTTTCATTACTATTATGTCGTTTCCATCTCAGGTATCACTTGGCAAGATGTTGGCATGTATGATCTATCACCTTTTTTGACTCTTTGTATTTTGTATAGCATAACATGATTTCAGGAGGTCTCGGTCCGTTAAAAAACGTGACACAAGATTTGTAAAAGGCTTGTTATTTTGTACTTAACCTGCATCTTTTATTGTTGCTATTGCAAAACTGTCAAAATCAAATTTTTATATTTCATAATTCATGCATAAAGTAGACAGGAAGTTTCATTAATGGATGAAACAAACGACAATGGTGAAAATTTCCCCTTTTTATTAGTTCTATTTGTTGTACATATTTGATTATCCAAAGTATTTTTTAGTTTGTTTTCTTAGGTAGACCGACTTCACCAATGTTCGAGTTAAGCATATAGTTAATCAGATGATTAAATGGCAAGATTCTTCTTAGGTGCCCTTCTGCACCATAGCATCGTTTGATATACGATGGATCAGATCTTGATCGCACATAGCCTAATTAGTAATCACCAACTATAGTTGTAAGTATTTGTATTGTTTCCTTTGTTTATTTTGCTTCAGTCTCCTCCTAGGGTTATAAATTTGCTCCTTCACCTTCAGGTGATGGTATTTTTAATGTTTGTCCAATTACTATGATGCTTCAATTTCTTCACTAAAGAGTCTCCAATAGGTCATTCGTAATACTCCCAAAACGCCGACTAAGGTTCTCTAAATCCCCAACTTATGTTAGTTTCTTTCATTTTAGGACGTCTTATGATAATTGCTATCTATTTTTTACTTTCATTTGTTGAAGTTTTTGAAATTTCAGATCGAACCAGTTGCATAGATTATTGAGAAGATGAACCAAAACTTAAATTGCAGTAAAAAGATGTTTTTTCTTATTTTGTCCCAAGCTCAAAGCTTTGTAGTACTGAAACCTAGGTTTGATTTCTCTTCATTCAATCATCAATTATTTGGTTGACTATTGGGTAAACGTGGCATCGAATTTAGATATGATCAGCACATAATACATTGCTTTGCGGTTCATGTTTTTTTTATTTGGTTCCTTGATCAATTGTGTGCATTCCGCATTTTCAGTTATTCTTTCTTTTTCTTTGTTGTTTTTGAGTTGATGAGTAAAGAAACATAAAATTGGTTGCTGACTGTCTTCATGAGGTATATGGTATGAAACTTTTTGCATTTTGCTAGAAAGGATTATGTTTGGTAATTTATTGAATTATTCGGTTTGATTTTGCACAGTCCTCTCAAATGGTCTTTTACATGGGATGTTCCAAATGTTAAGTTGGGTTTTTACTACAGTTGTCATGATGCAACATTAGTGTTTTTGTACTTTTTAAATATGATTTAAACTTTTTATATATAACTCCCATTTTGCCATCTCTATTGGCTTATAGCAGCTTCTATGCAGCGTTTTTATGGCTTCTACTATTGGTATCATTGTACATGTTTAATTGGTTGTTTTGTTGGGTTCAAAGCAATGCGTGGAAATCTTCATTACTGTATTTTTTAATTTAATGCAGTGCCTACAAGTGTGGAGAATGAAGTCCAAATTCATGTTTTGCTAGGTTAACACTAAAACAAGTTTCTATGTTGGTTTTCTCGCAGAAGTAAATAGTTTTAATACTAACAACTTATCATTGAATGTATTTAAAAACAATAAATACAATGTGCAGGATGAAGTCAAAATTCTGGCTGTTTTGTTGGGTTAAAAGCAGCGCACAAATCTCCACTACTTCTGCTTTGTTGGATTAAAAGTGGTGCTTGCAAGTGTGGAGAAAAATCTGTGTTTTGTTATGTTAAAAGTGCAACAACAACAATTAAAACAGGGTTGCAACTTCATTTACTCAAATTTGATACATGCAATGTGCCAGGCCCCTCACCTGCTGTTAGAATAGTATGCAAATCTCTTCTTGTTTAATAAGCTTTATGACTATTAATTAGATGACCCAATAATTTTAAATTAATTCTTGTTGGTCAATTTGCGATAGTCATTTGTTTTTCGTCATATACCAGTGAAAAAGTTTCTTCCGCATTGTTGTTAACTTGAAATAGAACAGCTAACCGAATGCACTAATTATTTGGGATACGACGTAAATATTCAAACCAATGTTCATAGTTTGAAGGACTTTTTGGTTGACCCGGGGCAATGCCCGGGAGAACAATCCTAGTTTATATTTATTTATGATTTGCGACAAACTAACCGAAAACAAAACACTCAAGGGTCACCCGCTCCGTCAGCACGCTCCTCTGGTCAGTTTTCTGCATTGATTTCGAGACCGGATCAGACCGGCCGGTCCAACCAGGAATCGGAAAGGGGCCGAACCGGTTTGCATCGACTCGTTTTGGAGGGGTTCGATCGGCCGGTTCGTCCCGAAACGGTGGTCGGACCGGGAACCGGACCATAGGTCGAACCCGATTTTGTTTTTTGTTTTTGGATTTTAATGGGTAAAAAAAAGGAGTAAAACAATAAATTAATGTGTTGGACACAAGATTATTATTAAGATTTATATATAATTATAAAATACACACATAAATTAATTATATTAAATTATATATATAACTATATATATAATATATAATATACTATATATATAATCATGATCTCATCCGGTTCTTAAATCCAGTCCGACCACCAAACAAGTAAGGCGTCCAGTTTGACGTCCGATCCGGTTCTGAAAACATTGGTTTTCTGGCCTAGACACAATCACCATAACTCAACAAAAGGTGGAGCTTTTTACGCTTATGATAAAATGACGATCATGGCGATAATTGGGTGGTAGAGTGCGTGATCAATGGTGTGCAACATCGACGACAGGTGAGGTTGGTGGGTGACAGAGATAGTAGCGGCATCGATTATTGAAGGTAGGCTACAACAGGTGGAGTCAGTTGGCCTCGTTCGAGGATAACAGCTGACGGTGGAATGTGAAATTTTTCACAATTTGTATGGAATATTGTGAAATCTTTTACTTGAAGAAATTTGGTAACCAAATATGTCAATCAAACACAATATATAATTGAATTCAAATTCATAATTTCATTGAATTCCTGCAAATAAACATACACTTATAGTTAAAAGGGTTACTTGGTAAGTTTATTAATTTGTTTTGTTATTTGGTAAGTTTTCCAATTTTATATGAGTATGCGTCCTATATTATAGGGATGGTTGTGAGTTATTGGATGATGGTTGTGAGTTTAGAAGAGATAAAATATTAGTGTTCATCCCCATATTTGAGTGAATACAATACAGTTCTCATAATTTTTTTTATTAAAATATTTTAAAGTAGTTATGAGTAGATGAGGAAGAAAATATAATGATAAAGATATAAAAAAAATATTATTTAATTAAAAAAAATTATAAAAATAATGTTATTAGGATAAATATGATGATGCGGATGAGAAAGCTAGTGTGAATGCCCTAAGTTGAGATTGAGTAAGATTTTTCGAAAGACCAACGAATTCATTAAAGAAGCTAACAGGAATCTAGCTAGGGATGAAAAACATACACGAATAACCCAAGGAATACAGCCTACAAGCGCGTACAATTGAGGCTGAAAGATCGCTGTTGATCCCAAGTGTTTAACCCACGAAAACTTTCTTAAGTTGAGTCTAACTAGGTTAGCTTGGTAATTAAGTTTCATACATAAATAATACGAAAGTTGCAACTTTCATACGGAAGTTTACTTGCACGAAAGTCATGATTTTTGTTTGTCAAACAGACGAAAGCTAGTAATCACACAAAAGTCCCAATTTTCGTATGAAAGTTACCTGATTTCATATGAAAGTTACAAATCCAACCTACAATTTAAACTTAATTATGGCCTCTTGACCTGCTATATTTGATAGCATGCGGACCAATATTTGATACAAGATCATTACGGTGCGGAAAGAAATGTTTTAAAACTTATGATCGCATCGCACATGATCAGAGTAGGATGAACAGAGTCAACAACCTATATATAGCCATATAGGCCTAAAACCAATTAGAAGAAACAGTTGATATTATGATAAAATTATGTCATTCATTAGGGAGGAGCTTATCAATGATCCCCGAAATGAAGAAAAGCAATCTTCATTTTCATCCTCATCCTCATCTTCATATTTTAATATAACAGTAACTTGAGATGACACGTGCCGACACCACAATTATCCTCACCAAAATTTTCTCGCCTCTTTTTCATATTAAATAATTACCTTAATTATTAATAATTATTTAATACTTTTTAGATTTAATAAATTAAGAAAGAAATCTATTCATTAATGTTATTTCTAAATAAATAATTTTTTTATAAAATAATAAATTTTTCTAAAGTATAAAACTTTTTTAAAAATACGAAATATTTTAAAATTGGTATTTTTAAAAAGTTAATTTTTTAAAAACCAAAAATAATCAAATCTGGGAGTTATAATAAGAAAATTTTTAAAAATGACATTTTTATACGGTTTGTTTTAGAATAAAATGTTTATTTTTTTGATTAATATACACTGAAGGTTTTGTGCAATAATTAGATTATTTTTGAATTAATTTGACCCTGTAATCATATATAAAAATATAGTATTGAATCGGGTTGGATCGGGCTATAAATGTTCATAATATCTTTGATTAGTTGTTGATTATTATTTATTTAATACTAACTTTAGTAAACCCATGTATTATATGGATTGAAAAAATAAAATATTAAATATAATAAAATTTTATGAAGTATAAAATGATAATCCAAAATAAGATATGATTAAAATTACATATGAGTACTAACTATAAGTAATAAAATAACGATATCAATTTTTAAACTTTTTTTCTAAAAAAAGTTAAATATTTTTTCAAAACAAAACGTATTAAAAATGTCATGTTTTAAAATTTTTTATTGTAACTCCTAATTTTAATTATTTTTAGTTTATAAAAAAATTTACTATATAAAAATACCAAATTTAAAATATTTAATATTTTAAAAAAAGTTAGATGTTTTATAAAAAAATTATAATTGTATAAAAAATTATTTTCTAGAAATAACATTTATAAAAAGACATCTTTCTTAATTTATTAAAAAAATAATCTAAAAAAAATTAAAATTATTTAATATTGCTTAATTTAAATAATGATTTAAGAGGAGAGAGAGACAGAAAAATTAAACTTAGGAGGGCTTAAAAATATAACAAGTGTTGCTCTAAATTAATCTTTTAATATTATATATAAAGATATAGATATAGATGTGTGGCACTACCCTTTTAAGTGGGCGGGACAAACCAACATCTTTAAACAAGAACTAAAGAGAACAAAGATATGATGTTTGCTTCTGGTGACTATATATTACATTTGCTTCAGATGCGTGCACGAAACCCCTTTCGACCTCAACAATGATTATCCTTTGTCGGTTGAGGATTTTATCATCCCTTCTGAAGATGATGTTCAACCAATAACCCTACTAATTGGAGGAACAAAGCTAGTTCATTATATACATCAACTCCCTTTCCCTTTTTCTCCCGCACCTTAACATATAAAAATGAAGCTTCTTCTTCTTCCCCATCTTGATTGAAAAACGAAGCTTCTTCGTTGTTCTTAATAATTAATCTGTAATAGTTCACCTTCATTTTCTCGATTGCTAGGGTTTGATTTATGATTTCAGGGCCTTCATTATTTTGTACATATGAACAATAATCCCGTTGTTTTTGGGTGTTCAGTTGTCCCCTTACCTCAATTGTGGAATTCCCCCAACCAAAGGGTGTGATTGGCGATAGTAGAAATTCTTATTTAGGTTTCCTTTTGAGGCTAAAGATTTCGCTTGGCAACACGACTTGACACCCTAATGTAGACCTTGAAGATATTGAATCAAATTCTTGTTCTATTGTTTCTTTTGCTAATAGGTGTTCTCTGTGGTATTTTACCCAAAAAAATTTCCCCCCTAATATACATTACTAAGCAGTAAGTTTCTTTAAAATTAATAAGTCTAATTGAAAATGCAATAGTCATTAGCTAATATTCATTTGAGTTCTGTTGTTGCTTTTGCTAAGCCATTTAAGTACCGTGCAGGGCTCGTGTATGTGCTAAGTTTTAAAAAGTTTTATTAATTTGTTGTTATTAAGTCAACCCATTCTAGCCCAAACCAAATGAACATTTTTCAAACGCATTCGTCTTGATCTAAACTTATTCTATATAAAAATTACTAGAAATCAACGAGCTGGAATTTGCTAGTAGTTAAAATTTTGATGAAAGAATGAGAGAGAAATAATAATAAAAATGATATAGAAATAAAGATAGAAAATAAGATATGAAAGATTTTTTTTAAATAAATAAATTTAAAACATTTTTTTATTTTTTTCATTAAATTATAGTATTATAGGGATAAAGAAACACATGAACACACCATTTTTCTATTTTCCAACAAGACTACTCAACACTGATAAGGAGCTTCGTATTCTTCACAAATCTCCTTAAAACCACAATGATATTGATCAACTGTCTTCAAACGTCTTACAGCAACCCAATACTACTGTCTTCTTCTTCATTCATTCGAAACACCATCAATCTCAATACCCCTTATCCCAACGTAATCAAACAATTCCACTTCAATTCCTTCAGAAACACCAAAACCCACATCACAAATCGAAGCAATTTCGCTGCAAACGCATTACCACTTCCAGTGGATCCGTGGTCACCCACCATTGATTCACAGAGCATCGCTTCACAACTCTTTGCTTTCTCGCTGTTTCCGTACATTGGGTTCTTGTACTTCATCACAAGATCCAGTTCTGCCCCAAAGCTTACCCTTTTTGGGTTCTATTTCTTGCTTGCTTTTGTGGGTGCCACCAGTAAGTTGTTTTCTTTCTTTACTCTTGTGTTCTTATTTGTTAATGTGAGTGATTGTTGGATTTTGCTTGTTTGCCTGCCAAGTGTTTGATAAAATTACTAAGTGAATTGTGCTAAACTTTTGGTTGTTATTGATCATTGTATCTTATGAAAAGGCACTTGATTTGATTGTGATTGCAATGCGTTTGTGATCTTGGTTTAAAATTGCAGCAAACTGTAGTTTCTTGTGAGAAACTGAATGTACATCTTATTTGGAAACAATGTCATGGACTCATGCACTCATGGATGATATCTTTTGATTTTACATTCCGTAATATGTTGAAGTGACATGTTTTTGAATATTGTTGCTTGTTATTGTGCCTGCAATGGGTTATTGTGATGAATTCTGGCATGATTTGGTTAAAGAATCCTCACAGAGTCGCACACTGCCAATTGTGAAACCTTCTTGTGTTGTTTTGATGAATGATGATAAGAACATATGATTTGGTTGTTCTGTGGTTCAAATCATGTTTTTATACCCTCATTTGAGAGTTTTTGTCAAGTTTATTCATCTTGTTTACTTTCGAGCTGCTGTGATTTGAAATGCTAATTGTTGTTAAATCAAATACATATGATCTTACTATGTTTCTTTATGGTTGCTGGTTTGTTGCATCTTGTCATCACATCCAGTCCCAGCAGGAATTTACGGTACTTTGTTCTTCCCCAGCTTAAATTTCATTTCCTAATTGAAAGAATAAACTCTTAGCTAGAAATTTGATACACATGAGCCTTAGGAACAATATGTTCTTAAGTCAATCTTGATACAGAATGTTAAAAATGAGTATTCAGTTTTCAACTTGACCCAGCACCCGTAATCACATCATTACTGATGTGTGAACTGAGACAAATCTTCAATCTTTATATAAAAGAAGTAATCAAGCACTTTTGTTAGTCAACTTGATGCAAGTATTCATCAAATTGTATCTTTTTTAACCTCTTCTTCACACAAAGTAATCAAGATTTGTAATTGCAATTTTGTTTATTTATAAACAAAGACTTAGAAAATGAATATTTCTTTGGTTTTGAATATGTTAAAAAAATATTTGTGAATCTTTTGGAGCAGCTAAGGTGCATTATGGAACATCCTTATCAAATGTGGATTTGTTGCATGGTGGTGCTGAATCACTTCTCACTCTGACCAACTTGTTTATTGTTATTGGCCTAAGAAAAGCTCTTAGGAAAGGTAAAGATGCAAAAGAACTTGTACCTGGTGCTGTGTCTGAGGTACCAGATGATAACAAGCCTTCCACCTAGCTTCAAACTGTATCAGTCTCTCATGAAATTTGTTGTCTGAATCTATAAAAAAAATATGTATTTATATTATATTACATATGTTTAACATGAGTTCATGTTTGAAGTTTTTGAATTGGTTTCATGTTGAACCTGCTTAGACGTTGATGCAGTTTGGGAAGCGATTAAATAACTCAATAAACAATTGATAATTAAAGGTTTCAAAAGAAACCAATAGGTTCAATTGTTCAAAGAAACAATGCTCTTATAATTCAAATTCAAAAAAAATTTAAAAAAAATTTAAAAAAAAAACTGGCACTGCAGTCATACTAAGCTCAGACTCGTCTCCAACGGTTAAATAACCACCTCTTGGTGATTCAGCTCAAACCCAACATAAGCCCCGGTCACGAGTTCTCACGAGCCAGTCTCATCACATACATTTCCATCATTTCAGAAATATAGTAAGGTGAAGTTAGCAGCCTTTAAATAATTTGATTCAAGATCTTTTTTTGTCAAGATTTCTTTTGCTTCGTCTGATATTAGATTAATTCTTAGCTGTTTAGCCATTTGTATCCCTTGAACTACCTCATGAATGACTCCTATTGTTCATTTACACAAGCACCATCACATAAGGGTGGAAGAAAAAAACTGAAAAGCCGATATATAAACTGAATAATTACTGATGAAACCGAACCAAATTAGAAACCGATGTTTTGGTTGTGGATGTTTTTTATAACCAATTGTTATGCTTCAGTTATAGTTATATATTATAAATAACCAAATAAACCAAATCTAACTGTTATCTAAACCACTCTTTATATTTTATATTTATTTAGATAATTTTATATATGTTTGTGTGTAGGTATGTATGCTTTCTTATCTGCAGTTCCTAGTTTTTTTTTTAAATAAATACGTCACAACTTGTATCATGTAGGATCTATATCATTATTTTTGGTAGTAAAACACATCACTGATCATCATAATGTACTTTTAAAAACATGAATATGTGTGTATCATAAAAAGTTTTGTTACAATTCTTTATAAATAACATGTTATTTTCGTTTATAGATCAACATGTTTGCTGCTTTTTATATAAACAAAATATAATTGGAGTCAACCAAAATTAGCATGAGTCTTCAAAACTGCGGTTAATCGTTGATAGAACGAATTAATGGGACCATCTTTTATCTAATGAATCAACTAAACCGTTTTTACTAAACTGATATCTTATAAAAATCTAAAAACCAAAACAACATTTATAGGTTTGTTTTAGCTTGCATCGAAACTGAATCATGTTCACTCTACTTTCAACATCTTATAGTAATATTGTAGTTGCATAAGTTACAAACTAAAATAGGTTGATTTTCTAACTAATGATAACTAAGACTTTACCACTTGGGTGCAGTTTGTTTTTTCAAAGGTAAAACATCTGCAGTGTGCGGACAATATCTGCAGACATCTGTAGAAGAAGCGGTGGATCAAACATCTGCAGTCAACAAAAAGAAGACTATTTGGTTCTTAACTTCTGCAGACTGTTACCTGATGGGGCGTGAGACTGTGGTGAGGTTAGGGTTCACAAGATGGGGCCGGCGAGTGGAGGTGGCCGACGAGTGTAGGTGGTTGCGCGAGGTTAGGGTTCGCCACTGGAGGTGGCCGACGAGTGGAGGTGACCGATGGTGCAGGCAGCGGCGGCGAGTAGAGGTGGCCGAGGGGGGCTGCGCGAGGTTAGGATTTGCGACTGGAGGTGGCCAACGAGCGAAGGTGACTGACGGTGCAGGCAGAGGCAACGACGACGTGTTGCAGCGGCGGTGAGTGGAGGTGGCCGACGAGTGGAGGTGGGGGATGGGAGGCGGCTGGTGAGGGGGTGATGGTAGGAGGGTTTTGTTAAAAAGGTTGAGAAGTTGAGAAGGGGTTTGAGAAGATCTCTGAAGTTATATTTTTGTCTACACCAAAAAGATCACGTGTAGATGTTTTTTAATGAAATGTATTCAAAAAAATAAACAGTCTGCAAATACTAACGTTTGCGCGTGGTTTGCGCGGCGCAGAAAAAAAAGCATGCCCATACATTTTTTTTAAAAACAAACACCATCTTGATTAATAAGTCATAATTACCTATCCATAAACATTATGGGTATTTGTGTCTTTTAATCTTGATCATGGATCAACATTGACTCCGTAGTTTTACAAGATAAAATTTCAGTAGCATGGAGTCTCTAAATTGACCTTTCCTTTTTTCAATATTCCATCATTAAGAATTGAGGTGTGAGCATGATTGTAAAAACTTTAAAACACCCATTTATATTTATGACCACCACCACCTCAGTGAAACTAATTGGTAGTCACTATCATATTACAAAGTTGTGTTGGTGATCATTGTCCTCTTAGCGAATTAGCGAGACGTGTTGATGATAATGATCATATTAGTGAGATGTGTTTGTAATCACTATAATGTTAGTAGGGTGTTGTGACAATAATTTTTACTACCATAGAGAGACATTAATCAAGTTCAGAATCGATAAACACAAAACAATTATTTGGTAAACTCACTTTTTATTATAATCAAGAAAAATAACTTAAAATTTCAATTACAATAACTCTCATATGTTAACCATAGAATTTGATAGGGGTGAGCATGGTCGGTTTGGTTTGGTTTTAGCCTAAAACCAAAACCAAAAACCGATATTTCGGTTTCTAGGTTTTTAAAATTGTTCTGTTTCGGTTTTTTCGGTTTTTGGTTTTCGGTTTTCACTTCAGTTTTGGTTTGGTTTCGGTTTTTTCGGTTTTGCTTTTTGGGCTTTTAAGTTTTTTTCTAAAAAAATTTATCTAAAGTATTTAATTTGAGCTATAAGTTTTGGGTTTACATCATTTGTTGATCTTTAAACATAATCTCTATATTTTTATAAATTACTTAACATTATAATTAATTGAAATTTATGAAATACAATAACAAAAAATCAATAAAACACATTAATCTACCAAGCAAAAAAGTTTAAATATTATTTTTAAAACCTAAATATTCAATCTATTCTAGATAGGATAAGTTAAATAAGTAATTTATAGGCTAGTCATGTTTAATAGTATATGAATACACCTCTAAATTTACAAGTTTGGTTTTATGGTTTCGGTTCAGTTTTTTCGGTTTCTGTTAAAAGCAAAACCGAAACCAAACCGAAAAAATCGGTTTTATTCTCTAATCCCATAATTTCTTTCAACATCTCTTGCAACCAAATTGATTGACATACGGTCAATGGTGTTGTCATAAATTAAGTTTAGCAAGATAATAATGCCATGGTTGTGTGCATTTGTGAGCACCACGTAAGCGCTGAAGGTCCAAGGTAAAATATATGTCTACTGGTACTTCTTCTATCATCATTATTAACATTATGAATGCTATCGCTATAACCAATAAGATACATGTCTATACCTCGATCATAACTTACACCTAAATTTAACGTTCCTTGAACACACCGTAATATATGTTTTATTGCCAACCCATCTGATTGATGCAAACTTTGCATATAACGACTCACCACCCCTATCGCGTATAAGAGACCCCATTAGGTGTACAGTAAATAACGTAGACACCCTATGACTTTTCTATATCTTGTAGCACCTAAAACATTAATGGTAGATAGCAACTATATTCAATAGTAAGTATGATCAACGCCAACTAAGTTACTTTGTACGGGCAAGTCTACAATGGTAGTTATTTATTAGTGGAGTTTCTGCTGAGGTAACTATCATCTTTTGATAGTTATAACACTAACTATCAAGTCTTTTTACATAGAGTTTGCAGAAATTGGTTGTATTGGTTCAATCCCTATATAAATTATGTATTTTGTCCAATTTCAAAGATCTTCACATGATTATATTTATACTCATTCTTCTAAAATATTGTCCATCTTATCCGATTATTGATTCATATGTTAATAAAATACTTTAATTTAAAATAAATTCCATACATAATTCAGAAAGTTATCAAGGAAAATAACAAATCCAAAACACTACTTGGATGGTGCAACACTACATGGTTGATGGCATATTCTTCATGGACGTATTTAATCACCACCAACATTAACATAACTAGTCGATTTTTATTAATCAAACTAATCAGATAATATGGCCAAATTCAGTGCATGATACGCTCACATATATTTCTAATTCCATGTGACACGTTTATTAATACTAGTTTTTTTAACTTGCCACGTGTTGCGGCGGCATTGTACGGAACATGATAAACTATAGACTAACAATACACCAGATTTGTATCTGAACAGACCCATAAAGTAACTAGGGTTTATTAAGTTAAACGAAACATATAATAATTACGACTTTTATTTATAATCAAATTTATGACGAAATGTAGAGTAACTCAAATGTATACTGTTAAATGAAAACAACTATATTTGACTCAACTTTTTTCCAAACAATTTATGATGAAAGTAGACCGACTCAAAACGTATAAAAAAAAACATGTGTGGTGGCGTCTTATGCGGCATGATAAAGTATAGACTAGAGTTAATTTCAATTTTGTTCCCTAAGGTTTGACTAAAGTAACAATTTCGTTCAAAAGATTAAAACACATCAATTTACCTCCAAAAGTTCCATATGTTGTTTCAATTTCACTACAAAAGTTTTATTATTTTAGAAATATATATTAACTCGGATTTATATTGTCAAATGATGACGTGCATATTTTAATCGACGCGTTTAGCCCATTTGTTCTCGTTAACTTCAATGCAGTTCTAATACCCGTTTTACTAATTTTGAAATCAAGTTTACTTGTGGCCTTCATGATTTCATGTCACCTGATTTGAATTTCGACAAACAATAATTACAATAAACGTCATAAAGGGAGTAAAACCATAAAAAGGAAATTCAGTGGCCAACATAGAAAATCACAAAGTGTACTGCTTATTCCCTTTGAAAATTTATATATAGAGCAAAGAGTAATTCTGCACAAAAACAAATGGTGTAAGCATACCATTGGGCAAATTAACAACAAAATCTATAGGTGAATTAACATTACTGTCATAGAAATTAGAAAATGTTTATAAAATTTTATATAATCTTTTTACAACCCGATTACAAACACAAAATAGTATAAACATGTAGGCAAGTGTCTTGCATATTTTTTTATCCTAAAGGCGTATACTCTAGAAGCTGGTGCGGACCCAAGTGTGGAGTAGCAAGTTTTTTGTTTTTGGAGGTCCAAGATCGCTTGTCTAAATGGGCTTTACTAAAATGGTTATAACTTGGGCTTGAATTCTCCGCCTTGTCCAAAGGGACCAGTGGAAACGACCATTGAACCAAGGAGCACGTTTTCACAAACCGCCTTGGGTCATCGTTTCGGCCCAAAAACGGTTTATTTTTATTAGTTATTTTACTTTGTCTTATTTCTAGTTTTTGTTGAACTGTTTTTTAGCTCAATTTTTTGTCCGCTTATGTTTTATGGCTCATTCGACTTTTGACTAGCTTTTAATATTCATGTAAACAATGAGAGAAGTTTAGTTTTTGAAGTTTATAAAAAATATTTTTTCTCTCTATCATAGTGTCTGTTAGTGATTAAAATCCTGATTATTAGCATTCTTCGAGAATCAACACTTTTTAGAAAAGTTGTTCTTGGTATTATTAGTGAATCAACAGGTTCACTTGATTATCTTTTACTTCCGCCTACATCAGAAGCTCACTAATCAACTCTCATGAACTCATATTCTCATATAAATTTAAAACCTAGTGTTGTCTAGACCGGGCAAGTTGGTTCAAATTTCTCAAAGAGTTGGTTTATTTATACTTTTTCATCACGTGAATAGCGGGTAATATGAGACAATAACAGTTAATTTTGTTTTAATTTAAAGTTAAAATACTAAATTTACAATCTTGATTTTGGTCTAAGTTTTAGTCACTCCATTTACTTGCTAGTTAATCTCCCTAAAAATTTTAATAACATTCCTTGAGTTTCGATAATAAATACATCACAATCTACATCTTATAAAATTTAAAATTTAGAATTTTTTTGATTGTGAATCACACCACATAGCCACAAGGATGTTCCATTAGAATGTTAATTTCCCTAAATTACTCGCCTATCAATATATCATCGCTTAATAAATCAACAAGCCTACAACTACCAACTTCATGGTGTATAAAAGAATCATCTTCCATCCATTTAATATTTTAACTATTTACATTACCAAATAAAGGCAAAAACAAAAATAAATTATATTTGAAATATATAGAATGCAAGATAAATAAAAAATATATATGTGGAATATAAAAAAGCTATTTTGTTATACAATTTAAGAGTCAAGATTAAATATTCGAATTCCAACACGCAAATTTGACACTACAATTAATATAACACGAAAGAAAGAACAAAGAAAAATGTCATATTTGACTTTTATAACGAGAAATAGATGCTGGCAACATGGAATAATCGTCGAATGTCAATTTCACTAGATGTTAGATACCTTCGCCACTAAAAAGCAGGCATCAAGGAAGCAAATGGATACGAATTGAAGAATGTCAAACGTTACATGTACAAGATATGTAAATAGTCATCACATGCTTAGATGTTTTTCAGAGCTAACACTCAAAAGTAGTAATGATTCTCATGTTTGGTATAATGATGCAATTAAAACTTCTTAATATATGGCCACATGATGATTTCTATCTGTTCATCTTAACTACTTTATCGATAATTGTAAAGTGTCATACTATATAAAACGACAATGTTATATGTTAATACAAAATTTTATCGACAGAATAATCAACCATCAACTTACGTGTCTAATCCAGTCTTGTTCCTTGCATCAAGATTCTAGTGACTTGTCATTTGTCCCAAGGGTCGTGAACATTATTGGTAGTGGAACATCTTCAAGTCTCCATTTCCCCTTTTAATTTGTCTTTTTTCCTTTCTATTATTTAAAAGTAATGAATTGTGGTTCATGGAAAAATGACATGTCTCAAAACAAAATAGTTGTTTCTAGTGCAACAAGCAATCACCACAACCTCAAGGGCGGCCAAATGTCGCTCTTAACTTTTATCATGGTATAACCTTTTAGTCTCATCTTTAACCATATATGTAAGACAAGTGTGTGCTTTTCTTTAACTTGTATTCGTTAACACTATCACACTTAAAAAAAAGTTCAACCACTTAGCCTACTGTGTTTTCCTTTGTTGTCGAGTAAGTATGTTGTAACCAATCTCACGTCTTCTGCTAGTAACCTAATTCATCAAGCCCTTGAAAGACATGAAGGCCTGAATTAAGATATATTATTGTTAACAACAATATGGTTAGACTTCTACAAACCTAATGACAAATAAGTAAAGAATTTGATCGATCTTAAATTTTAATATGTAGCTAGAGGATTCACCACCTATTGTCAGATAGTTGTCAAATCATAACTTGACATTGCTAATGAGTAATTGTATAAATTCATGATGTATCATTAAATTTTTCATATTTTCTAAATAGAAACCTAATAAACTTAATAGTAATCTTTTTTTATGTATAATGATCTTTTTATACTTTAAAAAATGTTCTCTATATAATATTCAGTATATATAGTGTAGGGTCTTAAACTATACATATAGACCCTATATAGATGTGTGTGTGAACTTTCTCTATAAAAACAATAATATAGCGAGAACTATGAGAATTACATTAAATCTTGTCTGTAGTGTATAAATGACTACAATACATCTAAGTTTCAACATATCATGATTTATTTTAAAGTTTTGGAACTTATTGTATTTTATCTAAATGTATGAATGTATGCGTAAACATTATATCCACATATATATGTACTAGTGGAAATGTCCGCGCATTACGGCGGTATGACTGTTGCATGATTTTTTAGGAATCCGATTTTAGTCATTATCGGCTAGGTGCTTTATGACGTAAATTAAAAATCAAAATGTAATTATTGAAAAAATTGAATGAAAGAAAACAATTACGTATATTACAAAAGTCTTTAAGACTACTATATTATCCGAACAAGATTAGTGAAAATATAGGTGGTATTTGTGGTCGGAAATCATTTATTACCTAGATGTTAGGGGGTTTCATTTTAATAATTGTAGGTTAGAGTTTTATGATTATCGGAGGCAATTTTCGATAGTGATTTGCATATACCGGAGAAAGTTAATGGAGAAATTGTCACTACAAATTACAATATCGATTGTTATTGAGCTGTTAACAACCGGCCAGGGAAAGGGGAAGAGGGATTTGTGCTCAATCGCAATGAATGAACGACATTGAAAGTAAATGGCAGTTTTGTTTGGTCACGTGTATATGCTTTAGCATTTGTATTATAAGCATCATATGTTATACTTTATTGTAAGGGCATAAATGTAATAAAATAGTTGATTTTTTTAAAATTTAAGCATAACTTTTCATATAAGTGTATTAATCTATATGTAAAATTATCATTTTATCCTCCTTTCATTTTTATTATAAAATATATAAATAAATATTAAAATTATTAAACTCACAATATGCTCCTAGAAAAATATTAGTATTATAGTTATTATAAATATAAAGATACATATAAATTATATACTTAAATATTTAAATAAAATAATACTTAATTTAAATAGTATTTAGTTATAAAAATATAATTAGTAAATATAAATTTGAATGTCAATTTATAGTATCATAAATAAAATAAAATTTAATGAAGCGAATTAAAAAATATCATATTATTAAATAATATATTAATATGTTTATTAAATACATGAAAGAGACAAGTGTAAAAATGTCAAGGTATATAAAATATAATTGATATATTTACCATATTGGCTCTAAAGTGTCTTAAATTTTTAATCAATTTCATAGTCTACCTCTTTTAAATGTCTTGCACTCTTTTGTATATGTTGCTTCAAAACTTATATGATTGGCAAAATTACATCTTTATCCAAAGATATGTATTATATAGTAGTATAAATATAAGTATTTAAATAAAATAATACTTAATTTAAATAGTATTTAGTCTTAAAACTATGATTAGTAACTATAATTTAAATATCAATTTATATTATTATATAAAATAAAATTTAATTAACTGATTTAAATAATATCATATTATTAAATAATATATTAATAATGTGTATTAAATAATAAAATAATTAGAAGAAGTTAATTAAATTAGGGCAAAAATAAAACTATTGCATAAAACACTTGTACTGTATGCTTAAAATATTGTATATGTGTCTTAAATTTTGAATGAAATTACTATCTTATTCTTTTAATATGTATTATATAGTAGTATAGATACATGCATATTTTTTTAAATAGATTTAGGAGGGCAAAGATAAAACTTTTAGGCATCCAAAGACAATTAATTAGTGAGTAATAGCTTTGATTGATTGAGGTGTTTCCACTGTTGCTTTTATTTTTTATATATGCGTTATCAGATTTCCAAACTTTAGTTTGTACAAATGATAAGCGATTACTAGTTTTAATTGATTGAGGTGTTTCCATCTATTACTAGTTTTAATAATTTCATATGCTTAAATACATAGCATAAAATATCTCTTCCCATTATTGCTAATGAGAAAATAAATTCCTAATATAAATTTTTACTGAAATTTATTTTAAAAATGTGATTGTTTGGACAGTATAAAACTTGTCTAGAGAGGAACAATCGGTAATCTATTGTTGAAGAGGTCGTCATCGATTAGTGACAAATTAGGAAAGATGCCCATTACAAAACGAATTACGATTGAGCTGAAGAGCAGTTTTTGTTCGTGACGAATACTCAACGACAGGATCTCGTCAGTGAAGCCTTTCACATACGGATTTTTGACAAAATCATCCATTGGTGAAAATGCAATTTTCTAATAGTGAAAGATATTAAAATTATTTTCAAATATAATAATTTCCTAGAAAGAAATTTAAATAGTTGTTATTTTATCAACTAAATAAATACGGGACAAGGGACAAGATACTAATTATATAATTTGATGAAGAACAAATCAGAAATTTCTTTTATTACTATCACAATTTAAAAAATTTTAACTTTTGGTTTCATTTTGTCATTTGAATTTATCAAGACGTCCCTCTTGAGTCAGAATTGGGTTCAATGACAAAACCGTAAGTTACAGCGGTAACTTCCGTTGAGGTCAAGAATTTAAGTTCCACTTATGACGGGTTGGTATGAATTAAATGTAGTATTGAATTCGTAGTAGATTATATGAGCATGTAAGTTATCGTTCTAGAAGAACGTCCCTCTTATCATCTTAACAGGGTTTCCATAAAAGAATTTTAATTTGTTTCTCTTCTATTACCTTTTTCTTTATCCATACTTTTTAACAAAATTACGATACGTCTCTTCATGTGATATACATTATTCTCAAAAAAACACAAATAATTGATTAAATTATGCCACTAATGCTTATTTGTGGATTGCTGATTTGTGGCTAGATATGCTTTTTGTAGCACAAACCTTATATTTTTTGCTTTTCATTGTCCTGACAAGATTTATTGGTGCTACTAAATGACAAATGCAAAAGATATGTATGACCCCACCAAATATATTATTTCTTTCTTCTATCTTTTTGGCAATAAATCCACAATTTGTTTGCTTATAAAAGGGGCACTTGACCAATAAGATTGATCAAGGTCTCCATACCAATGGAAGAGAAGAGAAACCTAAATAAATTCTTTTCAGGACATTGATTGCTCGCTCTCCCTCAAGGGCTTCTGGCTCCGGTCCTACAATAAGTTATTTTGTAAGAGTACGTAGCCAGAGACTTAGGGGAGAACGAAAATTCAATGTCTTGATGTTATACGATCTTCGTAAATGAAAACGGGTATAGCAACAATGGCATCATGTGTCATCTCTTTCGTCTCTCAAGGATTTCAAGCAATTTATGTAAGTTGGTAGTAATGTTTTATTAAATGGTCATAAGGTTTTGCGAAAATAATAAAATGATATATATTGCAATTTTATGTAGTGAATTGAAATTGGCTACATAAACAATCATAACAAAACATATTAAACTGTGAAATCTTACTCATAACGGCTATCATTTACTCAAACCGTATCCATGTAAAGTAGTACATGTCCAATAATGCATATGAACATACATGTATCTTATCATTTTTAACTTTTTTCCCCTCAAATTTTGATATTAATGATGCAAATTTACTTTGAAGTTGATATGATGTATGCATTTTCGTTATTCATGTTTTGTATTATATGACACACATAAAGAAATCAACCTAGGTTGGTCTTGATGTAACGTTTAAAAATCTAACTTTTTGAATAAAGTTATGAAGAGTTATTTATATTTATATAAACCAATATTAGATTTATGAATGTGAAAAAAATAGCGTAACAATTAGGTCATGACTCATGAATCCATCTCAAAATAATTTTTGTTGATAGGCTTCCAAATCAATTATATATATATATATATATATATATATATATGGGAGAGATGTTAAAAAAACCACATAGTTATGTGAAAACCAAAAAAAACCAATAAAATCGATCATATGATCTACAGATTTTTTTATCACCACCCTCTATATGTGTATGTATATATATAGATAAGGGTGGTGATCAAATGAAAACCGTAACGTAGTTTTACATCTACGTCTCACATAGGTTACGTATACGTAACAGTTTTTCATTCGATATAGTTTTACATATACGTAACACTATTCATTCTCGTATTTATGTTCAACATATATGTAACAACTACTTAAATAGCCCCTTTAACATTTAAATGAACAAAAAAAAAATATAAATTATGTTAGTGCTACATGTGGTTTTCTTTGGTTTTTGCATAATTATTCGTCATAGCATATTTAATTATAATATATGGTAAAAAGAATTTATTCTATATACTAACAATAGTCATATTAGTAACATGTGATTCATAAACATAGAGTATAACCTTTAATACTTTTTTTTGTTTTAGTTTTTATGAGCTTTAAAAAGTAACATTTAGCTATATCTATACTTTATACCATATACTTATCTATTTGATTTTTTACACCCTTACAATGTTTTGTCCCTTTCTTTTATAAATTCTAAAATTCAATGTCTTATAAAAATTCCAAATGTTACGTTGCGATATTTATATTTTTATATATGTTTTGACGTAAATTTAATTAAAAAAGAAGTTGTACGTCATGTTAAATCCAAGTGCGTACGTGCTTATTTGTATCAGGGGAATTTGCCAAATGAACATTTGATTGAGTGAAATAGCCAGATTAAATATTTGACTTTTAGTGAACTTAAATATACTTTTCACCAATAGAAACACATCACATAACCAAAGTCGGCTAGTCTCTAAGCAACTAATGATTGGTTTGTACCCACAAAAAGTTGAACAAGATTTGATACGTGTCCTAACTAGCCTCTATCCTATGTGCCACTCGATAATCTAGAGTTGAGTTCCGTTGTTAAAAGGTACAAAAAACCGAGCCGTACAATATTTAACATAGATGTATAAACTTTTGGCTGAGCCGTACAATATTTAGCCGAGAGGTTTATTAATTTGTGGGTCCAAACCAATCATTAGTCGGCTAGGAACTAGTTGACTTTAGCCGAGTTGAGTTGCATGGCGTGTTTCTATCGATGAAAGTAGATTTAAGTCAGCTTAAAGTCAAATGTTTAGTTTGGTTTTTTCGCTTGATCAAATGTTCATTTATGTGAAATTCCCTAATATTTTTAACCGTTTAGTTTTTTTCCATTATAACATGCTTATTTTGGTTGTCACGACGTTAATAGTTTCTTTTTTTATATATAAAGTCCCAAAAATTATCAATAGTCTCACTCTCTGCAAATGTTACGAAATGTTATCAACAACGTCTATTTGTCGTTTTTCTCACCTTCAACACGTATATTCACAATAACGTCTTGATGTAAGTTTATTTCATGGTGTACGCACCCGACATAACACAAGTTTTAAAAAGAGCCAAAACGATGTAACATTTTTTTGTGGTGGGATAACTTTTGGACGAAAAGTAACAAAAAAACATCAAAAAATACTCCCAACCACGTGGATGATAATCCTTACAGCCCGCTGCCCGTATTGACCCTCAAAGCTGCCCGTAATGACCATCATCTTTTTAACCACACCCATGCACACGTAAACAACACCACCCTATAATTCAACCATGGACAACAAAACCCTAACCTTCACCTTCTTCACGTTGCTGTTGTCGTACACCGTCTCCGCCGCTCGCCCCACCGCATGTCCGCCAGTAACCAACCCCGCCACCGCCACGAGTCATGCCGCCAAGACTTCGGGCGAGTCAATCGCTTCCAATGGTGGTTCTAAGATTCTTCTCCCCGGAGGGAAGGTTATATCCGATGAAACCACAGGAAACATTAATCTTCATCCTGAACCGGAGAAGATAAGGAATAATGATATGACACAGCGTACGAATTTTTCCAGGTTTCATCCGATCAACCGTCATTTCCAGGGCAGACCTCACCGGGGACCACAACAATCCAGTACACGCCGGCCTTGCATGAAACACACGCAACATGTGGTCCCACGGACAGAGGTCCCCCACGGAAAGGACGAGGTCGCCATGGAAAGAACAGATAATCCCAGATCTAGAACTTTCCGTGGTGATGTTCCAACCAACTGGTTGAAGGTCAAGCACCATTATGATTCTCGTCACCAACATAACAATAACAATTGCAATAACAAAAAAAATAACAATAACAGTACCAGTACCAGTAACAACAAGAATGGTAAGGAACATCGCGATAAGAACGAGGAGAATGTGATCAAGAGGAAGAATGTGCTCGATCGGGAGAAGATGAAGAGTTTGAAACATCAACAGAAACTGAAGAAGAGTGATGCGAAAAGTGGATTGATGAAGAACATTCGCAAGTTTCTGAAATATACTTTAAATTGATTGATGATGAAGCTTTATCTTCCACCTTTGAAGTATCAAGTAATGTGTACATATGATTAGTATATTTGATTATGAACATAATATTTACTTTGTTTGTTGTATTTTTTATTTGTAATTTGTACATAAGTAATTGCATCCAATGGAGATGTAGAAATTAAGCATGTTTAGCTAATTAAATAACCAATTGTTTTAAATTTTGGTGTTTTTGATAGATTACAAACATGATGATCTTTGCCCATGAAGGTTGAATCACCCACTTAATGTTCTACAATTATTAGAATGTTTAATTAGGTCTCTAACAAAGAAAAATGGGTGCATATGGGAGTTCAAGTCGAATTGAGGAAGAACCATAGTGCTGAAGTTTGTGGGTTTTACATAGATTATAAAATTAGTCTTTATCTCCGATTAAAAAGGTTTGAAAGTATACATGATTTTGGTTTAGAACATCATAAACAAACATGAAGTGTAAACCTTATATGAGTCAAAAACATGAAATACAGAAAGTTGTACACGATATATGAAAAAGCGAGTCATTAAATTTTTTCTAAGATAAATTCTTGTACAAATTGGTGGTGAAATTAAGCTTTTGGTTAATAGGCGTACATGATGAGCTGATGATTTCGTAGGTATTATGATTCCACAAGGAAAGATCAGGGTTTTAGTCATGAGACTCAGTATGCGAGAACAGATAAGATAGACGTACTTGTATATAATTTGTCTATCAGGTTATCATCTATGATGTTCGATGCGGATTGTTTATAAGGACTTAATGCAATTAATGTTGATGTATAGATTGCTTCCGCGTATATGTTTGAAGAAAAATTGGGACCATTTCTTGAGTCATGTTGTAAATTTTATATAAAAAATAAGAGAACTAAGCATTCTAGACCGAATCTTTAGACTTGAGCTAATGATAAGTTGGAATAATGTTCGATCAAAGGCAGGGGGTGGAAACCAAAGGTAAGAGATTGTCTAGTTAGTTCCCTATATATATATATATATATATATATATATATATATATATATATATATATATATATATATATATATATATGTGATGTGCATGATTAGCGCTAAGAGTGTACAATGCATGATCGTTTGATGATTGGTTATTTGAACCAAAATTTGTGACTCGAAGCAGGATATGGTAAGAACTGTTGGATCGATAATTCCATTCGGTTCATGAGTCATGTGAATAGGATAAGAAGAAGTCGCAGGTTGGTGATAGATATCAATATTTGCAACGTGATCATGAGTAATCTAAAGCTGCAGATGAAAAGAAGTTTAATTTAAACTTAAGATAGACTAGTCTTGTGATAAGGTTAATTAAGTTGAATTAACTCTATAAATACCTAGTCATGTTTGGGTTATGGGTATGAGTTTGTAATCAGTTTTGAGTTGATTTTCTGGTTATAATAGAAGTTTGGTTGAAATCATTGTGTGTTCTTGATACTAACTTTGAATTGGTATCAGAGTGTTCAAAACTCCCAAGATCAATTGTGAAAATCTGATCTGACCCGAATGTGATAACTCTGGATCAAAGGCCTCCAAACACCCGCACGTACCAGCGAAGATCAAAACAAATGGCAGAAGTTACCAACCCGACACCAGCCACCAAAGAAACATCTACAACCGCATTCCAATGTCCAATGCTCACGTCAACCAATTACACCATCTGGGCTACTCGCATGAAGGTAATCCTAAACGTGCACAGTGTATGAGAAGCCATCAAACCAGGCACGACAGATGCAAAGAAGAAAAACATTGCTATTGCGTTGTTGTTTCAGTCCATACCGGAAGGACAGATTCTACAGATTGGGAATCTAGGATCAGCCAAGGAGATGTGGGAAGCACTCAAGACCCGACATCTCGGGGCAGACCGAGTACGAGAAGCTAGACTTCAGACTCTGGCAACAGATTTTAATGCGTTAAAGATGAAAGAAACAGAGACAATTGATGAATATGCTAGCAAGTTGTCCGGAATCGCGTCTAAATCAGCTTCAGTTGGTGAACTAATTGACGAGGTCAGAATTGTCAAGAAGTTTCTTTCAAGCGTACCCCGAAAATTTGTTCATACACTGGCATCTATAGAGCAAATTTTGGATTGAATTAAACAAGAAGAACTACCAGGTGAAAGTCATGGCAAGGTACTGTTTGTAAAGGGAGAATCCTCATCCAGAACCACTGATGGAAATCGTGGAAGAGGCCGTGGAAGCAATGTCTATCGTGGTCGAGGCCAGGGAAGACATGATGGAACTAACTATCGACAGAAAACTTGGAATAACGAATCAAAAAAATCAAGCTGCTACCAAAACTGATGAAGTCCAACGCACAAAGAAAGACCGTTCACATGTTCAATGCTTCCGGTGTGATCAATTTGGGCACTTCGCGTCAACATGCCCAGATCGAAAGCAAAAACAGCAGGAAGCTCATCTAAACGAGACTGAAGAAAGAGATCCGGCGGTTTTCATGCATGACGTTACCCTCTTGCATGAAAATAAACTGATGCCTAAGACATTCGAATCCGATTCAACGGAGGAGAACGTGTGGTATCTTGATAACGGTGCATCAAATCACATGACAGGTAGAAAAGAGTTTTTCTCGGACCTAGACAGAAGGATCTATGGAAGAGTGTGATTCGGTGACAACTCATGCGTAAAAATTGAAGGAAAAGGGTCGATTGTGTTCACAAGCAATAAAGGTGAACACCTTCTGCTAAAAGATGTGTATTACATCCCAAACTTAAAAAGTAACCTGATAAGCTTGGGTCAAGTTACTGAAGCTGGTTTTAAAGTAACGATGAAGGACGACACACTTCAAATTCACGACAATAAAGGAAGACTAATGATGAAGGTGGCCCGCACTAGGACCCGACTATACAAAATCCACCTGAGAGTGGAAATACCCTCTGCCTTACTATCCAAACTAGACAACCCAATGGGGTTATGGCACGCACGCATGGGGCACCTGAACCTCGTCTCACTACACAAACTTTCAGCAAAAGGCATGGTAAAAGGTATGCCAAACATTAAATGTACTAACAACTTTTGTGACACATGTTTGATAGGCAAACAGGCTCGACTTCCATACCCAAAGCAAGCTATGTTTCGAGCTAAAACACCACTTGAACTAGTGCATGGCGACCTGTGCGGTCCCATCACACCAAGTACCCAAGTGAAAATCGATATATGTTCCTTATTGCGGATGACCTGTCACGATTTACATGGTGTTACCTATTGAGGACGAAGGATCAAGCTCTAGAAACGTTCAAGAAATACAAGGCTACAGTGGAGGTTGATACTGGCCTAAAACTTCAAACCTTTCAAACAGATAGAGGCAGTGAGTTTACCTCGACCGAGTTTATGAGATGGTGTGAAGAGAATGCAGTGAAAAGAAGCTTAACATTCCCATACTCTCCCCAGCAGAATGGGGTCGTTGAGAAGAAAAATAGAACGGAGACCAGCATGGTCCGGTGCATGTTAAAAACCAAGCATGTACCACATAGGTTTTGGGGTGAGGCCGCGAACCATGTTGTTCATTACTGAACAGGTCACCCACCAAAGCCTTAGAAAACATGGTTCCATACGAGGCCCCGTACAACCAAAAACCAAACCTCTCACACCTAAAGGTATTCAGCTGCATTGGCTATGTAAAAGATCTTGGAACAAGCCAAAAGAAGTTAGATGATCGAAGCCGACCCATGATCTATTTCGGAACCAAGAAATTCACAAAGGCACATCGCATGTATGATCCCATGGATGGGAAAATACATATCAGCAGGGAAGTAATATTCAATGAAGGAAAGAATTGGAACTGGGACACCAACAAGCTTGAAGAAGAATTAATGGAACTTGAAACTACAACAGACCAAGATGCTCAAGCACTTTCAAATCCAAGTGACCCAGCAATTCACATGGAGCCATTCAAAGAACAAGCACCACAAATAAACAGCCCTACAGTCCACCAATTGAATGATGAACAAATCATAGAAACTGGAGCAGTCAGTGGATGTAACTCGACTCAGCAACAGCAAAATCCACCTGATGTATCAACCGAAAACCAACCACAACAGACAAGAAAATCAACCAGACCGTACTCGTTATCAAAACGACTGACTGATTTTGTCATCGAAGATGGTGTAACTAGAAATGAGAATGGTGATCTGCTACTTACAATGGATGACGAGCCAAGCAATTATACACAAGCTAAAAATGATAAAAGATGGGTAAAAGCCATAGAATCTGAACTGGAATCGATAGAAAGGAACAAGACTTGGTACCTCACTAATCTGCCTCAAGGTTGCAAAGCAATTGGTCTAAAGTGGTTATTCAAAATCAAAAGAGACACCAATGGAAATATTGTCAAATATAAGGCAAGGCTAGTAGCGAAAGGTTACGTGCAAGAAGTTGGTAGAGATTTCGATGAAGTATTCGCTCCGGTGGCCCGTATGGAAACGATCCGACTAATTATTGCCTTGGCTACTCAACATCGTTGGGTAGTCTACCACCTCGATGTGAAATCTACGTTTCTGTATGGGGAACTAAATGAAGTTGTATACGTTGAACAACCAGAAGGCTTCATAAAGAAAAACGCAGAAGACAAAGTATATCGCTTGACAAAGGCCTTGTATGGCTTACGCCAAGCACCATGTGCATGGAACTTAAAACTCGATAGAACCCTGAAGCAACTCGGTTTTACTCGTTGCCCACGAGAGCAAGCTGTGTATACCAAACGAAGCAACCAGAACCGAGTAATCATCGGGGTATACGTCGATGACCTGATTGTAACCGGCTCAAGCCCAAGAGAACTTGATGAATTTAAATGGCAAATGAAGAATGAATTCGAGATGAGCGACTTGGGACAGTTAACATACTACCTTGGCATTGAGGTAATCAGAATGAAGTCTAGTATGGTGTTAATGTTGGGTTTGTGAAGGCTTTGGGCTTGGGCCCATGTTTAAGTTTTCTTGTTCATTAAGTTGTTAACCCTAATTAGTCTCTATATATATCCATGTCATGCATTTGTAATGAGCAAATAAAGAAAAACCCTAGTTGCAGCCCGTGGACATAGGTAACACCGACCGAACCACGTTAAATTCTCGTGTTCTTATTGCTTTCGTGTGCGTACGAGTGTTTTGTGTTTATTTCCGCTGCGTAAAGATACCTAACAACTGGTATCAGAGCATCAGGCTCTTGAAGATTTCGTACGAAACACGCCGACGTGTACCTAGGGTTTCTACCGCCGCCGCCGCCGCAATCGCCTAGGGTTCTGCGCAGCAGCCGCCGCCGCCTAGGGTTTCTGCGCCGCCGCCGCCTAGGGTTTCTGCGCCGCCGCCGCCGTCTAGGGTTTCTGCCGTCGCCGCCGTCACCTAGGGTTTCTGCGCCGTCGCCGTCACCTAGGGTTTCTGCGCCGTCGCCGTCGCCGTCGCCGTCACCTAGGGTTTCTGCGCCGCCGCCGTCACCTAGGGTTTCTGCGCCGCCGCCTAGGGTTTTGGTTGGAAGTACCGGATCTGGTTTGTCAATCCTTTTGTTGACTGGTTATCAACTGTTCAGCGCGCTTGTTTTTTGAAGACTTGTCTCTGTTTTGCTATTATGGCTGAAGACGGGAAGACTGTGATCGAAAAGTTCAATGGCATTGATTTTGGTTGGTGAAAAATGCAAATAGAAGCATTATTATGTCAAGAGGATTTGGATATGGTACTGGAAAAGAAACCGGAGAGTATGGAGAAAGCTGAAGAAACAGTTTGGAATTCCAAGGACAAGAAAGCTAGAGCGGTTATTATGTTATCTTTGACGAAGAGCGTTGCTTTTAACATCATGAAAGAAACCACTGCAAGTGGTATGATGTTGGCTCTGTCAAATATGTATGAAAAGCCGTCTGCAGCTAACAAGGTGTTCTTGATGAGGGAACTGTTCATGACGAGAATGAAAGAGGGAAGCTCAGTCACCTCTCACATTAATGATCTGATGTCTATTCTTACCAGATTAGAATCAGTGGGAATAAAATTCGATAATGAGACTCGAGCTCTGGTGTTGCTATCTTCACTGCCTGACAGTTGGTCCGGGACTGTAACTGCTGTTACAAATTCTATGGGGGCTAACGAAATGACATTTGAAAAGATCCGAGACATTGTGATAGGTGAAGACACACGTCTGAAAAGTGCAAATGTTGGATCATCTTCTGAGATGTTACATGTTGGCAGAGGAAGGGAAAATAGCCGAGGCAGTGGGAGTCGGGGAAAGAGTTCAACTCGGACTTGGAAAAATGTGAGGTGCTGGAACTGCAACGAGGATGGACATGTTAAGAGTCAATGTCCAAAGAAAGGTCTAAACACTGCTGCTGAGGATGTCAATGATGGTGACGTGTTAATCCTTGAGGCTGAAAACAGTGTGGATTCTTGGATCATGGATTCTGGTTCTTCGTTTCACGCCGTACACAGCGGTGAAATGATGGTGAATCTGAAAACAGGCGATTTTGGGAAGGTACGTCTCGCCGATGGCAGAATGCTTGATGTAATGGGCATGGGTGATATTGATTTGGTGACTCCATTGGGAACTACATGGAACCTAAAGAATGTCAAGGTGATTCCGGGTTTGAAGAAGAAATTAATTTCTGTTAGTAAACTGGATGAACAAGGATTGGAAGTCAGGTTTGGTGATGGTAAATGGAGGGTAATCAGTGGAAACCGGGTGATTGCTCGTGGTGATAAGCATGGGTCATTGTACATGGTGGAGGTACCTGCTGAGGGATTGATCAACCCGGTTAAGCAAGTCAAAGTCGGGTTCGCTAAATCTGCTGCTAAGAGAGTTCATTTTGCAAACATGAAGTCTGGAGCAGAGATTGTAGCTGAATGGGGTCAGAAGTCTAAACCAGTCAGAGGATTTTGTGACAGTGGGAGCATGGGGCATGTTTCGGGTACAGTCAAGAAGAATCGTTGGGTTTTGAAGACTAAGACTGGAAAATTCTCTCCTGGTGATTGTTTGCTGAATTTGGAGAGTGTTAGTGGTTCTCGGTGTATCTCTGAATCTGGTGGATCGTGTAAACCAGTTGAGACAGAGGATGGGTAGCTGGTGGAATTCGCCACGACTGAGTTGGAGCTCGGGAGAGCTTCAACTGGCCCTTCTGGTACTTGATGATGAGGGTTGCTACAACTAGGAGATGTGATGGAGTCTTAGCTTGTTCTTTGGGAACTGGAGGCTTGGAAGACTTGTTTAAAGATTACTGAAGTTACTAGACGACTGGGTTGCTTTGTACTTGAATGGCGGGCTAGAATTTATCGCAAAGCCTTCAAGTAAGAGATTGTTGGGTTTGTGAAGGCTTTGGGCTTGGGCCCATGTTTAAGTTTTCTTGTTCATTAAGTTGTTAACCCTAATTAGTCTCTATATATATCCATGTCATGCATTTGTAATCTTTGTACTGAGCAAATAAATAAAACCCTAGTTGCAGCCCGTGGACGTAGGTCACATCGACCGAACCACGTTAAATTCTCGTGTTCTTATTGCTTTCGTGTGCGTACGAGTGTTTTGTGTTTATTTCCGCTGCGTAAAGATACCTAACAGTTAAAACCGGAAACTTATGCACGTAAGATCCTAAAACAAGCAGGGATGCTCGACTGCAATCCCACAACCTACCCGATAGAACCCGGTTGTAAGCTCTCCAAGGATAACGAAGGAAAGCAAGTAGATGCTACGATCTACAGAAAACTAATTGGTTGTGTTTTATATTTACTCCATACCAGACCGGATATAAGCTTTGCAATAAGCATGTGCAGCCGGTACATGCAAACTCCAAAGGAATCATATATGCAAGCTCTTAAACACCTACTGCGATACATAAAGGGAACTCTATCAAATGGGATTGAATATAAACAAGATGGCAACTATGTACTATGTGGATACAGTGATAGTAGCCATGCAGTAGATCGCGATGATGGTAGAAGCACAACAGGCACGGTATTTTACTATAATGATGCCCCGGTTACTTGGTCAACTAAGAAGCAATCCATGGTTGCTCTATCCTCGTGTGAAGCCGAGTTTATAGCCGCTACAGCAACCACTTGTCAAGCTCTTTGGTTACGAGGTCTACTTAGTGAGATGATGGAGTGGAAGCCACAGCTTGTGATCGTAAAAGTGGACAACAAAACAGCCATGGAATTAGCCAAGAACTTAGTGTTTCATGGCTGCAGCAAGCACATTGATACTAGGTTCCATTTCATCCGAGAATGTGTGGAACGAGAAGAAGTGAAGATTGAACATGTAAGTGGTAAGGTTCAAAAGACTGATATATTAACGAAGGCGCTACCGAGAGTTCGATTCAAGGAGATGAAGACACTACTTGGCGTGGAAGACTTCCCGGACACCCGATTAGAATTAGGGGGGTGATTGTTGGATCGATAATTCCATTCAGTTCACGAGTCATGTGAATCGGATACGAAGAAGTCGCAAGTTGGTGATAGAGATCAATATTTGCAACGTGATCATTATCTCTTTAACTAAAGCTGTAGATAAGGATAAGTTTAAATTTAAACTTAAGATAGACTAGTCTTGTGATAAGGTTAATTAAGTTGAATTAACTCTATAAATACCTAGCCATGTTTGGGTTATGGGTATGAGTTTGTAATCAGTTTTGAGTTGATTTTCTGGTTATAATAGAAGTTTACATTGCTTGAAATCATTGTGTGTTCTTGATACTAGCTTTGAAGAACAAGAGAACACTAGTATAGTGTGTTTAAAATTTCATTTGGCCAGTGACATTATGAAGAGCTGATAGTACTGTGGTCTTGGAGTGGCCATGTTTGTGTTAAGAGAAGCAAAGAGTGCGTAAATGTGGTAGTTCATGTGTAGAAATCTCAACAACTGTTGATGCAGTTGGTGTTATTATTTGGGGTTAAGCTCAAATCAAACTTGTTATTTGGCTCTTTATCATTATATTTTCAAGTTATTCAAGCTTTTTACTCGAGCTTGAATCTTCCTTCAACTAAACTAGCCTATATAAAGACAACTTGTTGAGCTCAACACCCGGTGGCGAAACCAGAACCTTTCAAATAGGTGTCTGTAAACTTCAACTACTCTACTTGACAACAGTTTATGGTTAAACCACAAGAAAGCTTTTCTGTTAAATACTCTTATTAGTAGAAAAATTGTCAGACGGGTTAACGCCGTACGGAGAGTCAAACAGCCCTAGTTGTGCAGATGCTAACACCAAGTGGATCTATGCACATCTCACTTTCAGTTGGTATTATGGTATACACTGCTTAGCCAAAGGTACCAAAATGGATTTTTAAGAAACAAGCATCACGTATATAAGCTCTATCAAGTTGAATATATTAGAAAATATTATGGTGAAAACAGAGGAACCATTATTGCTTTTTTGGGCTCGGCTAAAGCACGAAATCAAGGCAAGGTAGCATACAACGTGACAAAGAGGCTAACAATATGCTTCGCACACAAAGTTGATAATAGAGATATGAAATCCAAGTATACTCCAAGGAAAATGCTATATGTACAATGAATCATGCGAAAAGGAATCACACCTGGACAATGGAAACTGTATGGTCTTGCACTGTCAAACGCTCTGATACATCAGCCAGTGACTTAAGGTTGCACTTGATAAGGGCCTCAACAAAGTAGCATGTTTCATCTATGGTGTTGCCATCTGGAACATCCACTATGAACGATTCAATAACCAAAGTTCCTGGCCTGCCTTCAATAATCTCTGGATGAAGGGTGATGACAGATGAGTAATTCTGCAAGAAAAAAACAATGCTTTTGGTCCCAAAATGTTCAAGATGGGCAGATCGGGCAGTGGGTTTTCGGGTAGTAAATGATACCTGGAGTCTGTGATCACCACCAACGATTCGCATGCCTAGGATGTGCTCTTCTTCATTAAAAAGTTCCAACCTTTCTATACTTGTTGTAGCAGGAAGCCCAGAACAAACATTTACTTGTCTAACACTTCCAATTTCAAGATCACCTTGCACATTGCACCCACTCACAAAGGGTTTGTACTTTTGTGGCTCATCAAACCTCCTCACCAGAGACCACACCTGAAACACACACAAACCATCAATTTTATGATCTTTTTTCGATATTTGAAAAATAAACATCATTGAAGTTCATGTGTATCAAGAAAGTGGTTACTTTTCAAGATTAAGTCCCTTGTTAATCAAACTGTAGCAATATTTTCTACATTTAATCAAATTTAGTCATTATGTCTATCTTTTAGCACACTGGGCATCTAAGTCACATTTGCATACTCAACTTGTTCATGCCACATTCTGGAGCCTTGAGAAGTGAGAACTAAACGGAACCTTTTACCTTCTTCATTAGCTCAATGGCTAAATCCTCACACCATAAAACCACTTAGACAACTAACAACAGCGCTATATATTCACTTGTTTTATGGTCAGAAGCAATTCTAAAATCCTGATCAATAAGTGACCACAGGCCACCATCTATGAGTTGATTGATACCAGATTACCAGCAGAATTGATGTGCCCACAAGACACCATCTATGAGTTGATTGATACCAGATTACCTGATCAATAAGTGACCACATGCCACTAATTGTAATGGCGCCATAACAAAGTGGTCATTAACTTGTATAATTCTTAATATACAATGTGATCTTCCAATCGAAGATCGGAGCTGCACTGCAAGATGCCAACAACTGATGATCAAATTCGCAGCAATGAGCAAGAATCTCACGGGAACTATTGTAAACTATTCTAATTCTGTCATAATAAAGTGGTCATTGTATAACTGTTAACATACAATTTCAATCGAAGATCTAAGCCAGATAAACCACAAGTTGAATGATCAAAGCTTACAAGTTTTTACAGGATCAACTCTGTGACTTGACTAGAAACAGTACGAAGGCACAATCAAAAGATAATATAAAAGAAAATCAGTGTTGCATCAAGCATTCTGTTCATATACACTGGCAATTATATGATGAGCAAGCGTATCTATTCATCAGTAACTAAACTACAAGCACAAATCATTTCGCTCAATTAAGCATGAAACGTTCAGATCCACTGTGATTACGCTTACGAAATCAATCAACATCACAATCGAATTCGTAGATTCAGAAAGTTACCAGATGAACAGGCGCTTTGATGCGTTTAACAACCGTCATGTTTATGATGCCTCTCAATGTAATCGCTCTCCGACAAATGTACACCGTCGCCGGTGATAGCCATGATGTGATCAACAATGAACTGTTATCGGACCGTCGGTTCGCCGGAAGTTGATCGGAGCACCGCCGGAGAAGAAGCAGACGCCGATGATTCGTTGACGTTTTAGAGAGAGATGATAATCACGACGGTAGATGATGATTGATGGTTTCTTACATCCACCACTGTACCATTTTCATGTGACATTAAGATATAATAATAACAATAATATTCAGTGGCCCCTCACACAAGTGGAAAAATATTTTGTGGTCCTGATAGCTATTGGTTAGTTAATTATGTGACTTTTGAGGTGTTAGAACAATCACATTAGTTTTTTCATTTTTAACGTATATACGTGTCATATATTATACAGTATATTTGTGAGTGAATGAAAAAAATAAATTATAAGAATTGTATAATGATCTTTTATATTTAAAGAAACACGGTACAACTCTCATAAGTTTTTTAATATTTTTATAAGTGGTTGTTAATGGAGGAAAGATAAAAAGTAATTATAAAAATATAAATAAATATTATTTAATTGAAAGAGAGAGTAAAAAAGTAATGTTTTTAATGTACATATGAGAGATGGGGATGGGATGCTAGTGTGAATGCTCTTACAAATAATAAAGTTGTAAAGGTCTTGTAATGCAGGTGAGAAGCGTTCCATTTCACCTAGGCAAACTCCAAGAGAGGCCGATAAAGAAGTATAAGATAATTATATAACCATCTTGCGCCTCGTGTAAAAAAAATCTGCACTTTTATGATTTGTAGTTTGCGCTTCAGATTTAGACGTTGTTGCATCGGTGCACTTCTTGCTTTTTAAAACCAAGGTTGTGAAAGTCTGATTTGTTAGCTCAAGACTCTACATCTGATTTCGAAAGCATATTGAAAAACCGAGTCTAGATTTTAAGGGCTTTTAAGTTAACAAAATGTTCACCATTGTTTGAACTTGATAAAAGGCTATACAATTTGAAAGGATTAGGGATTAGAAACCCTAATTTTTAAAATGTGTAATCCTTGGATTTGTGTGGTGTAACTTTTGTGTATGGTTTTAACATTACAGATCAGTTTATAGATTATTTGGTTTGTGCAATCTAAAATGGTGTTACTTATCATCATATGTTTTGTTGCATTTTTGTATAAAAAAAAAAGTTGATACTGTTGTGAAGTATAGGTAAAATTCCATCGTCATAAAGGTTCACCATTGAAGATCTTTTGATCTCTATCATATTTGTTACTCACACTGCTGTAAACCTTCTCATTCCTTTTTCTTAGCAAGGTAATTTGTAGATTTCCACTGTTATCATTGGACTGCATTTATAGAGGAACTATTTTTTTCCTTATCGGGTCTTCCCAAGAACGATGTTGGTCTACTTGTATGATGCATATGAATTGGGATCTAGTCTTGAAAATATGTCCCAACATACATTCTTGCACTACGGTTATAGTGTAATTATTATGAAGTTAACAATTGGTTGTATTTGATTTGTGTAGGTTTGTGTTGTTACCACTTGATTGTTTTTTGGTCTAGAATTACGTAAATAATACAGTCTTTAAACAAATTAATAATTTTTTCATAATTTCAATAGAGGAATCTAAAAAATCACTTCCAATTGTATATTGATAATTTTTCATAATTTCAATAGAGGAATCTCATAGGCAAATTAATAATCAATTGAAAACTCAAGTAATAGCATTCAATACAAGGTTTTGCGACCACAAAAGAAAATCTCTGAAGAATCAAACTCTAAAGTGCATTCATTGTCGTATGTATAATCAAACAGTTGATAAATGCTTTGAACTTGGTTATCCACCAAATTATACAAAGAGAAAACCCATAAAAATCTCAAACAACACTAAACTGGACCATATGTTAAGAAGTATATCTCCGCCATTCGCTTAGGAGCAGAACTCCATGATTATGTTTCTAATATCAGACAACACAACAACAAAATCAACAAATGCTAATATGCCAGGTTAAACTAGCAACAGTTGCTGTTTTTGTACTTCCTACACAACTAACAACAAATCACCCACAGGTACATAAGGGTGGATTATGGGCTCAAGGGATAATCAATCAACATATGTCTAACACTAATAAAAACATGTTGAATTGCTTGGATGTATCTAAGTTTACTTAATAGTAGGATGCCCAAATGGGACTAAACCAAAAAAAATGAAGATTGGAAAATTACAATGAATAAGTGATGTTACATTATTTAACGTGTTGTTTGTTCCTCAATATTTCGTGAATATGGTATGACTTTCTTAATGATCACTAAGTACGATATTAACTCGGTGTTAATGACGAGACTTTTCGTACGACTTTCTTGAAACTGTTAGATACTCATATATTATATATAAGGATATGTTCCTAGTTGTTGTGTTTTTTTATAGAATTTTTATATTCACAAATCTATACTACGCCATAAACAAAGCTGCATTCTACCACTTTCACATTCTAACTTTATCTCCTTCTTTGATTCCATCTTCTAGACACCATCGTTTCCATTGTTACCTTGGGTGCGAGGACATCTGTGACAGTACACATGGTGTTTCTGTTGTTGTCCCTAGGGGACAGGGCCGCGAAATTTGTTCAAATGGACCTCTGTTTGAACAGAAATCCTCAACCATCTCTTATCTTCTGGTTTGTTCATTGTGTAGACAAAGATAAAGTTGTAAAGAATCTCTGCGCTTCCAAGATTCAAGTGAAAAAAGCTCTCTAAAGATTACAGTTTGTATGATTTCAATTCAAGTTAATCATGTTATTACTTATGTTCGGATTGTATACGATATTACAATTTTGTATTTCCCAACAATAAGTGACTATTATTTATTTATCATTAAACAAAGTGAAACCATGTCCTACAATTATTGATCTTAAAAGTTCAGTTGTTCTTGATGATAAAGTCAGTTTGTGCACAGTCCGTTAAGAGTCTCATTTGAAAATAACTACACGTTATTTGAAAAGTTCTCTTGGTAAAGGAAATTTCTGTAGCAGAAAGAAAATTTTGAACTCAGTTGTTTTGTAAATTCTGATTAGGGAAGATGTTTAGTGACTAAACAGTGTGTGACTGGGTTTTGTATTTTTTTTTTTTTTCATTTTTTGGAGGAATTCTTTAATTTTATGGAAAAGCAAAAAGCAAGCTATAGTGACTCGGAGCTATTGCAACTGCTAGTTGCGATATAATTTGGTTATTAAAGGTACTTACTAATTTGAGTGTTTCTCAAAAATTACCAGTTGGTTTGTTTTGTGATAACAAAGCTGCGATTCTCATTTCTACAAATCATGTTTTCCATTATAGAACCAAAGCATTTTAAAATAGATTTGACGTTTTGCAAGGGAAAAGGTTTTAGCAGGAGTTATAAAAATCCTAAAACGTGAAACTACTAATCACAATGGCTTTAAATATTAAGCAGCATGGGTTTTTGTGTGAAAGATTACAATTATTCGATTTGGTTTTTTTTCCTTTTTTTTTTGGGTTGGGGGTTGTTGAAAGTATTTGCGTAAATACTTCATACTTCATTTTTTTTATTTTTTTTATTGCAAATATACGACCCTGCTTTAAAGGATATGTATTATTTTAATCGGACACACCAATCTATTTTCCAACCGGGAACTTCATTTATGCTCCAATTCAACCTGTTTGGGCTTACGGGCTTATGACGGTTTTGGGCTGCATGATGGACAAGGGTGGCTAATGCCTAATGGGTTGATGGTTTTTAAATGCTGAAGGAGAGATTTGGCATTTTCTCTTATCTTCTTCAACGTTTTCCCTTGGTTAAGTTCTCGGGCCTTTGATTGTTAGGGTTTTGCTGCAGAGATTGTTACATGGTCATACCTGATTGTTCTTGATTAATGGATTTAAAAGCTTCTTGTTTTATTTTGATCTTAGTTACATATTAGGTTGTTTTCCTTTTTATTTGTTTTTCGATCTATGTAATTTCTTTGTAACAAGTTTTCAATATTATTCTTAAAATTTTAACATTATAATGCTAAGAAAATAGTGAAGTGTGAGACAGCTTGAATGATTGAAGAAGTCAAAAACAGAATTTAATTAGGAGATGTGGTTTATGGTTGAGGCTTGCTTTATATTATAATATCAATATCAATATTAATAAACACCAGTAGTTAGTTACGCAGGATACCTGTCCTTAAGCATTTATTGGGTTTGTTTGTTTTTGTATATATTTATAATTGGTATTATTGATCATATAATGATACTAGTTTAAGATGAAAACTTGATAGATAGAGTTGTATATATACAAACTCGAGACTTCCTTTTTCATCATGTCAATAATATGGAAGATAATAAAAATCAAAAAAGTTGCAGAGATTGATCCCTAGAAAATGTTAATCCTCTAGAAATATGACGAAAAATAATTAAACTTGGATTGTTGTATCCATCATGTTTATTAAAGAAGTTATGTTTGATTTGTTTATACCGTTTATTTAAATACATAATTCATCAACATCTTTAAATTAGAATAAAAAGATAAAAAGTACTTTGTTTAACCATTTTATTAAAACTTGTATGATACGATTACAACTTAGTTAAATCAATTTTATGATTTTAACCGATTTGACTTGTATAAATAAATAGGTTAAATAAATTGTGTTGGGTTACACAATTTAACTTTTAACCATATTCAAGTTGAGAATTTCATCTTTAACTAAGTAAATATACGAACCATAGTCGGATTTAATGATCCAACGTGAAATGTTATTATCTTTACTAATATCATTTGTTGACTGAACATACGGTTTATAGGGGTTAGGCTATACATACCACACTTTATTACTTGTCATCCCCGTCTCTCCCTGCCCTTAAAAAAGTTTCAAAATTTGTCATATTTTACCCAAAAAAAAATTAGTTTTAGAATAAAAGTTTTTCTTTTTGTTTTCTTTAAATAAAGTTTCAAAAGCACTTTTTATGTAACAATATAAAAACATATTTAAAAATAAAAAAATTCTATAAAAACTTAATAACAATTTCTAAAGTTAAAAGAAAAACTTTTAAAAATATCTTTTAAAATTGAAAATAGACCTAAACAAATCTAATTCAACCGATTAAACTGGTAACAGGTTTATTCAGCTCAGTTATCTGATTAAATCTATTAATTCATTTATTATTCAGTTTATATGGATAACTGAACTGAATAAGCAAGATTTAGTGTAATCGTTAACCCAAGGGAAAACCAAATTTGTTATTTGATTCGATTTTTACGGTTACATTTACGATTCGATTTTTGATTGTTTTTTATTTTTAGATTTTTTTGAATACCCGTAACCACTACAAATAAAAATAATAAACGACAAAAAAATATAAAGACTGAAAGTAATAATAAATCAATAATATTTGAAAGGTTTAGTTTAACATATTAAATGGTGATATTGTGATTAAAAAAAACTTAAAAGCAAATATTAACTATTTTTACAAATTATGAAAAAGAAATATAACACGTAAAAATAATTTACAAAGGGTATATATAGCAAAGGATATGTATAGCATCACCTGTCTATGGCTTCTTTTGTCTTTATAAAAATCAACTTCAGAAGTAGTTGAATTGGAAAAAAAATCACGTGCGAAAATCCTGTTTTATTAAATATGACCTTATTCTAGTATTTTGATTACTAAAATTGGAAACTAATAATAAACCTGGTGATAATATTGAAAAATTGTGATGAAATACTTAACACGTCACTAAAATGAGTAATTATTAGTTTCAAGTGTCACATGGACGAAGAAAAGTGTTTCCGGTTGTGCTAGATTTTTTTTCAACTAAGGTAGGTTTTTATCGAGTTGGTATACCGTTTAGAACTGATGGTGACTAATATACGGGTTTTTCTTTGGTCAGATACAAGCTTAAGCCTTAAAATTTCATACTTAAATAATAAAGATAATTGAGTGGGTCGGTGACCAACCCATAATTCAAAAAACCGTTAAAACACACTTATGAATAGTTGAATACACAATTACACGTTATATTACCTCAAATCATAAGTCTCTTAAACAAATTAATCACCCTTAACCCCTCAAAACTCAAAATCAAGGGTCTAAATTCCCACAATCATTAACTCAACACTCCTAATTACTAATTAGCAAGTATTTCCCATATCAACTCCAAATCATGCGACGTCATCCCCGCCACCGCCCAACTACCGTCCTCCGCCTCCTCCGCCACCGCAAACTCACCGGAAAAACAACAATTCTCACCCATCTCACCACCGCTGCAACTCCCTCCGCCACCCAACGCCACCGTCGCCGCCGCCGCCACTTCTCCGCCCACTTCACCACCCCCATCTCTCTCCGACCTCTTCTTCCCCTTCTCCCTCTTAATCTTCCGACAAATGGCCTCAATTTTGCCATCAACAGCAGCCCTCAGAGCACTCAACCTCCGTTCATCTCCGATCACCCCCACCGCCGGAAAATCCTTCATGTTCGGAAAATTCAATCGAGCGTATTCTCTTCGTAGCTTATACGCCGCCCGATCGTAAGCGTATGCTGCCATCTCCGGCGACTCGTACGTCCCCAACCACACTCTTACTCTGTTCTGCGGCAATCGGATCTCCGCCACCCATTTCCCCCATTGCCTCTGCCTCACGCCCCTGTACGATTTCTTCTTCAAATTCGTCGGTTTTTGAAGATACCCATTTGGGGAATTTGGGGAATTTGGGGAGAAATTGGTGGGGAGATTGAGGATTTGATCTCTCTGTTTGTGGTAGATTGAACACCCTGTTGTTGATGATTCTTCTAATGAAGAAGATGATGACGATGATGGTGAAGAACAGAGGGAGAAGATTGAATCTAAGGTGCTTTGATTTCCGCCTGTTAGGATCAAATTCGATAGTGAAGATCGAATTGAAGTGGAGATGAATGGGTTGATGGTGTTTTCTTGCATGATTGTCAATTTTGGGGAAGATGATGAACAGGGGATTATGGAGGATTGTGAAAGCTTCAAGCTTGTTAATGGAGGAAATGAGTTGGATAAATTTGTTGAGTAATATTTCATTTGGACTTTGTATTTATAGGCAAATTTGTTTTTGTGAGGAATTATATTTTATTTTGAATTTCTTGAAAATGGATTGAAGTGAAATTATCTTTTTGCCCCTAAAAGGTGTGAGATTGAACACAAATCCACGTGGGGAGGATGTGTGGATCAATGTTGTGGAAGTATTAATAAGTCAACTAAATGAGCCCCATCTAACAATATTATTGGTTCTCAAATAATAACTATTATGGAATAAACAAGAGTAAACTTCGTTTTTTCTTCCCGTGTTTTGGTAACGTTTTAAAATCTTGATTTTGTTTCATGTTTTTTGCAATCCGTCGATTAACTACAACCCACTAACGCTGTTAAAATTTTCTATTAAAATCAAGGGTATTTTGGTTTTTTTATGTATAAAGACTACATATGTATATTATTCAAACTAATAGGGGTATTTTTATAAATGATTGTACATGTATACGCACACAACCTAGCATCTCAAACCACCATCTGCCAAACCTCCCACCGCTGCTCACTGCTCCACCGCCGATCACCTGCCTCCACTACTGGCCACCCTCACTCTCACACTCTTTCTCTCTTTCTCGCCACCCACCATCGCAGTCTACCAAAAGAAGAAGCATCTCAAAAACCCTAATTAGGGCTTCGATTGAGGTGTGCAAAGGTGAAGGGATCTGAAAATCAAGAACCAGAAACTTCAATTCAAGGTTGAAGACTGGGTTTTAGGGTTTGAATCTAGAGACGAAGATATGAATTTGGGCATAACCAGATTCAATTTTGGTTGGATTGTTGTTAGGGTTTCTGATTTTCCGATGATTCTGATGTATATGGTGGTGGTGTGATGCTAGTTGTGCTGGTACGTGGTTATGCTGGTGTAAAGAAAGTCCGGTGGCGGTGGCGACGACATGGTGGTGGTGGTTTGAATCTTTAATTTCAAATAGGGGTAGTGATGGTGATTGTGGTGGTTGGATTCTATATTTGCTTTTAATTTGCAATGTGTAAGGAAGTCTGATGGCGGTGGTAGTGTTGGGGGCGGTGGTTTGTGGTGGCAACAACAGTGGTGTTGTGAGGGGCGGTGGTTTGTGGTGACAGTGGTGGTGGTGTTAGAGGCGATGACTTGTGGTGACAGTTGGTGATGATGTTGTTAGGGTGGTTTTTGGTGGGGATGTTGTGTTTTTAGGGCGGTGGTGTTGTGGTCGTAGTCACGGTGGCGGTGGTCCTGGTGTTATGGTGGTGGTGGTGGTTGTGGATGTCAAAGAAAGCTTATTTGGGTTTTATGTAATATAAAGTAATAGTTGAATTGTGAATAATTTACATTTTTAACCCTTTTTATATAAAAAGACCAAAATGCCTTTGATTTTAACAGAAAATTTTAACGGTGTTAATTAGTTGGAGTTAATCGATAAGGATTGCAAACCACAAGGTGCAAAATCAAGATTTTGAAACCTTTGGATGAAAACCGTTATTTGGACCAAACCATAGAGAACAAAAGTGAAGTTTACTCAATAAACAATTATCTTTAGCCCGATTGGTTAAATTAAGGTACTCGTGACATGTAAATAAGGGAAGATCATGGGTTTAAGTCTCACTCTGAGCATAATGCTTAGAGTTGAGCCAGAAGGTTTTTTCAGCAACAAGTTTTCTTTTGAGTGGGTTGGGGGTGCGGTCTTGGCTGAGAAACGGATAGGTGAGCCAGATTAAAATAACATCTATCCGAAGAATGGTCGCACATTTGCCGTTCCAAAAAAACTATTATGAAATAATATAATTAGAACAACACCAAGAAAAGAACCCTTAATGTGATTCAAGCTTGTTTAATTAATATCTATGGAATATTATGGAATATGAACATCAATCATGTAATTACTCGTCATACTTAGACTATATGTAGTGGCTGTTTAGTTAAATTATAATTTAAATGAAATGTAGATCAAAACCATTTTACTAAAGCCCTTTTTAAATCATATGTAGTGATTAACTAGTGTTTGGAGCCCCTATTGATGAAACAATATAAAAATGTTGTGTTTGGCGCCCATTAAAGGCTTGGAGCCCTGTGAGTTTGGAACCCCTTTTAATTATATTGTAATGATGTTTGGTGCCCTACTTGTGTTCATATCATCATGTTTGGAGCCCCATAATGTCCGCTACGTATAATCTTCGAGGTAAAAACCTAGTGGAAATAAAATTGTTCACAATTCTTTCAATATGTTTGAGGATTTTTAATAATAAAATCCTTGATAAGGAAACACAGTGTGAAAAAGCAATGCTGAAGAGAAAAAGAGCGTCATATGATTGTCTTTACTGTTTTTACCATTGGAATCGCTACTTAAGATATTTAGGTCGATACCAAAATATTAATGCAGGAAGTATCTTGATTTCAAATCTATGCGATTCTTGTTTAAATGAGTTTGTTGACTAATAACAGTTTCTATTATATAATATGCAAATTTAGACATGTAGTATGTGACACCTCTATATGAGGATTATACATATGTATTATATGTCGCACCGTTAAAGTATAATTCATGTATGAGGTACATTGAAGGGATTAAAATATTTTGTATAATCCATTTCAGTGGCTCTTTGCATAGAATGAAGAGTAAAGATAGCAAACTAAAAGGAAAAATAACTACCAAAATTCTAAGGATTCATACGAAATAGAAATTAGAAAGAAACTTTGGTGATATTAACCATCTTAGACAGAAACCATTTATAAAAGGAAAAATTTTTAAACTTCTCTTTCTCTCATATGCCCTTATAATTGTTTCTCAAAATAATTCTTCTCAAAATATCCCTACAAACAAGGTGCCAACGCTTCTAAAAACAGGCGAGAGCGTTTGTATAGCGGGTCACTCAAGATCATTCACGTGTCCTTTAACAAAATGTCGTTTTTTTTTTCAAAATCACAACGTGGGCGCTCGCCTCCACAAAGTTGGGCTCCCACCTACCTGGTAAAGGAGTTCGACTAGTTTTGAAAATTTTCTTTTACTAAAAAAAGACACGCGTATGATTTTCAGTGACCCGGCGTCTACGGCTATCGTTAGAGGCGTGAACGTCTTGTATGGAGTAGACATACTGCCAAACGGCTAAATGACCTTTAGAAATATATATGTGTTTTTTAATTAACCTGTAAGTGCAAGTGTGCAACTACATAGTTCTTTTTTAACTCATAGTCTACTCTTAATTACTTACGCATTCTACTCCCAATTAAAATTTCATGATTTTTTTTATAAAAACATGGATATATCATCTTCCTCTTCGCCTTTTTCTTTCGATTCATTGATCGAGATGAGGTCTTCATTAGTGCAGCTCAAGCCGGTGTCAAATCTATATTATTTATGTTATTTTACTAGTTTTCGTATTTCATTTATGCTTTATTTTATAAATTTTAAAAATAGTACTTCTATAATATATATATAGGGCTGCAAACGAACCGAACAAACACAAACAATGCTTTGTTCGTGTTCGTTCATTAAGAAATAAACTTGTTCACTGTTCACGAACACTTATCGAACGGATTTTCTTGTTCGTGATGGTTCATTAAGGAAATGAACATGTTCATAAACTGTTCACGAACACTAACCGAACGCAAACAAACAAAAACAAGATCAAACGAAAACAAACAAATGTTCATGAACATAACGAACACAAATAAGTATGTGAACACAAACGAATACAAATGATCACATATTTATTATAGAATAAAATCAGCATTTTCATCATAAAATTTACCAAAAATAAATAAACACAATCCAAGAACACTTGACATAGTTGTACTAATAATAACTAACACAAAAATTAAAAACATAATCGAACACATTAACGAACATAAAAGAACACATTATCGAACGTTCACGAACGGACATTAATGTACACATTATCTAATGTTCACGAACATAAATGAACGTACACGACTTGTGTTCTTGTTCGTTCGTTTAACTAAACGAACGAAAGTTTCTTGTTCATGTTCGTTCGTTTAACTAAACGAACGAAAGTTTCTTGTTCATGTTCGTTCATTTACTAAACGAACGAACATAAACGAATTTCCCGCCGAACAGTTCACGAACTGTTCGCTAAACGTTCAGTTCGTTTGTAACCCTAAATATATATTTACTAGGTTGGAAACACGTGAATTTATGATTATTTTGTAAGTTACATGTCATTAATCACTGGTAAATAAAAAAAATGTATATCTAACAAATTATAAATAGAAATAATAAAGATTAAAATAATAAATTATATTTAAAGATAAGATATAATATAAATCATTTACTTTAGTATGTTTTTTTAAATTATAATAATAAGAAAATATATATTTTATATTTTTATTATTTAGTTTACTCATTTAAATATTATCTTTTAATATGAAAGAAAGGCAATAAACACAAATTTAGAGTTAATCATAAGTGTCATATGTCATCTTTAATAATTCTTTTACTATATGATATAGATAACTAATGGCAATGATTAGGTAATTATTAAAGATATGGTCATACTAATTAACATATTACAAGTGTTAGGTAATTATTAAAGATATGGTCATGCTTTTTTATCACAATGTTATTACACACAACCTTAGAGAAAGTAAACTTTGGTGGTCAAAAGCATAGCTACTTTTGCGAAAATCTCATCGACTTTTTAGATCGTCACATGTACATTACTTGCAAAAAAGCCTAACATATTTTGAATTCACTTAAAAAGTATGCATAAAAGATTGTATAGTTGTAAAGAGTTATTCAATTGGTGAAAGTCAATAGGTTGTTAATTTTAAAAAGGAAACTGTAATAAATATCCTTAAAACCTGCATTCATCATCGATAAAAACCACATTGATTGGACACGTTTACACTACAAAGGTCAAAATAGATAACTCTTTTTTAGGTCGGATCAATCAATATATAACTTTTTTAAAAGTCATTAATAAATTAAATATGATCTAAAAATAAAAAAAAATATGCTTATAATATTCTTTAAAACAGTTTAACATGTTTTAAGTTTTTTAATACGAAATTATGGAATTTCCATTGTATAAACTTTTGACTGGAATATATGAAATAAGTGAAATAAATTGTTTAATTCCTGTACCACCCTTTGTTGATTATCATAGGTTAAAAGACATGTACTTTTAATTTGTTAAATACGAGTTAAGTCGGTTGTAAAAAATATATAATTAAATTATACATTCATACTTGTTAGGAAAAAAAATAAAATAGGTTTGAAAGTTTCTTCAAATAATGTGAGAAACGCTAGATTCTAGTCTCCGTGTGGACCCCTAGTGTAATACCATACGACACCTTTTGCCATTTATTTGGGGGTTGAAATGTCACCTTCTTCCAAATGAAAGTCAAATAAAGAAAACCAGAACACCTTACAGTTTACACATTTCAAACACGAACTAGTTTAATATTACTCTAGGATACTAAGATGTGATATTCTAATTAGTTGCTGATTAACTATAGGTTAATCTATAATTACCGATTTTGTTATGGGTTATGCAGAACATCTTTACTTTTACTCAATAGAGGATACATTTAGCACAGGGGTATGTCTAGCGTCTCCCTTGATAATATTCAATTAAGCTTCAACTTTCAGGCGTTATTATTTTCAATTGACAGTACAAATCCCTAATGGAATAAATATTAAAACGAAAATTAATTTCTAATCGATAATGGTGAAGTTGTGAGGTTGACGAGGACAAACAAAGATCATAAGTTGGTGGCTTGGACGGTGGTAAGTGATGTGGATGGGACAATGGGTTGATGATGGTGATACAAGAGAGGTCAAAGGAAGAGCATATTTAATGTGTTTGATGCATTTGTTTAATTTAGTAATGATAATTTGATTAGTTTACAACATGATAAATTAATGGTTTTTTTATTGTCTTGAGCAATGTTAAAACTTAAAACCTACAACCTTTTGGTTGTGTGATCACCTCTTACCAGTCACTCGGCCCCAACCCTTAACTATATGTTTGATGTGTATTTTTGTATGGAGAAAATTATAAAAATAGCCCCTGTGGTTAGATCATATTACAAGTTTGATCCCCAGATTTTATAAATTGCAAATTTAGTTCAAACATTTGAAAGTTTGTTGCAAATTTAGTCACCACCGTTTGTGTTTGTTAGTTTTTAACGATCTGGGGACTAAATATACAATACGGTCAAACCATAGGGACCAATTGTGTAATTTTCTCAAAAAATTAAAAAAGTCAAATAAAAATTAAAAAATAAAAACAAAAATTTAAAAGATTCAAATAAACGTTAATAAATAAATTCAATAATCGTTAAAATATAGAATAAATGTTGAAAAATCAAGCCAAATTTAAAAAGTAAATAAAAGTATAAATCCAAAACCTTGTGAAAGTATAAATCCAAAAAATGAAAAATAAAATCGAACCTTTTTTTTATTTTTTTAGCTTTAATATGATTTTTTCAATATTTATTTTGAATTTTATAAATGTTTATTCGATTTTATTTTTAATTTTTATTTGGTTTTTATTTAATTTGTTTACTTAAATCGCATACTTCTTTTTCAATACTTCTCGTTTTCTCTTTTTACATGCGTTTTATTTTTACTTTTATTTAGTTTTGAGTTTGATTTGATTTTTTAACTTTTATTTTATTTTTTTAAAAGTTATTGAATTTCACTATTGATGTTTATTTGAATTTCTTATATTTGAATTTAATTTCTTTTAATTTTTTTTTGATTTTTAAAACTTTTTTAACTATTAGAGAAAATTACACAATTAGTCCTTATTGTTTGATCATATTGCAAATTTAGTTCCCAGATCATTAAAAACTAATGAACACTAATGGTGAGGACTAAATTTGTAATAAACTTCCAAATGTTTGGACTAAATTTTTAATTTTTAAAATCTAGGGTGGAAGGGGCATAATTTTCACATGGCTAGCTAGTAGAGGTGTGAAAAAAAAACTGGTTTGGAAAAAAAAAACCAAAACCGGTTTGGGGCCCAAACCGGTTTCAAACCGGCCCAACCCGGCGGTTTTACTTCGGTTTGAAGTTCCATTAATCAAAATCGGTTTCAAACCGGTTTACTACCCGATTCACAAGCCAGTATCCCAAACCGGTTTTCAAACTAGCCGTTGTATAACGGCTTTATAGCCGTTTTTTGACCGTTTTTTGTGATTTTTTACCATTATACCCCCATTAGGTTAGTGTATATATGTATTGGATGTTTTGGTTTAATCACAACAAGTTAAAACGCTCTCTACTCTCAAAATCACAAAAACGCTCAATACTTTCCTTCTCTTAGAAAAAACTCTCTCAAAACTCTCTCAAATGGCTTCATCAAGTGCTCAATCATCCGTTAGTTGTGATATGTCTTTAAGCAACATGGTGGTAGCAATCCTTCCTACGAATAGGAACCCCGAAATATGGTGCAATTACGATTTATGTCAAATGGCTAGCGGTCCGAACAAGGCTCGTAGCAAGTTTTGCCATAAGTTTTTCAAAAAAGATGCAAACAAAATGTTGAAAAACCACATTGCGCTTAAATATTGTAAGGTGTTGAAAGGTGAACCGTCTCAAGGTCAAGCTTCGACGACAAACAAGGAAATGTTTGGGCTTATAACGTTGATGCGGTTTGGGAGCAAATGGCGCATTTCGTAATTCAAGAAAGCTTGCCATTTAAACATTTCGACAACGACTGTTTGACTCGACTCATTCAACGAACTCTCCAACCACGTTACACCAATGTAAGTCGTGCTACTCTTCGAAGAGATTGTTTAAAATGTGAAAAAAGCTAAAAATGAATTAATATCTTATTTTGAAAATTTACAAACCGGTGTTAACTTAACTAGTGATGTTTGGTCGACTCCTCACGGTTCACCGGACTTGTACATTTGTGTCACCGCCCATTGGGTTGAACCCGATTCGTGGCAAATGATGAAACGTATGATTGTGTTTGAATTGTTTGATTATCCTCACACCGGCCAAAATATTTTTTTATCTTATTGATAAAGTTATTAAAAAGTATAAATTAGAAAACAAAATATTTTCTATATCTTTTTTTGGGTAAAGGGTTTACCCCGGTGATTCTATTATAAACAATCAGATAACGTACAAGTAGTGTAGATGGATTCTACATTAGCTCTTATATAGGACACCCCCTATATAAGTGGAACCAAAAAAAAAATACAAAGTACTCTAGCCTACCCATAACAAAATACACGGTAAGCAAACACAAAATATTTAAAACTCTTCAGCCTCCGTCATCCGAGATATGATAATCAGAAATCTTCCATTTTGCAAGTGTAGCTCGCACTCGATTGTTGTCTCTGAACTTAAGGCTCATCAACTTCAACCGGACTGTCGATAGAATAATCTTAGTTAGCATTATAGTGGACCGAGCTTGATTTTGAAAAATTCAAAAGTTCCTCCAAATATAGTATGCAGCAGCAATTATCCCCAATTTCCGAACAATAATTGGAAGAGATCTCGATCCTTGGTTCCTTAGTAATTGAGCTTTTACTTTCATCCAAGCAGGAGAACACCTAGGCAAATTTACTTTCTCCTTAATCAACATCCATAGATTAGAAGAATATGAGCAGTCAAAAAACAGATGAGGATGAGAATCATAATTTGAGGTGCTTAACACACAACATAGCATATTCATGTTCCCTCTTCTGCTTAAGGGCCATCGCAAGATTCTATCTTGCGTTAACAATTTCTCTTTCATCACCAACCAGAGGAGAAACGCATGTCTTGGGATGCATTAAGGAAACCAAATGCATTTATACCAATCAACCTTAGGCTCCGTATATCGAATGGAATGCCAAGACATAGATGTAGAAAAATAGTGCAACTTATTCTCAAACAACCAGTGAACCTTATCTTTCATCTCAATGTTTATGATAGGGGGTTGTAAGTTTATTAAGACTGGGAATAAATCATACCAAGCAACAGGCCAACTCCAAACCCCATTTTGAACAATATCAAAAGATATTTTCTATATCTTTTGATAATGCGTCAAATAACAGGCTTGCGATTGATCATTTAAAATTAAAATATAAACCAATATGTGACGATGTGTTTTTTCATAGTCGATGTGTTGCGCACATTATAAACTTAGCCGTTTATGACGGTTTAAGAACGATTGAAACGGTGAAAGATGGTTTTAAAAGAATGTTACGTGACATTTTTAGCAATAACCAAAGATATAGTAGATATCGCAAGTTTTGTAAAGACGCAAATTCCAAATGTTTAGGTCCGAATTGGGACGTACCTACACGATGAAATTCTACTTGTAATATGTTTGAAAATGCTATTAAACAAAAAGAAAGTTTAATAGTCTTTCATAATAGTTTGGTAAGTCGTGAAAAGGCAAATACTTACCATCAATCGGGTTGGTCCGTTATTGAATAAATAAGCAAAATACTTCAAGTTTTAAAAACGCAACTACTTGTCTTTTTGGAGTTTATTATCCAACGAGTCCGTTAGTACTTCACCAATTTATTTAGTGACTTCAAAATTAAATGAGATGTCATTTAGGGGTAGACTTTATTCGGATATGATACCCTCAATGAAAGAAAAACTTAAAAAGTATTTTAAAGAAATGTCTTCAGTTATTACATGTGCCGCTGTATTAAACCTTTGTTTAAATTTATTGGGGGTTGAAACTTTACTTGATAAAATTACTTCTAATTTAGATTTAGAAGAAGAAAACATATTTTATGCTCAAACTTTAAAAGCTACTTTTTGATGTTTATTTATTAAAATATGGTGAGACATAACACATCCATGAGTCATTGAGGCATGCGGCACATGCCTAAAGTTCAAATGATCCAATGTTTGCTTTATATAATACTTTAAGGGATGAATCTAATAAACGTCAATGTGGTAATACTCCGAGTAGTGAACTCGGGAGGTATGGCGAACAAACTTTTTATCCACCATGACTCCACACGATTTTAAAAAATTTGACTTGTTGGCTTGGTGGAAAGGTAAGGAGGATCAATTTCCTATCCTATCCATCATGGCCCGAGATTTACCAACCGTCCAAGCTTCCACGGTAGTTTCAGAATCTGGTTTTTCCGTTAGTGGCAGGGTTATATCGATAAGACGAACTCGACTCACTCCCCAAGCGGTTGAAATGCCAATTTGCTTGAAGGATTATTTGGATGCTGCGGTAAGAGTACAAGACAAATGCTCACTTGAAGGGGAATTGGAATACGAAGCAGAATTAACGAGGACGAGGTAGAGAGCGGATTGACACCCGGAATGACCGATGATGAAGCGACATATGATGAGTACCTTCGTAACAGCTCCCGTTCTGGTGGCGAAGAATAACCATACAAGTATGCAACGAACGAACGAAGAACGACTAGTCGACTAGGCTAAATGTTTAGTTTTTAAGAAACTATTATTTAAACTTCTATGTTTTTTAAATTGTTTATATGTTTTATATATTATATATATTTTACTTTCATTATATATTTCACATTGAGACGTTAAGTCATGTTGAATAACAAATAACGTAAGATATAATAATTTAACATTAAACAAAATAATCATATTAATAACAATAATAATCACAACAAGTAACAACAACAATAATAATAAGAACAACCACCACCACCATGATATTAATAACAATATTAATAATAATAATACTCTCAACTTTTATTTTATTGCTTTTGATTTAAATATAAATATGATTATATATTTTTTATATGATAACAAAAATTTTATTTTTCTTTGAATTAAGTATAAGTTTTATTAATATAAATATGATTATATATCTTTCATATCTTAACATTTTTATATTATGAATAACAAAAAAAAAAAAAAAACCGCTTTGGGCCTGAACCGGTTTCCAAACCGGCCCAAACCGGTTTCATAGGGTTGGGTTTTTCAGCCATTGAACCGGTTTATAACCCGAACCGGTTTGGAGCCAAACCGGTACTGACTTGGGTTGACCAAACCGGTTTCGGTTTGAACCCCAAACCGGTTTTGATTTGAACCCCAAACCGGTTTTAAAAAAAACTGATATGTACAACTCTACTAGCTAGGTATCAAACGGTACCTAGTGGGAATATCATCGGCTTCTTTTTTGACGGTTTGCATTAAATAAAATATATTATCTTTTATTTTAACCTTATAAATTAGCATCAATTCGCTTATTTTTCACATATTTTGGTAGCATCAAATCTAATCTACTCTACACATCTCTTCATTGGATTCAAGATAATAATCTTCTTCCGGCTGAAAGTCATCTAAACCAAAGCCAGTTCAAGCCATAATCAAACGAATCTACCTGATCATTGGGTTTGGAGTTTCGGCTAGTAGTTTTATTTTTAATTATTTCAAGTTATCTTTATAACAAAATTAATGTTGTACTTGTTTTAAAGATTAAAAAATGTCGTTTTATGGTGTAATTTTTATAAAAATTTAATGTCGTACATAAAAGTTATAAGGATTTAAAAAAATAAAGGATTCAAGATAACAAACTTTTTCCTTCAATTTGATTTTAATCATTGATTAAAAAAATTTATGTTTAATATTATTTTTTACACTTTTTAATTTTAAAAGTTTTTTTTATTTAAACATTCCGCTAATTTCATACCCAAATAAAAACTAGGACAGAATTGTCCAACAAATGCAACTTTCTTTTCACATAATTAATTTAGCTAAAAGAATGCATGTGTTATGTAAGGGATGATTATCGATTCTTTATACGGGTAAAGATGGAAATGCATCTAACTTTACACGTTAGAGCATTCACATCTCATTAATTATTTCTATCTTTATAATTACATTAAAAATCATTAATTTTTTTTTTCAATTAAATAATATTTTTTTATACATTTATCATTATATTTTCTCTCTCATCCACTCACAACTATTTTTAAAAATATAAAAATTTATAAGCTTTGAACAGTAAATACTCAAATTTAACAGATAAACAATAACATTTTCTTTTTTTCCCACTCAAAACCATTTCATATAATTTAAGAATTTACTCACATATCTTTAAGAATTAAGATGTGAATGCTCTAATATCATTGTATGTTATGGCAAGTTTTAAAGTTGTTACAAATTAAAAGTTTATCTTTTAATGTAATTAGCTTTTAAAACTTAACTTTACACGTTAAAACTGTACGCATAGAATCGCATCCTACTTTATACATTGTATGAAAACATAAGTTCTAAGAAGTTGTTTATATCAAAGGTTAGTTTTAAAGTCTTTTTTTTTTATTTTTTTTTAACACAACCGGTTCAATAGGTGTAAAGTTGTTGTAATATCTCTTTGCAGCCTACCACTATTATTTTCAACTATTTCCATTTAATTAGTTATACTTAACGGAAATGTTAAAATAAGAAATAAATTTTGCCCAAGAGGACTTTCTACTCAATTCTAAACCGCCTTAATCAAACTCAGATGGGGGCACGGCCCCTCTCTTTGTTTTATTAGTAGTGTTAAAAATTCGTCCGATAGTAGTGTAAATTATTATATAAATATCAAGTTCGCCCTCCTAAAAGAAATTATTTTCGCATCCACTCCCTTACGGAAATGTTCAATCTCCACCACTGATTGGAATTGCATCTAAGCCTGTAAAAACCAAACGTTCATGAACTGTTCGGCGGGAAGTTCGTTTATGTTCGTTTATTTAGGAAATGAACGAACATGAACAAAAAATTTATGTTCGATTATGTGTTCAGTTATGTTTGTTTATTATTGTTCAGTTATGTTTGTCTATTATTGTTCATTTATGTTCGTGAAGTGTTCATTTAGCTTCTTAACAAGCAAACATGAATGAACACAAACATGTTTATCTTCTTAATAAATGAACATGAACAAAAAATTATGTTCGATTATGTGTCCGTGTTCGTGTTCGGTAAAAGTTAAATGAATGAACACGAACATGCTGATATTCGTGTTCGTTCTATTTATAATTGAACTCTAAATGCTAAGATTTGTGACGAACCATCATGATTATTGACCCGCTAATCTTGATAATGGTGCTTCACGATAACCTACATGGTGAAATTAAAATGGTGTTTGTTACAAGTACGTGTATGTACGTATACATCCATGATGAGAGAATTTTGCTATGTATTTCCTTTGTTGCGATCGATAGTAAAACATCGTATGACCACGTAACACATGTTTATGCTGATTTAAAAGAAATATATATATACTAGGTTAGAAACTCGTGTTTTACATAGGTTAAAAAGATGAAAACTATATAATTCATAAATGAATAAGTATTTTGTATGATTAAGTTATGTATTACATTAACAATGAAAAATAAAAAGTTACAATTTTAAGTTATAAATATTCGAATACTTTTTTGGATAATATAACATACAATTGAATCATGTAAAATCAAAAATCAGTTGTTTTAAATTCACACTAACCCAAACTATATAAATATATCAATAAATGTCCATTTTCTTTTAAAAATTTTTAAATTGAATTCTATATGGCTACAAAAGTATGTATAATTCAAAACAATATATGATTACATAATTTAATTGATAATATAAAAAAGTTAAATTCAAAACAAAATGAAATGTTAATTAGTCCTAGATTAATTGGTTTGAGAGCAGGCACCTCATGACTTTGAAAGGTAGAGATCATGAGTTCGAGTCTCATTTGGTGTAATATGCTTCAAGTGGACCTGAGGTTTCACCATAGTAGGCCTTTGGATGGTGGGTTCTCTATGAAATAGTGGGCGGGCCGGGTCACCAGCGTGTTTGTGTTCGCGGGCGTGGTTTGCCTTTTGCTAATGGGCTTACCCGGGTGACCGGGCTGGAAGCATTCTTTGGTCATTAAAAACACAAAATGAATTATTAATATAGTTTTTTAAAAGAGAAAATTGCATAAATGGTCCCTATGATTTGACCAAATTGCATGTTTGGTATTCAGACTTTGAAAATTACAAAGTTAGTCAAACTTTTGTACAGTCATTGCAAGTTTGGTTTTTGACACTAAATTCATTTAGTTTTTATTCATTTTATAAAGTTTGAACTAACTTTTAAATTTAACTTTAGGGATCAAAAGCGCAATGCCTACATAATAGTTTGGATTAACTTTGCAACTTTTAAAATTTGATGGACAAACTTTACAACAACTACACAAAAGTTGGACTAACTTTGTAATTTTTAAAATTTAAGGGACCAAACATGAAATTTGGACAAATCATAGTGACCATTTATGCAAATTTCCCTATTTAAAATAAAAAACTTGACTAAAATAATATATTAATTTAGACGGAAAATTATTTTGAAGAGTAATAGAGAGTGTCATGTAGCATCCTAGTTAATTTTTTATTATATAATAGTTAATTATTTATTATATACTAGGTTACAATCCCATGTAATACACGGGTTACATAAATTTACTGTTACATAGTTAATAGTTAATAATATAAAAAGTTAACTTTTAAACATTGTGTAGAATACGGATTGAATAAACCCGTGTATTATACATTTTGAAATATTAAAGTTAACATATTTGAAATTTTAATTATGAATAGTTATTAATTAATGAATAATTATTATAACATTCATAATTAAATATTAAATATTAAATAAATAAAAATAATTTTATTATTTAAAAAATTAATCATTAAATGACATATAATGATGACAAGTGTCATGATTTATTTTTATTTATTAAAATAGAGATTAAAGATGAATAACATAATAGAACCGTATCAAGTTTGTTTTAATAATTAGTAGTCGTCAAAATAGAATTTTAAGTCGGTGATTCGGTGGATTAGATCTTAAATGATCGATATACAGAATGGAAATATCAAATCAAAGGGAATTGTGAGTGAAACTTGAGCTATTATGTGTTTCATACAGATATTTCTTCAAGAAAATGAGTGATAAATTGTGTACTCGTCAATAAAACAGTGGTGTGTTTAATTTAAGCAAAGTACATGTGTAACAATTTTAAAAGTGAAGTGTAAAATAGAAATTGTATGACTAGTAAAAAAAAGAAGCGGGTTTGTGTTCAAATTGTGATAAGGAGTTGGAATCCATGGATCACGTGTTTGTGTTATGTGATATAGCCAAGAGGTCGTGGCGTGCTATAGAGCATTGGCTAGATGTGACGTTTGTGTCTACAGTGTCGGAGGTTCTACTAAGTGGATTGATTCTACTCAAATACCAAGAGTAAACAAAAAAGATTGATTGAGGCTAGTCCTGTAAATAAACTCCATATTCATGAACTATTCGGCGTAAATTTGTTTATGTTCATACATTTAATAAATGGAAAAATATGAAAACACAATTGTGTTCATATAATTATACGAACAAACATGAACACATGTTTTGTTCATTCATTTATGTTTGTAAATATTCATATATGCTCATTCATATATGTTTGTTTATTTATTTTCCTTTATGTTCATTAATTAACATGTAGACATGGATGAATTACAATGTATAAAACTTGTTCATTCATGTTCATAAATGTTCATATATGTTTATTTATGCTTGTTCTTTTATGTTTGTTTATGCCTGTATTTATGTTCATTTATTTTTGTCTGTTTGTGTTCGTGAACTGTTCTTTTAGCTTTTAAACGAACAAATATGAACGAACACAAAATATTTATGTTTTCTTAATGAACGAACATTAATAAAAATAATCATGTTCGATTGTGTGTTCGACTGTTCGTATTCATGTTTGCTTAAAATTAAATAAACGAACACAAACATACCGATGTTTGTGTTCGTTCGATTCATTTACAAGCCTAATTGTAACAGTTATGTTAGACTACATGGTGGCTTATATGGAGGTATGGAATGATAATGCATTCAAGAAAGTTAGCAACGTGAAGGAAGCCATCTTTGATTATGTAGTTAGTTTCTTATTCTTATGTTGTGTTAATAAACCCTTGAGTGAATTTAAAATGAAAGAACTTATTGTAGAACTCATTAGTATTCATGTAATCGTTTTGTTGTTTTCCTGCCTAGCTCCTTGCTAGGTAGTAAGTAATAATAATTCTGCTAAAAAATAATCTGGTGAACAGAAATTCCTTTACTTTTAGCAAAAATTGGAAGCATATATGTTCAAATATTAACCGTTAATCTAAAAGTAATTAGTTAAGCAAAATAGCAAATTAATCAGCATATTAAAAATTAAGATCAAAGTGGTTAACCTCATTAAACTCAAAAATTGAAGATTTATCAACTAATATGATTGAAGATTTATTTACTATTTTCATATAATAATAAATTTCAAGTTCCTCAACTAACTCAAAAATTTTGTAACTACGATAGTATGGTTCCCATTTGTAATAATCAAAACAACAACAATAATGGCCTCTCACCGGAACTCAATTGTAAGAACTACAAGATACTTATTTTATTTTAAATGATAACTCTGTTATCGCTAAATTTACTGAATCCAACACACTGCTAACAAAAGAATCTGATGATTAACATATTGCTTTGGAACACGTGTCTTTCAAAAGATTGTGACTGAAATTAAGTTTGAACCAGATGCCTTTGCTAAAAGAAAATTAGGTACTTACCACTGTTAATGTTAAAGATAACCAAGATAATAACAATAAATCTCAAAGGTAGCGTAAAATTGAAAAACTGCAATACGGTTTTTGTTAAATTGAATTATTACAATAATAAGACAAATTAATTATGATACTTCAACGCAATACGATTCAACTTATAAGTAATTCGTACCGATAACATTTAAACAACCTAATAACCATATTAAGAAGCATATGGTTAGAAATAAAAAAAATGAAAACACAATGAGAGAAAGAGATAACTCTTTTCATTAGGATATGATTAAAATTACTTTCGTTATTGAATAGTGATTTTATTTGTACTGTATTCTTTGTTACACCCTATTTTATCCGTACGTGAGGCAGGGTTGGGGCTCCTTCTTCCAAAGTTCCAAGCGATGAGATGAATTCCATCTCTCCATCCAACACTAGCTCGTGACTTCAATCTTTCTAAAGCAAGAAGAGAAGGGGAAAAGTTTATTTCGGTAAAGAAAAACTAATATTCTATTTCAATCTATAGTCATGGCTAGAGTTTGTGTAGTAAATGTTCTTTTGACGAACTTTGATGGTTGCATCAGGCTAGTTTCCCGCTAATTTTAAAATGAAAACATTTTGTTAGGGTGAAAGAGACATGAAATCTAACAACCACAATGTGTCATGTTAAACCATGCCAAACTACACCACACACCCACGTTTGGAGAAGACACTCATGTCACAAAAAGTTAGCCGTTGGGGGGGGGGGGGGGGGCATGGGGAAGATTCGACCCCAAAACGGTCGGATTTTGGAGTGTAAGGGTGACCGGAGGCGATGTTGCATGAGGGGCCACGGCGTGGGCGCCCCTCCCCCTTATTGTTGTTATAAAATTATAAGTAAATGAAGAAAACCATTATTTATGATATGTAAACTGGTAATTTGAGTATTTAATATACTAAAATGTATTTATAACTTTCGTTTATACTCGTAGACTTTCATAAAGTCATAAAAATAAGGATATAGTTATTTTCACATTGATGGATTATACTGAGGATATAAATAAGTATTTAATACGAAAAGGCGAATTTATGAATGGTCATTAAAGGTCATATCTTTATGTGACTCGACCAAACAAACTATACACGACAAGTCACTACCCAAACCCTTTCTCATATGTACAAATCATAAGACTTGTGTTTTATAAATATTAATAAATTATGATACTTATAATTTTGTGTTACAAGAGGAATTTACGGCTAAACTATTAGAACTGTAAGAGAATCATTTATCTTTTCCAATCATAAAATAAAAAAGAATTATATAACTGGATTTTTTTCTTTCTCGTTTTTCATTATGAAATTTTAAAAGAAATGTGAATAAAATTACGCGTGTATAGGTCATGTGTAGTTTATCAAAAAATATTCTTTAAAACATCAAACAATTTATTATACAAAATGATGCTTTTTGAAAATACTTACTCTCACGTCATAGCAGTGTTACAGAAAATCTCTCCTTCCTATGACGTCTTAACATGAAATCTGTTTTGCATATTCGAGTAAAGATACAAGTTGAGTTATCAAAGAAGTTTGCTTGTTAATAATTGGCGATTAACCAATGATGTTTAACCCAAGTGATTAAAGTGAGATACTCAAGACATGTAAATATAGAAAGGTATTGGATTCAAGTCTCATTCTAAGTAAAATATTCAAGTTTAAGACAGAGGGTTTTTTCTAGTGATGAGTTTTTTCTTAAAAGGATTGAAAGTGAGATCACAACTGGTATACAGATAGATGTATCTGATTAAAATAATAAATATTTTTTAAAACCGAGTAAAAAAAAAGATAATTGGTGATGAAGTGGATGAAGATTTAAAATGTGGTAGTTGGCAATAAGTGACAGTGGGGACACAAGACCAGGTCAAGAAACGAAGACAATGTAATTTAAGCAATGTAGGAGGGCAAAGGTGTAAATTTGGAGGCTCAAAAGTAGTATTTTGGCAGTAATAGAAGGTGTAAATGCAGCCTGGGACGCAGACAACGCAGAGGTGGGGTCCTTATAAGGTCGACACGTCACCACCAACGTGAATGGTGTCCCATATCTCGTGAGTCGTGACCTTCAACCTCAACTTCAACTTGTGTGGTCCCTCATCGTCATGTGTCTTCCCACAACTGGTCTCTTATTTGTTGCATCTGTATTATTGTAATTTTAAAGGGATAATATTATTAATAATACTCGTAAAAAATATCAATGTTCTCATCATAGCACTCTATTGGTAAAGTGACTCGATTTTACCTCAATCTAGTTTCATCCATAATAACATCCATGAAGGTTAAGAATAGATTAGAAATCTATATCCATCTCCGGATTATTTTAACTTAAATTTATTCATCTAAAAGATTGGATCAACATTTGTTACTTTAAACATTAATTAATTGTTATAATTTCATTTAAAAACAATAATTTTTTGTTGTTAAACTAGTAATATTGAATATAAAATGCATTACTTATAAAAGTAAATTGAATAGTATTACGGTTTTACCACCTAAAAAGTTTTTAAGAGACATGTATTTTACTTGTTTTTATATTGCTATTATTTGCATCTATCTTGTGAGTTTTACTTATTTTTATATTGTTATTATTTGCATCTATCTTTTAAAATCACAAGTGTCAAGATGTACTTTTCTCAAGTTTGTCCGCAGTATCAATCTGCTTTGCATTATGAAAATAGCATTTAGTAATGTCATGCTGACTTCATGCTTAGGAAACTAGGTTTCTGATGGGGTACACCCCAACTACATAAGTCACAAGACAAAAGGAAAAGGCAAGTTGTGGCTCAACTACAACCCTATCGCGACCGGAAGGAATGAACTACAAGAACCGCAGCTGAAAGGGATAATTATCAACTGCACATAAAACACAACCAAATCAAAAAAAAGGTAACCATGTATGCTTCAACACAAGTACGTGTAAGACACAATTGGAATTGAAATAATTAAGCCGCAACTAGGGTGAATGTCTAGTGCGGCAAGATGAAACTAGCATAGCATGCCCAGTTGAGAAAGAAAGTAGGACGTCAGTAAGCTAAGTTAAAGGTAGCACCCACGACTCAACACAAGTAAGTAGGACGCAAGCACCAAAATTAGAAATATTAAGGAAGTAACAAAGGAAGTTGAGAAACTTAATAATATATTAAAGATCTATTGGTCGCAAGAGAATATGATCATGATACAAGATAACAGAAAGGAAAGAGCAAACATTTGGGTAGACAATGACACGACAAAGAACATAGATCAGTGGCAACAGAAGCCAAGATCAACTATTAAGACAATTAGCGTTAACAAAAAAGAAGTTTTATTGGCGTTGACTTATGTCATGCGTCTTCTAGTCATTGGCTTTTTTTTAACATTGGAAAGTCAAATGATTTTTAAAATTTTGATGAATATTTTGTTTAATTTGGTTTTTAACTAGAATTCGAAATTATTTGAAGCATAAAAATCACCCCCAACCATTGAAAACGAATACTTAATCTTTGTTTAGACCTTCAACGCTTCTAACTTTCATACTACACACTTTATTAATGTAGACCTCAAGTACATAACAATGATTTGAGTGTCATAGTAAAATATTATAGTTTAACACCGTGTTAACTTTGCCTTATCAAACATTTTTAAGACATCAACTCATATAATTGTTATATCTTGTTCTCCTAAGCTCATGCAAATGATGAACGACCCATCTCTTACGAGTTACGTCAACATACAATGGTGTCATTCATGGGATAACTATAAATAAAAAGCTCGTCTTTATCATTGGTTCTACTACATCTGGGCATAGCGACAACCAAAAAATAGAATATCTTTTAAAACTTCTTTCTTTATCACCTTCGATTTTCCAAGAAAAAAACATGCTAACGTAGGTAAATCAAGTTCTACTAAAAACCTAATTACACGTTAAATACTAAAAAATAGGGTGATAATTAATTTATCATTTCTTCCACCTTAGATTACGTTTTCAAGGAAGAAATAAAGGGTAACAGAATATCAAAGAAGTCAAAGAAAAGAAAATAAGGCTTATTGTTTTGTATTTTACAGTAAAATCAAACACGTGCTGATTTTTTATCAAGTATTTAATGTATTGATCTAAGTCGTTAAATTAAATTTAAAAAAAGAATGAAATGTGTTCTCTGTTAACTATAGTTTTAGTGCTCTTTACACATTTACAATAGGATATTCTTCTTTCTGTAACACTAATTTATATGTATTTTTAAATTTTGTTTAATCTCCTATATTTTATTCTTTATTTTTATTTCTATCCCACTTATAAACACCTAAATTATTATTCTTTCTCTTTTTAAACACCCACAAAAAATATAATTAAAAAACATAATGATTGATGAATAGTAAATCTTTATGTTTACGGAATCAATATTCATAGATTCTAAAGTTTAAAGATAGAAAAAAAGATGAAGTTGCTAACTAAGACAAAAAATACAAAAAATCTCTAAACAATAAAGATATAGATAGAGAAAAAGTTTTTACTGTAAATACTTTAAGTAAATCTTTATCTTCATGTTTTAATATATTTAAATGCTACATACATATACCCTTTATCCAAAATAAAAATATTTCATTCATAACGTTTTACAGAACTCTAGAATTTGGAATATAAAGTGAGACGATGATGAGACATTGTGGGCCAAAATGAGACCGTCCATGGATGAGTCAAAGCCTTTGAAGTTAATCATTCTGTGGAACTTAGAAGAAGTCTACCGAACGGAGATGGGTCGGTTTGACATTTTTGAGTTATCAAATGATATGATTTTATAATAATATTATTATTTCAACTAATTTCTGGAACCAATCTAAGGTGCAATGCAACTAGAGTGGTCACAAATATTCTAAGAATATTATGTAACTTAAGATAATTAAAAGAATTATTATTATTATTATTATTATTATTATTATTATTATTATTATTATTATTATTATTATTATTATTATTATTATTATTATTATTATTATTATTATTAAAGTATGATGTAAATAATAGATACATATAAGTTATATATAGAATTAAATACATATAAACAATTTATAAAATTACAATAATAATAATTTAAAATGATACACAATTATGTCATAAGTGTAAGAGCATTCAAGCTGGTTTTTTATCTTTATCCATATAATTACATTAAAAACACTATTTTTTCTCTCATCTTTTTAATTAAATAATATTTTTTATACATTTATTATTACATTTTCTCTCTCCTACACACACAACAACTTTTAAAAATATTAAAAAATTATAAGGGTTTGAACAGTAATTCCTTAAATTTACAGATTGAACAGTAACATTTCTCTCTCTTCCACTCACAACCACTTACAACCATTCCATATAATTTAAGGATTACACTAACATAAATATACCAAACCGGCTGTGAATGCTTTAAGCATGATAGAGAAAAATAAAATAAAAAATATAAAATAATAGTAACAAATATATTTCATCTAATTAAATAATATATTATATATAATATTCACTTGTAGTTGAAGTGACAGAAGAATGTATGCTCTAACTAGAATGAAAAGTAATAAAGAAACTGAAATAAGAAGAGTTTGATTATATTTAAGAAAATAATAATAATAAAGAACTCTTCTTTTTGTCGCCCCTTTCATTGGACCGAAGTCATAGATATACAAACGTTCACATGTCCTTAATCACAAAAATTTAGAAAGATAATTGACAAAACTATGAATCACATGTCCTTAAGACACCTTCCAAACAACTAATAATCTTTCTAGAAATAAGTTTTAACAATTATCAGTTTAATATATGATATACCTGGCAAATGATATCAAAATTGACAATAACCAAATTGCTACCAAAATTATCATGTAAATCACTCTTTTTAAGCTTGAGATAAGAATGTAATGCGTTAAGTTATTGTATAACATTACAAAGTAATGTTTCATTTTATTTATCTGAGAGGCTTATATTATATGCTTTTAAAGAACCAAACACCTAAGCCACCTATATCTTGCTTGCACATTTTTTTTCAAACTTACCCATGAAGTAGCTTTTGTATCATCTTTAAATTTGCAAACAACATTATATAATGTTCTATAATAGATTAACATTTTTTGTTGGGGCATAAAATGATGAGAGGCAAAATATCGGAAGACTATGTAGAATTTTTTCCGTTATTGGAGGAGTTATTACATTTATAAGACTAGAGATGATGAAGGAATAAGCAATCACACTCATCAATCACCCTCTGTAGATTACATGTATGTGTTAAAGATATTATTTTGTAAAATTAGAACCAGTTATGACGCTGATCGGTTTTTTAAAAGGTACAACCAGTAACCAACAAACCTGTAGAATTATTTATCTATAAATTTCAAAAATTACATGATATTTTACAAAGTTCCTGGTGTGAATATTGTTTTGGTAGCCATACAGGTCGATTTATATCTTTTTACCATCATATTCAGCCACCAACATATATTTTTAGATAATAGATGATACTTCTTAGATAAATTCGGTTAAGTAACTTAATAAATCTAAAAGTGTTTTACAATAATCCAATAACCATGAGCATTCATAGTGTATTTCCTATAAATATGTGAGTTTGTTTCTTATATTACAGGAAATTGTTGTAAATGGTTGTGAGTGGAGGTGATAGGAAATTTACTGTTTATTTGTATATTTGGGGAGTCATTGTTCAGTCCTTATAAATATTTGGGTTAATTTCATATATATCCCTACAAACTTACAAAATATCATATATATCTAAATTAAACTTTTAATATCATATATATCCCTACAAAACATAATAAATATCATATATATCCTACAAAACCTTTTAAATATCACATATATTCAAAGCATATCCTAAATACCATATATATGAATAAAATAATCAAAATATCGTATATTTATATCAATATATTTTATGCATATAATATAAAATATAACCAATTTACCCTTTATTTTCTTAAAACTTTGTTTTACACACTTTAAACTCATATTTCTGCTATATTGTTTATCGTTCTTTTATGTTTTTATTTTTTTTATAGAAGTTTGTATGTAACTGAAAAGAAGCTATAAACAAATCTAACCTACATTAATACGACCTATATAAATAAAATTTTATTGTTAAGAGGTTTAAAAGGATATTTAATCGAGACGACCGGAAAAATAGTTTAAAAAAAGGTATAACATTTAGTAAAAATCACTATGAAATTTAATAAAAGATATAATAGAAAATGCTATAAAAATCGAGTCACTTATAAAAGCAATAAAAATTTGGTTGTAAAAACACAAAAACACCCCATAAAAAGATGAGTAAATATAAGTAAATATGAAGATTTAAAGTTTTAATAAAATCCAAACGGTTATATAATGAATTATTTTTATGCAATATATGAAATGGATACATATAATATTTTAATTATCTTAAAAGGATATATATGATATAAGATAAGTTTTATAGGGACATATATGATATTTAAAATTTTGTTTGAATATATATGATATTTAACTAGTTTTGTAGGGATATATATGAAATTAATCCTAAATATTTTAATATTTTTTTAAAATGGTTAAAAGTGAAAGAAAAAAAAAATGTAATGATAAAGGTATATAAAAATATTATTTAATTATAAAGAAAAGAAAAAATAATTATTTTTAATATAATTATATAAATAGTGATAAATAATACACGGAATACTTTTTAAAAAAAAAAAAAAAAAACCCCAAAAGAATGACACATTGACACCTAACACGTATGACACACATAAAATACGGATGGCTATTAAAGCTTCAATCATCAACGGGCCAATCCTGGTCATAACCTTTTGACTTAATACACCCAATAACTGGCTTACAAATCAAAGTGAATGTATTAATTGGAACCTGGCGTATGGTACCATCAACCTACAATTTTATAAGATAAATGATTTTTTTCAATACTTATAAAATATTATGTTTTATACTTTAACTAGCTTATTTTAACTTTTTAAATAATCATTTTTATGAAAACCAGTTAACTTAATACAATTCCAAAATAATAGACCATCAGTCATCACCACCTACCATAAACCTTATCGTCGTCACATCATCGTAGTTGTCGTGCCATCTTTGCCCATCGTCACCACTAGTACAAAAGCAGTGGCGGAGCTTAAATATTGTCATAGGGGGGACGAAGGCGAAATTAAATTTTTTAAGGGGGACGAACTCGTGATATATAAAAAAGTTTACACTACCGGAACAAAAATTTACACTAATTGACCAAAAATTAACATTACTGATGAAAAAACGATAGGTGCGGAGGCTTCTCCCAACCCCTTTAATGCTTTACCCATGTCCAAAAGCCAAAACAAATAACAATTGACGTTTGTAGCCATTTTGATATATTTCTTTTCTAACGTGGCAGGTTTTAATCTAATACTTTTTTTTAATCAAAACTCGTTTTGACCTTAATTCAATTGATAGTTTCTGACACAACATGATTTGACATGAACACATTTGTCTCGCTACCTGAACCGTTTGGTTTACCATGCTTATATGATATCATGTGGTGAAGGGAAAAGAAATTATTATCAATGTCTGATGCCAATTAACTTGTTTCCATAAACCTCCGATAACTTTCGTTTACATATTAAGCAGTCGTGCTTTTGCATTATTAAAAATACACACTCGTGTATTTTCTTTATATATCATAGCAGGAGTACAACCCAATCCTGAGATAGAGAAACCTATCTCATGTTGGTTTAAGATCTTATAGAACATAATAATTATGATGCAGGATGTGAACTATTATATATTCATTGTATTAGTTTTGGTACTTTTCATTATATTGGTGGTTTTAACTTTTAACACCGCTAAATATTTTAACGATTCTAAACATAAATGACTAAAGAAATTTGTAGGAAATAACAGAAAGTTAACATAAACACGTGAATAACTCTTATAATTATAATTAAAATAAAATCATAACATTTTCATTTTTTAGCTTATTTGTTCGATTAACAAACATAATTTCTAAACAGAAACGACTAGGGGATACCTAATGACACATACACTTCTTAAATAGCCAATAAAATTTCTAAAATCAGGGAACCATCGCAGATTAGTTATTTAAGATGGGCCAAACCGCTTTTGAGTGGGCCACATTAGTCAAGTATATTGGATAGGCCATTATATTACAAATTTAAGACGGGCCAAATTATTTTCAAAACTAAAATGGGGCATAAGTATTGGGCTACTGAGGCTTGGACCCCTTCAACCAGAGCCTAGAGGTATACGACTAACATGCACATCCATCCCGGTTTTCTGCCCCGACACGTCGACCCGACCCGAAAATGAACCGGGTTCAATCCGCTAGCTCCCTAACCCGGTTCTAACCCGATTCAACTTGTAGGGTTCAAACCGGTTTGTCCCCTCCACACCCCAACCAGGGTTTTTCCAAACTCGACTCGATTTAAACCTGGTATAAACCCAATTTTTTTTTTACCATTTTGCCCTTTTGAAATCGATTCGGACCCGACCCGAAACTCGGTCAAACCCAATTTGTATCTTTTTGATCAAAACCCGAATCGGGTTGAACCCTACCTGGTAAGTTTCAACCCAGTTTGTGCCCCTCTACCTAGAGGTACTTACTTGAACCGGTTCTCTGACCCAATCTGACGACCTATACTAGAGGTGGACACAAAAACCAGTTCGGCTTTCCAAACCGGTTCAAAATTTGAACCGGTATTGCCCAAAAACCAGTTTGGCTCAAAATCAGTTCCAACCCGGTCCAAACCACCGCGTCCTACATCACTTCCTCCCCCCGCTCATTAACCGCTTTCCAAACCGATTTTTTTTTCTAGTTGTTACCAATGGTAATATTACCATTCGAACCCCTTTTGACTGTTGTTGTTGTTTTTCTTTTTTCTTTTTTATTTTAATTTTTTTTACCATTTTAACCTCCTAGTTAGTATGAATGTGGTGTGTTTTTTGGTTGAATCACAATTTAAAACGCTATCTACTTTCTAAAATCTAAAAAATGCATAATACTACCGTTACGTTCCAAAAAAAAAAATTCTCAAATGAATTTTTAGTTATATTGTTAGTTTAACTTTACACTTTTTATACAAAACAAAACAAATAAAATATATATTAAAAAAAAATTGGTTTGGACCCGAACCGGTTGGGAACCGACCTAAACTGGTTGGTATAGGGTTCAGATTTTCTCCTCGAAACCTTTTTAAAACCCGAACCGAGTTTACCCCAAACCGGTTTTGACTCATGTTGACAAAGCTGGTTTGGTTCCTAACCCAAATCGTTTATTAAACAAAACCTGGTTTGTACACCTCTAGTCTAAACCTGAGTAGAAGTGGTTTCAATCTGCACCTGATTCAAACTGGTCCCAATTCGACACAATTCGTCGGGTTGAGACCTATTCTCCTACCTCACACAAAAGACTGGTTCCTCCCCAAATTGTTTCCGACCTGACCCCGAAAAAACCTGATTTAATTTGGTTTTGACCGTTGGAGCAATTTTGATCATTCGAAAATGGTGATATAATCGTTTTTTTGCCCTTTTTTACCCTAAGACTCGGTTTTATTGGACCATTCTGTCTTATTTGTTAGTATAAATTGGTATAAGATATGTTGGTTGGTCAAAACACTCAGAAACATAAAAACACACTAAAAACACAAAAAATAAAAATATTAATAACTATTATACAATAAAATAGCTCCCAAACCAATACTATAGCTTAAAAAAGTGGTCAATCTCAGTCATTAGTAGGTGTTAGTACATCCTCAAGTGATGCTTCCATTTGCGATGATTTTAGCAACAATGAGAATCCAGAAATTTGTTCAGAGTTCCTCTTATGTGAAATGTCAAAAGATACTAAAAACGCTCTATATAATATTGTGGTATGTTGTTAAAGCTGAATTAAAACTCGAATTTAAAAAGTCATTCATCTAAATGTTGCATGGCGATGAAAGACAATACAACTCCTAGTCAAGCAACATTGGAAAATAGATGAAGGCATTTGGAATTTCAATATAAATATGATTTGGCATCGAATAGCAAAGTTAGTAATTCAAAAATGTTTGACTTTCAAATTGTTTGGATATCTGCGTACCAGAAAAAAGTAATTTCAAAGTTTAGATTATGTAATATAACTTTTAAGTTAAAAAACAATTTTTTTTAAATATAGTTCGATAATGCCTCAAACAACACAACTACGGTTGAAAACGTAAACTAAAATATAAACCGATTTACAACAGTATTTTTCCATAGGAGATAAGTTGCAGATATTATGAATTTGGTTATGCAACACGGACTTGATGTTGAAACTGTTATAAGATTTTAAAAGAGCTTTTAAACATGTGCTATGTGATGTTTTTAAACTAAGTAGAAAAATATATATGCAATATAGAAAATTATATAAGGATACGAATTTCATTGTTAACGTCCGAATAATACTAGGAAATTTGACTTTTGAAATGTTTGCAAGCGTTACGACAAAAAGAAACCTTGCAATTTTTTTTCTAATCATCATGCATCACTTGCTCGGGCTATAACATTTCAGGATGAGAATTGGGGAACATGTTCAAGATTAACCAAGTTGCTTGAGTAATTTAAAACCACAGCTACAAAATTATGGAGGTTTGTTATCGCATGAGTTGTTTAATACTTTATGAGTTATCTTTAATGGCTAACAAATTACAAGAGTTTCAAAATAATACCAACATGTTTAAGGAAATGCTACGGAAATGGTAGCACCTATGAATGCAAAATTTTGAAAAGTTATTTTGTGGATGACCTCCCTTTTTATACTTGTTTTTTTTAAACATGTACTCAACTATTACTAGGGTTGAAATTCAAGTGACGAAATAACTTTTGATTTGAGTTTGTACAAGGATTATAGTATGTATAAAGATTATGAAAAATTTTCAAGTTATACAAACATTTATTTTATTGAAGTCTTTAAAACATGTTTTATTGTTATTTGTCAAAATATGGTTCCGCGTAAAACACATGCGAGTTAGTGACTTCAGGATCAAGTGGTGGCTCGAGTAGGAAGTAAAACACCCCAAGTAAAACTTATTACTTAATTTATATAATACCTTGGGAAATGCAAATGTACACGACAAAACATCCCAAGTAGCAAGTTTGGAAGGTAAAACAAAACAAATTTTTTCTATTAAATATGATTTCTCAAGAATTTGAAAAGTTTGATATCTTGTTTTGGTGGAAATGAAAAAAATCCTAGTTTTTCATGCTAGCCATTATGACTCGTGGGCTACTAATAGTCTAAGTTTTCACGGTAGCTTCAACATCTTGTTTTTTTAGTGGCAGATATAACTCACACGAAGAATAAAATTCACTTCAACAAAAGTAGATATGTATTTGTTTAAAAGATCACTTAGATATGATAGAACGTATACAACATGTTTCAACTCTCGAAAGTAAAACATAAGTTGCAGAACAAATACATGCGAAAGAGGTGCATAAAGCGGTTCCAAACTCTAAACTTCGAGTTGTAACCGGTTTAAAGTCAAAACCTGTTTGAGTTCCAAACCACTTTAAGCTGAAACAGGTTTCTAGCCTGGTTATTTTATTGGTCTTGAGTAGTTTTAGATAATTTTTAGCCTGTTCGGTATGGTTTAACCGGTTTTAAACTAGTTTTAATGTAAAGGATTATAAATCAGTCTCTAATCTATGATTTCTATAGGTTACAAACTAGTTTCAAATAGCACGGATTCCAAACTGGTTCAGTTTCACTTCATACCGTCGGTTTTGATTTGCGAACCGCATTAGATGTGTCTCTCTACCTGACTACCTCAATGATGCCTAGAGGGTAAACTGGGTTCGAACCCGATCCGGTGGACCAGGGTACGGGTAGTAGCCGATGGGAGGTGTACCCCGGTTGGACCCGTTTAAACCCGTAGGGTTGGAACCGGTTTTAGATTTTGAGTTTTTTAGCGAACCCGAACCGAACCCGACCCGGTTGGACCCGAATTGAACCTTGTATTAGACCCGGTATTGAACTTGATATTGGACACACACAAAAGAAAAGAAAGGAAGAAGGACCCGGTATTGGACCGGTTTCGGACCCGACCCGACCATACCCGGGTATAGCGGGTAGGGTTTTCATGTATGTGAACCCGACCAGGTTAATACCCGGTTTCGCCTCAACCCGGGTACAAAAAAACCCAGTTGGGCCAAACCCAATTTATACCCGGTTTCGGGTACGGCCCAAAACTCGAAATGCCCACCTCTAGGTGCCGACTCTCAATCTCAAGAGTCAGGTCTCAACAACCGAACAAATTGGCCCAAAACCCAACTCAATTAAGTCAATTGCATTCTTTGTCTCTATAAAACCCAATAACGATATATTACACTAATAGATAGAGGTGGGCAAAATACCCGGGTACGGACCCGACCCGGGTACGGGTACGACCCTGTATAGGGTGTACCCGGTTTGGACCCGAAAAAAACCGCAGGGTTGGAACCGGGTATATTTTTCTAGATTTTGGTAGAACCCGACCCGGACCCGACCCCATTGAACCCGGGTTGGACGCGGTTTTGACCGTTTTTTTTTAAATCTAGCCGTTAATAATGACTGTATAGCCATTAGCCCAGATTTGTTACCTCTTTTTTGTCTCTTTTAGCCTTATAAGTTAGTATAAATAGGTGTGGGTTGATATGGTTTAGTACCCAAGTTTCAAACGGAAAAACATATGCAAAAAACGTAAAAAATACTCTCGTTTAATCTTGTTTTACACTTTCACTCTCTCGTTTTACACTTTCACTCTCTTCAATCTTGATATGGCTCAATCACAATCTTCCGTTGGTCAAGGTTCGTCAAACTCTCAAACCGTCGTTCGTGTTCTTGCACACAATCGTAACATGGATGTTTGGTGTAATTGGGATATGATTGAGTTGAGTGATGGGTCTGTAAAGGCTCGTTGCAAGTTTTGTGGAGCTTTGCTTGCTAAAGATTCTAACACGACTTTAAGCAAACACATTAGCAAGAAGTTTTGTAAGTCGTTGAAAAGTAATCCGGATTCGCAACAAACACAATTGGGTGGAGACGGTGGAATCTTTAATTACGATGTTAATACGGTTCGAGATCGAATGATGAAGTTCTTGATTCAAGAAGCTTTGCCTTTTAGTCACTTCGACAATCCTCGGTTGACCAACTTAATTCGAGAGACGCTTCAACCTCGTTACACCCACGTAAGTCGCACTACACTTAGACGTTATTGTTTAAAATTATGAAAACAAGCAAAAAATGATTTAATTGTATTATTTGAAAATTTAAATACCGGTGTAAACTTAACTAGTGACGTTTGGTCGGCTCCACACGGTTTACCCGAATCGTAAGATTGCATTTGATCTTTTTCCGTATCCACACACCGGAGAATTTTTGTTTTACTTTTTAGATAATGTAATAAATACTTTTAAGTTACAAAATAAACTTTTTTCAATTGCATTTGATAACGCCTCTAACAACACAACCGCGGTTGAAAAATTAAAATTAAAATATCTTCCGATTGCAAACGGTGATTTTTTCCATACTCGTTGTGTTGCACATATAATTAATTTAATAGTGCAAGATGGACTATCTGGACAATATGTTGATAACTTTACTAAAGCTTTTCGATTTATGTTACATGTCATTTTTAAAAAAAGTAGAAGAAGATATCAAGATTATAAACAACTTTGTAAGGATACGAAATCTAGATTTTTAGGTCCTAATTGGGATGTACCTACTCGGTGGAATTCGATTTGTCACATGTTTGAATGTGCTTTAAAACAAAAGGGCACTTTGAAAGCTTTTCATAATAGTCTTTCGGATAATGGTGAAGTCGACCCATTTTCGGATGCGGGTTGGGAGAATCTTCAACGTCTATCAGAGTTCCTTGAGGTTTTTAAAAACTCAACAATAAAATTATCGGGAGTTTATTATTCCACTAGTTATTCGGTGCTTCAAGAATTATATTTTATGTATTTGAATTTAAAAAATTTTCAAAATAAAAATAATATTTTTAATTAAATGATAGAACCAATGAAAGAAAAGTTTAAAAAATATTTTAAGGAGTTACCACCCGTTTTTACGTGTGCCGCCGCTTTAAATCCGTTTCTAAATGTTGCGGGGGTTGAATGTTTGATAGATGAGATAAATGATAATTTGGATATGCATGACGAAAACCCTAATTTTTCAAACGAGGCAAAAGAAAATTTTAACGAAAGTTTGAAAACAATTTATAATTTTTATTTAAATAGATATGGGCCTAACGTAAACATAACCATGCCAAACGGATCAACCTCAAGTGCTAGTACCTCAGTTAAAGACCCTGTTTTGACTATGTTGAATGTTGTTCGGGATGTGACGGCTAAACGTCAAAGGGGTAACACCCCAACAAGTGAGCTCGGTAGATATAGTGGAACGGATTTTATTTCTACTATGACTACCGAAGATTATCGTGCATTCGATACTTTGGCTTGGTGGAAAGGAAAAGAATCTCAATTTCCGATTCTTTCTGCTATGACCCGTGATTTACTAAGCGTCCAAGCTTCAACGGTAGCTTCGGAATATGCTTTTTCTCTTAGTGGCAGAGTAATATCATTACGGAGAACAAGACTAACTCCGGAAGCAGTGGAGATGTGCATTTGTTTAAAGGATCACTTAGACGCAATGGATCGTATACAAGACCAAACAAGCCTCGAAGACGAAATTACACTCGAAGCTAAAGTACACGATGAAAAGGTAGAAGAAGGAGTACCTTCTGGCATATCCGATGAAGAATTAGCATTTGATCAAACATCTCGTAGAAAATAAAATTAGACGATAACTTAAATAAAAGTTTTATGGTATTTTTTATTGATTCATTTTATGTATTTTTAAGTTGTTTTAATATTATTATAGAAATACATGACAATTAATTTATGTTATTTTATTTATTCATTTTTTATTGATTAAAAGAATTTTAAAAAATCACAAGTGTTCAGGCGCCTAAACAGTGCCCATACGCTTGAACAGTTCTCATGCGCCTGAAATTTCAACGCATAAGCACTGTTAAGGCGCATGGGTGCCCATGCGCCTAAACACATGTAATTTTTAACAAAACCCGAATTGTATCCGGTTTTAGACCCGACCCGACCCTACCCGGGTATACCGGGTAGGGTTTTTATGATGGTGAACCCGACCCGGGTTCGTACCCGGGTACAAAAAAACCCGATTGGGCCCAACCCTGTTTGTACCCGGAACCGGGTACGGCCCAAAACCCGAAATGTGCACCTCTTAATAGAGCACCCATTGGCCATTACTATCTAAATCACAGGTGATAATCCATTAAGCCCAAATATTGATGGGTTTTATTATTTTTTTCCAGCTATTTTATATTATACTAACTAGAATTGAAACCGCGCGTTGCCGTAGGTCTCTTTTAAGTTTGGTTTTAACTGAATTATGATCTGTGCGTTGTTGAATGTTGTTAAAAGATTATTACTGAACATGATAAAAAAGAGAGTTTAAAGATCAACAAACAAAAAAAAATCAACATAAACGGAACTATTAAAATGAGCGAAAAGTACATACAAAAGAAATATAAAAAATTGAAAGAATTTATTAATTTTTAAATAAGGATAACGTTAGGGAAAAAACAATGAATCCTCTAAAAAAGAGAAGTGAGGATAGAACGTGAATGGGTTCTTTCACTTAAATGAGTAAAGACCAATTCTTTTAAGCTTCCATTTGAATAATATATTGACAATTAATAAATTAAAACCCACACTAAATCAACTAAACAAACAAAAAGAGTCGCATAGATGAAAGAAGCAAGATTACTTTAAACAGTTAGACTATAGGTAAAACCCAGTTTATTTTTTCACAACCTTTTGGAGCGGTTTTTATTGAAATATAAAGGTTTCTCTTCAATTATTGGGGCGGTTTAATGGAGTTTTGAGGTTTTTAAGTGGTCAATTTATAAAACCACCAAAACTATTGTTGCCAACATACAAATTACTATATTAAATTGTACAAACCGACATATATATACAAATAATATATAGTATAATTTGCAACTTCTTTATGCATAATGGTATGTATCTTATGTTTAGGGTTTTCTTTAAAAAAATTAATTTTTCACTTCTAACCCAAAGCTTTTAATCTTTTGCAATGTAACCTCACAAATTTTATTTTTATACTTCTAACCCAAAACTTTTCATCTTTTGCAATTAAACACTACAACTTTTTTACTTTGAACTTTGTTCCTTTATCCTTTACATATTTTATAAATTTTCGTTTTATGTTTCGTTCTAAGTTATACAAGCTAACATGATTCAACATTCATGTGTGATTCAACATTTTACGTTTCGCTTCACGTTTCATCTACATTTTGTGAGTTAACAAGACGCATCATGCGTGTGTGGTTCAACGTTTTTACATTTATTTTTCCTGTTTGACAGCTATGTCACAACACACAGGTCCTAGATTGACTTAGTTATACTTTTCTATGTTTTATGTTTCAGCTTAATTTCTTTGCATTAACACACCGCAACTTCAATTTATGGTCGCTGGCAGTGGTGTGACGTTGGTGATGTTTGGCACAATTTTACGCCCCTGTCGCAACGCGAGGGAGCTTAATTTAGTTTAAGCTAAACACAAGTCTTTACATAAAATGCTAAAATAAAATAAAAACATGAATAGACAAAATAAACCCTGTACTTCACGTCAGAGCTTCACCGGACCACCACCGTGGCACCACCGCTCTGCCATCGTCAGAACCCATTGCCGACGTTTTCCTTTATTAGAACATTTTTTTTTCTTTCAGAATTCTTTTTTATTTATAAATTTTGTTTTTTCTTTTAAAATTATTTTCAATATTTAAATATGATCAGATTAATATTCATTAGTGACTAAAGTTCTGAAATTTTGCCATTGATATCATCTTTTAGTATGTTGCTATGGAAATATTCATGTGATTATTTTTCTAAGATTCCTTTGCCATATTTTGTTGGTTTCAAACAAATTTTTGTTATTTTAAATCGGATGTTATGATGTTTGGTAAAAAGTCGACTACTAATGAAATAGATTAGATCAAACTAATTTAGGGATCCTTCACCAATCGATCTACGACTAACTTAAGTGAAAAAGATCATGTAAAGCGAACACGGGCAAACGACTAAAATAAATGAAAAAGATCATGTAAACCGAACACGGGCAAAAGAGGAGGATTTGTTCTCCGCACCTATGCTTCATGTTGAATGAATCCCCCCAAAACTCCCCATCACGAATGAAGTTAGCTCTAGAGATATTTAAGAACATAAGAATGACAATACAATTATTTGAGAATTCAAAAAAATATATATAGAAGAGACCCACATTGAGTCTAATCAATCACATGTGAAAGGATATTAAATACATTTAATCACAATTCACGTATTATTAAAAAAAGTTTTTGTTATCAAAATTTTAAAGCTTTTCACATAAGTCTTTTAAAAAAAGCTTAAATATTTTAACTAACAAGACTCAAAGAACTCATGTCAAACACATAAAATAGACTCAAACTAGAATTTGACAATTCGTTATAAATTTGAAGTTGTCTTTATATTATACTGGAACTCTATGAAAACTTAATTTAGACAAGGTCAAGTAATTAGATTTGAATTACGTGATAAAACTTTGATTATCAATAACACTATTGCAACTTCTAATTTATAACGCTATTTTATATAATCTAAAGGGTCCAAGATCTCGATTATATTGATCGTGGATGCACCACATGGGTGTAATACGATTGATGTTTTGTTGACAACCTATCAATTCGATGGCCCATGTTTGGTATTCCTCTTCGTTGTCATTCTTTATGGTTCATATAAAATCTTCAACCAATATCATTAATTGCCACATTCTCTTTCTTTTATTTATGTCCAGATTAATGTCACATCTTAATATCTTACTATGATATGTATAATAATATTAAATGGTAAAAGATATATATATTATTTCTTAGTTTTTTCAACAGCAATTGCTATTAGAAGGAAAATAATCACAACCTATAAAATGTACACTTCAGGATATTAAATCATTTACCATCAAATTATTCTCTTAAAGACATTTTTTAGAAATATATCATTAAATTATATGCGTTTTGTATAATTTTATTCTTGGTCATTTAATATTTTATTATGTAAACTAGGTTATAAATTCGTGTATTACACGGGATTATATGATAGAAATTTTATATAACTCTATAATGTATATTACTCGGGCTCAATCATTATTCTCGTTCATACTCTGTCTTTCAGTGTGATAACAAAGAAATTTATCAAATTGTCAACCCAAAAAAGCCTAGTAAATAAAAATGAAATTAACAAATATAAACCAATTGATATTATTTTTATACCGGTTGATTTTAAGTAGTCATATCAAAATTAATCTCACAATAATAAAATATATTCAAATAAAACATACCAAAGTTTTAAGAATCTTAAAACTAATCTCTTGACAATCACTATTTTAGTTAAGTAAATATATTCTTAGGAATAGTTAGAACTATTCATTTTGAAAAGATGCACAAATATAATATAACTTGACGATTCAATTAACATAATGTAACCTAATTAGCAATTACAATTATGTCGAACAATCAAAATTATATCAATTTTTCTAAAAACTAATAATGTATGCATGTTTATATGTGTATTTATTATACCTTTTTGATCAACATCCAACAAAACTTTTTGGTCATATGTCAACTATTAATTTTTTATTTTAATAAATACTTTTGATATTTTCAGTATAGTATCTGGTATCAATATTTTTAAAATAAAAAAAATAAAAGAACATGTTAATTAATAAATTGTTTGATATATAAAATTGTATAATTCATTTTTGCTTAAGGCATTCGTAAGTTATAACGGATAAAGTATTATCTTTTGTTTTTCTAATAGCTAAAAATAAGTTAATTAATAGGTATTTATTGATGTAAAACTTGTAAAAAGAATATAAATCGGTTATTAATAATAAATCAATTATAGCTGGAACTCATGCTTACTAACAAATCTTTTTATAAAATAAGAATTTTATTATTATTTTTGACATAGAAATTAAATTTAATTAAATTACCCACCTTTTATTGAAGATTAGTACATAAAAGTGCGATGAAATGTATTTAGTATCAGGACACAAAGTGCAACGAGTACATAAAAGTTTCGACTAATTTTGTAATTATTAAAGTTTGGGGACCATGCAATCAAATTAAACCATAGAGACTATTTATGTAATTTTCTCTTAATTTTAATAAGATATAATTGGCAAGTATATTCAATACGACTATTCAAATACTTATAATTTCTAAAAAGTAATTATTTATTTTGGTACTTGAGGTTTGGGGGCCTTAACTATTTTAGTCCAAATATGATATTTTCATCAAATTGTGACCTATGGTTTTCGTTTAATAACAATAATGGTCCGTGAGGCTAACACCATTCATAAAAGTTGTCAAATCAATGCACGTGCTTCTCATGTGAGGGACAATTATGTTTTTTCAACCTTCTGTAAATTAAAAAAACCTTTTCTTTAACTGTATTTGCTTTTCATCTTATTTTCACCACCACCTTTTTTGTTCTTCCCCACCGACACCATTGTGATATGTACATATGATGCCCCAACTACAATTCGCACCTCCTAGATGTTTGTAATTTTAGCTATGTGCTTTTGAAGCATGGGCTTAGGGCTGTAAAGGAACTGAACGAACATGAACGAGGCCTTGTACGTGTTTGTTCATTAAAAAAATAACTTGTTCATGACCTGTTCATGAACGCTTACCAAACGAGATTTATTGTTCGTGTTCGCTCATTAAAGATATGCATCCGTTCATAAACTGTTCACGAACGAAAACGAACACAAACGAAGGCAAGCGAACGCACACAAATATTCATGAATATTAATGAACACAAAAAATATTTCTTAAAACGAACAAATACAAACCATCATATATTGATTTTATACTTAAAGTCACAAATATTATGTCATTCCCCAAAATATAAATAATTACTTAATATAACATAACTTTTAAATAAACGAACACAAACGACGCTAACAAACACATTATCAAAAGTTCACAAACCAACATGAACGAACACAACCCCTATTCATGTTCGTTCATTTAACTAAATGAACGGAATTTTCTTGTTCATTTATTAAACGAATGAACATAAACGAACTTCCCGCAGAATGCTTCACGAACTGTACGCTAAACGAGCGGTTCATTTACAGCCCTACCTAGGGTGATACTCATGTTTGTAAAAGTTGTAATGTTATCATTCCGGTCTTAGGGGAAAATCAAATACAAGGTTGCTAAAAATAAGATGCTTTAGTTGGTGATTTTTATAAGTTGGATGATGTTTGTCATGTCTTTCTTTATCCAGTCCCTCCACCACTGCAAACCCCAGTTAGATTCAAGCATGCTACACTTTTTAGTTATTGGGGGAACCCAAGTACTCTCTTTCGGTCCCAAGCAGCATCTTGGCTAAGCTCTAATGGGGTTTGACCTTTGGCCTGTTCAAGTGCGTCTCCTCTGCTTCCCCCACGAAAAGCGCTGGTAATCACTATGCCTTGCGTTATATTTTTGCTTTCTTTCCTTACCTTGTGTAGGATTATAGGTTACTTTTTTTAGAAGGTGATGACTCAGGACCGTCCTTATGGATAAGATCTATAGATACCAAAAATAGAATGGGACAGTCATTCAAAAATAAGAAAAAAAAGAAAGGTATCAAGACATCTGTATGACTAAGATGGCCATCTCGCGAATTGGATTCAAACCAATATCAAGCTACTTTTCTTTAGTAGATCTGTCTTCCCTAATCAAGCTTGCTTTCAGGCAAGATCACCCTTTAATAGTTACCCTCCTTGCCATTCAATAGAAAGTTGACTTACACGCCTTACTTGATAGGTGGCTTTAGGGAAAGAGATCCAAGTGACCTTATTTGTTGTAAAGGTCAAGCTTTTGGTTGAATGTTAACTATATAGTGTTATTTTTCTTGATGTAATGGAAATGTATTTCACTCAACATTCACTGCTACTTTTCTTAGTGTAATAGAAATATATTTAACTTGATATAACTATACTAGTGGTTGCAAATACCATTAACCAAACACACATTTAACTTTACATAATTATACTACTGAATGCAATGACCGTTTATCAAACATACAATTTAACTAAACATAACTATACTAGTGCTTGTAATGACCATTTACCAAACATACAGTTTAACTTGACATAACTATACAAGTGCTTGTAATGACCATTTACCAAACATACAATATAACTTAGCATAAGCAAACTTACATATATTGATCCTAAAAGTAATGGTTCCAATGAACATATACCAACCATACATTGTTCAATATAAAACACAATCTAGTAGAAAATAATTCATCCAAAACACAATCCCTAAACACTATGCATTAAACATACCGAACCCTACACTTCACTCCCTATAAAAAACACCTAATTTATGTCCTATGCTGATGTTAAAACAACTTTCAAGTTGTAACCTCTTTTGTTATGCCCCTTTTGGTTACAAAGTTTATGTATAACATGCTTACCCTTCTTTGCCATATTCCTTCCGGAACTTATCTTATGCGACAATTCTTTAGTTAACTATTTTCTAGCCTTCTTGGGCCTTCCAATATGGATTTGATGTTTGGGACTTTGGGAGGGAACAGTGAATGACAAGTTGATGGAGTTACATCTCCCTGCTATTGAGTGAGTCCATGGTGTTTTGATTAAACTTTCATCCATGTACTTAGCCAATAGACCTCATCTACCTAAGAATCTGGCATTCCAACCTCAAGTATATTTAGTCTCATATTCAAGTTAACAACTACAACAACCATCAATTACTATTTTCTACAAGAGCAAGTCTTTGAGTTCACATTTATAACACACTGATCATTCAGGGTCTACTAATCATTCTTAATTTCTGCAAAAGAGCAGGTCTTTGACCTTCAACAATAATAGGATTCACACTTGTACTAATCACCCTAATCCTTAACTTGTCAATTTTTATGATAAAGAGTTGTCTCCTAGTGACTTTAACGTAGCTTTTCACCCAAGTTTTAATTTCCTCTTTGTTTTTGAAATACTAACCCACATAAAGTAGAACGGGATCAAGATTCTTGGATTTCTTCTTCTTTATATAATTTTTTTCACAACAGTATTTTGTAAATCTTCTTCATATGTTCCACTATTAAAGTCATCTAGATCAAATTCCCCTTCCTCATCAACTTCAAGTTCTCTCTTATCATCATCATTCAAACCCTATCAACATTAACTTTGTATGACCTAAAGTCAACATCTACATGTTTAACCAAGTTATCTGTATCATGCAAAAAATCTTCACACAAATCTACATCATCATCACCTTCATTCTGATTTGCATCATCATCATCATCTTCATTCTGACTTGCATCAATCATCACCTTCATTTTGACCTGCATCAATCATCAGCTTCGTTCTAACATCCTCATATTTTTACATAATATCATCATTTTGATCTTTTACACCTTATTCCATGCCAAAGATGTATTCAATATAAAAATTTCATCCAGATTCTGCATAATATGACTTTCATCTTCATTGTGCACATTCACATTTGAACACTACTCTGATGCATATTAACATTTGAACCCTTATTTTGCATATTGGCATTTGAACACTCACTTTGATATAGCAATACATTTGAACCCTCCCTCTGCACATTCACATTTGAACACACATTTTGGTTTGAACCATCATTCTAGAAATTCATACTTGAACACTCACTCTAACGCACATTAGCGTGTGAACCCTCACCCTACACATTCATATTTGAACCCACATTCTGGATTGAACCATTATCCTAATATAAGCCATCATTATGCATATTCACATTTAAATTACAACATGTAGTGTTCCACAAGCTTTACTTAATGGTTTCAATGTAGATGGTTAAGGCTGTAGAGGAGGCTCAACAGGAGGTTCTAATTCTTAAATTTTTACTTTTTAAGAAGACTCGTGAAAGACATTCAACCTTAATACCCAGTGCTCTATCTATTCCTTAATGATTACAACATAGAAAAGACATCTCGACTAGTTCCTTGTGCTTTAATACCAAAATCTACATTCAAAATCAAGAACTTTATAATGATACAACATTATTTGATCCTTTGGATAAACCTAGTATTGGACCATAACCTTGACCTCCAAAACAGAGAACTCATCAGTGTTAATCATGTCAACATAGCTAATCTTTCCATCCATATATAAGCTGTAGTTGATTTTATGATGTAAAACTTCTCATGAAATATCTTTAAAGTGAATAAAGTAGGATTCTCAACTGTAGTGATAACCTATAAAAATAAAAAAATGAATGCTATTCACATTAACTAGGATTAAGAACTAACTGTAGGTAGCATAAGCATTAAATCTTTCACCTAGAGGTCAAACAAACCAAAACGTAATACGTAGTTACACAATCTTCACTTATTCTATACTATTATTCATTGATTCCCCAACAATCGTTTAGGAGTGGAAGGGTTGAAAGTTGTTAAAAGATGATCAAATAGACTGGGAAAGGATATTTTTTTTATTTTATAGAAGGTTGGAAAAGACATATATGCACTTCACATAAGGGGTAAATGCTTTGATTTAATAGATTTTATGAATGGTGTTAGCCTTAGGGACCATAATAGTTATAAACCAAAACCACAGGTCATGATTTGATAAAAAAATCTTTTTTGGTCTAAAATACTTAAAGCACTCAAATCTCAAGGACCAAATTTTTTTTAAAACATATGTTTGCAAATAAAGTGGTTAAACATACAATTCTTTAGACTGAGATATTACCTTTTATTGGAAAAAGAGTCATTTGTACCTATCAAGGGTGGTAGCACCTATTTGCATATATCATATATGAAAGTTGGAAAACATACCAATGAAAATTTTCGAGGATAGTAAAAATTATATGGTTTATTAGCTCAAATTTGGTTTAACAACTTTATTTTTTATTATCTTGTAACAAATGCAATATCAACTATTGCTAAAATTAATTTATTCTATAAGTCTTCTCTAAAATGTTCTATTAAAATCACCAAAGCTTTTTATATCCTTATAAAGACACTCAACTTTTGCTAGACGTTCCAATCCTATGTATTAACTTTATAAAGTTAAAGTTCTTAAATTTAAGGTAGGCAAATAAGGCATATTTAAATTTTGGTTATTATGTAGTGATTATTTTTGTCCAATTTAACTTAGATTTAACAATTATAGAACTTTTTTATTAAGTTAAGATTTTTTTTTCATTATTACCACCTAATTTAAATAAATCAAAATTATCTTTTCCATAATTAGTAACCAAAATGCATATATATATTTCATTGCCAAACTTAATTTAAAAAATATGTAACATTTATAATATATTATAGAGTATTGGCACACGTAGTGAAAATTAAGTGACTTTGTAGAGACAAGAAAAGTTTAAGGCACTTTATTGAACACATAAAAAAGGTTTATATCGTCTGAAGTTTGCCTAATTATTTTATTATACTTATAAGGAATGACATACACTTGCATATGCTAGAAAGGTTTTGAAAAACAAGATTTTTAAAAAATAAGAAAAATGAATTTATTAAACTTTTAGACCTAAATAATGAAATATAATTTTTATTGATAATTACTATTTAGTAAGTTTGTGTTCAACTATGTGAATCTTTGTAATGAACTAAGCGTGTTTAAACCAAAGTTAAGATGACTAAGATATAACGTTCAAAGATAGGTGTTTGAAACTATTAGAGCTGCTAGAAATAAGTATGACGATTGTTAAGGTGTGTTAAAGTGTGCCTACTACTCATGCACGACTTTTTAAACCATAAATTAAATTATCGTGAAGTGTAACCTGCTGTCGATATAGAACGTGAACTAGGGTGGTTGGTGCGTGCGATTGCTACCGAAGCACAACCGAGAGCGCGACTTCCTACACATGGGCTGCAACAAAACCATGAGTGAGGGGTGTAAATCCATAAAGGCTGGATAGTTGCATGAGGTTGTCTAACTTATGACACCTACTCAAGTTGTCCGACAAGTACACACGCTAGTGGTCTCTAGTTTTTGCATCTCATCCGATATGCTATACCACACATGCACAACACTTACACCTACTACACAATTTCAATTATGCAATGAAATATGGGGTAAATTTGATGTTAAATTGATTAAATATGGTGTTAATGTAAGTACATTGGAATACCGTTACTCTAATGTTTATTGTTTGTCTTAGGTTTTATGCGAGAAATGAAGAATTGAAGGAAGTTGAGGGACCATTTCTTTAATGTTTATTTGTTTATCTCAGATTTTACAAATTTTGACCATATTTAAGTGGGGATTCTAGGGTTTCATCATTATATCTTTCCCTTAGAGGATTTTGGGTGCTTTTGGCTATTTTGGAGCTCTTAGAATCAAGATCTAATCATGGCCCTTTTATGATTTCTTCTATGAATTCAAGTTTTGATGATCATTCCATGATGTTGTCAAACTGAATTCATTCATGATAATTGTCGAGTGTAGGGTTAGTGAACTAGTGTGTGATTCTAGTGTTCTACCTATTCTTTGATATTAATGTTTGTAATTATTCAGTTACGAATATTTATGAGTTTGATTTCATATTACTAAAAAATTTTGCTTTAATTTTAATTATAAAACCTTTTAGTTGTCGGTCTTCTTGCATTGGTGATTCTTGGTTTTATGATTGAATGTTTAGGTTAAACTGGTAGCTAATGAATTAATATCTCATCATACTTAGAAGTATAGTTCTACCAATATGTGCACTTCTATGTGAATTCAAAGTGGTAGTTACTAGGTTATTCCTTGGGTGAACTAGACTAAACCCGAGTGTGATCTATTTTCTCCTAATCGTTTACAATCTAAATGTAATTTCAGTTTTAGTTTTCTCAAAACAACTACCAGATCATTTTACAGTCTAGTGATAATAATTAATCAAATTATTTTAATGAATTAAATTTTTATTCAACACCGACCACTAATTCTTTATGGTTTGTGGTAGGCCTGTGAAAGAAACGGTTCCATACCCGTAGAACTGCCTTACCCTGTCTGACCGAACCGAAGAGAACGTTTTCTTAGGTGAGTGGGTTGGTTTGCGGGTCATTAAAATTCATAATTCACATTCCGGGTATGGTCAGTTCTAGACCGGTAAAAACCCTTACATAATTGACATACCTGATTGCATAGAATAATAAAAACTTTATAAACAAAAACCTTCATCTGGTTGGTGTGTAACGAAGGAGAAAAGAATGCTTTCTTTAATGTGTGTACTGAAGAAGAAAGATAATATAATAAAGTAAAACTAATATTCAGATACTTTATTTATTAAACTAATAAATTTTTGAAAAATATAAAGGTGAAAAGTCATTTTACTTGGAGTCTACTGCTCCTCTAACATATTATTTAAATATTAGTTTATTCTTTTTAACTATAACACTTAACTAAATTCATACACAACAATCCGTTACATCTGATATCTTCTTCCCTTCTTTAGTTCTCTCCACTGTAAACTTTACATAGCTTTTCGTTGTGTGTAGCTTCCATCAATGTCAGTTAAAGTTCAAACTCGTATTTGAACCCAAAATAGATACATGTACATGGCATGGAACAACCCCCTTAGTAAGTTTGTAGCCTACTTGTTTGAATCTTTATGGAACCTTCGAGACCTTGAATCATACCCATCAATCCCGTATATTAATTCCAAACCAACAAGATTTACAAGGTTCTAGTTTCAGGTATACTTTTGTTGCGGTTTCCCGGTCGGGTCGGTTCCTGGCAACTCTTACGGGTAAAACCGGATTGTTCACCCCTAGTTGGACTTGGCGGGGATTCGATGTGCTTGGTGTTTAATTATTTTATTATTATTAGTTTTCATTTAATTATTCATAGTTAACAATTTTTTTGTGTTTGTTTTACTTTGTTACGCTGGGTGGGTTATTATGCGCAGGATTGACAAGCATGCATGCGTACGAGGTTTTTGGGGAAGACTTCTCCATTGATTTTTGATGTGGTAATCAAGAGAACTGCAAGGCAAAACCGAATTCTACATCGGCCAAGTCTCTCATCACATCAAATTTCAAAGGAAATCAAACAAACAACACAAGAAATGAGTAAGAGCATTCACAGCCCATTCTCTATATATCTATGAGTGCGTTCTCTATATTATAGAGAATGGTTATAAATGGTTGTTAGTGGATGATAGAGAACATGTTACTGTTTATTTCTATATTTGGTAAAACACTGTTCATCTTTATTAATTTTTTAATATTTATTGAAAGTGGTTGTGAGTGGAGGAGATAGAAAATGTAATAATAAATGTATAAAAAATATTATTTAATTGAGAAGAAGAGAGAAAAATAGTAATTTTTAATATAATTATAAAGATAAAAAATAAAAAATGGATTGTGAATGCTCTAACCAATATCAAAACCTTTAAAACCAACCACCACAACAACAATTTCTAGGCATGCCACCATCCTTTCTTGGGGTGGACGACCTTCAGCTTTAAAGTCAACTATCTCCCCATCAACAACCACAAAACCAACTACCACCAAATTAGAACCTTCAACAAAACCCAAATCATCCTCTATAAAACTAACCTCCACCCCAAAATCAAAACCAAGCTCCACTTGTCTTTTAAGACTATTACTAGAAAAACTTTTAGCAAAACTCTAATAAAAATATATGGGGTATAAACAATCAGAACCACCCTAATAAGAACTTGAAATACATAAATCAATGGGTTAACGGGGTCATGCAAACACGAATAATATGCATACTGATAATAACAACTATGGAGGTGGTTATGAGAATGATGATGAATATGGATATCAGGGGGTGACTATCCCACCTCAACCGATGGTGGAATAATCAGGGTGGACGATGTGAATCGACTACTCATATCCCATGTTATTAAATTCATTGAAATATTATTAATTCTATAATAAATTGATAAAACTAATCACAACATCTATTACAGTCAAATATTAACTCAAAATAAACTTTCTAATTGTCTTTATCTATTCTAAGTCCAAGTCTTATGGTAAGCATGAAAAAGTCCTCTAAACTGCATTTCCTGAAATTATATGATAAAGTACAAGTCAGCTAAAGAATTAGCAGTTGAGTAAACACAAGTTTTGCACACACGCACACACACACACACTATATATATATATATATATATATATATATATATATATATATATATATATAGATTAAAATGGTTGAAATAACTTAATTCATATAACAATGTCAAGACTTATAATACAATAGTGTAACATAAAAGACAAACTGAATACAATCAAACCTAATGATTGAATTAACTCGGTCCGCAGATGAAGCTTTGTGATTATGTGTGTGAATCCGGTTCAAATCACCACTTGAATAATCATATGACGTGGGTTTGTTAAACCAATAGATCTATCATATTCGTCATGTTTGTATAAATTAATAATTATGTTAACATCTAGTTTATCTAACTATGAACACATCATTGCAAGTAATAATATAATATGTTTTGAATTGAAATTTGAAATAGAATAACAATGAACAATAATGATTGAATAAGTATCACATGATTTCTCCAAATAATAAACACAATAAAATAAACTATGAATACTCACTTGATAGTAAGATATAAGGGGATTGATTAATAGAATGCAAGTATAGACACCAAAAGTTTTCTCACGGTTATCCTAAGGAACGGTGTCCTAAGTTAGAATAATGATTTAAAAACTTAATGTTTGATTAGGGTTTCTAATTGGGATTTAGTTTCAACAAATAGTTTAAATAATGATTTATCTAACTTGATTAAATAAAATAGAATAAATTCGTTTGGTAATTGAACTTGAAAACAATAAATGAACAATTAGTGAATTATTAAAAATAATTAAACATTTGAATTATACTAATGGAGTTTGAATATTAAAGTATGATAAATAAAATAATTTATTTAATAATTAATTATTTAATAACTTGGTCAAAATATTTAATAAAATAATTAATTCTTTAAATGATTTGTAAAATATTGGTTTAAAATAATTTGAAATTTTTTTGTTTGAATTAAAATAATTTTTTATAAATTTTAAAACTTATATATAAATTTTTTATAGTTTAAAACACTTTTAATCTTTTTAGGAAAATGATAAAAATGTGAAATTTAGATTTTTACAAATTTTAGAAATTTAAATTATAATTTTTGAAATGAATTTGATTGAAAAATTCATTTTTATATTAATCAAATATTGTATTAACAATTTTTTGTAATTAACATACAAAAAAAACAAGATGAAGGGGATGCCCTAGGTCGAACTTAGGTCCTTTATGTTTGAATGGTGCGACTTAACCAGAGGGCCAAAGCTAAGATTTGGTTTAAATTCCAATGGAAATACATTTAAAAATGATAAAGTTTTAATCCCAATTCGCACAAACCCTAATTCCATTTTGAAATAAACATGGTGCTTTGATTCCCCATGTGAACCGATTGTGTGAGTGTGTAATTTACCTGAATTGACGTTTGATTCCATGTTAATAGGAACATATATGGCCCCGACAGGGATGAATCAGATTCGTGATGATAATAGTCCAACTACTAGCGTGATAAAGCTTTATTAGATGGTGATGACATTTGGCCCTTGATCAATTGTTTGTTAAAATTCTCAGAATGTAGAGTTAGATATAATTGCATGTTTGATAGAAGGCGGTAATCGTTTATGGTGTCTGAGTGTCATTTGTATGCAATTGAAGTTGTAGAAAGGTTAACAGGCTCATATAGAGTGTTTGGCCCTACTTAAATAGGTCCAATTTGGTCTATTTCTTATTGATCAAGTTAGGAGTATTGATTCAAAAGTTTTGGTTTGATTTGGGAATGATCCGCCCGTTTATTGCCTCAAGTGATGTTAAAATCATTGTTACTATGTTCACATATGCATTTCAAATCAACAATTGAATCATTCGATTAAAATTTGAAGTCGAAACATATATGAGTTTGAATTTGGGGATGTTGCCTTGGATTGAAAGGTTTAACAACTTGATTAATTGAATTAAAAGGGGTTATGGGTTCGAATCACACAACCGAGACTCAAGGGACAGTTTAATTAGGTTAAAATCAAGGTTTTGGAGTGGTTTGGTGCTTGCCAGAGGGCCCTCGGGGGTTAGTCGAAGAAGGGTAGTCAACGAGGGTTTTGGATTGGTTTTAAACAAGTTACATCTTTGGTCTTTATAGTTTTAAAGGTTATTTTATGTTCAAACTTTTATATTAAGTTTTTAAAAATTACATTTTGAATCTTGAACTTTATAATTCCAAATTTTAAATATATAAATCAAATTTCTTTTTTATACAACTTAATAAATTTTGTAAATCTTGTAAAACTTTGTATTTTAATAATTAAATAATCAAATCTCATAATTAATTGTTAAAATTTGATAAATATGTAAAAATTCATTTTATAAATCATAATTTTTTTATAGTTTGAATAAATGATTTTATAAATGTATTTGAATACCAAAATGAATAAAATGACCTTAAAGGGTTCGGGTTTACAATCCGAAATGAGTCAATTATGATAGTGATAACTATGGTAACTAAGGTCAAGAGTGGAATAATAATGGAGATCGAGATAATGGTCAGAATTACAATAACTGAAGGAATAATCTAGAATAGATGGGAACCACCTCCAATTGTTCAAAAAAGGGCGCATACTGTAATAATCAAAACCAGAATAACTGAATAGCCCCTCAGGCTTAGGTAGAAGGAGTTGCTAACCATTTTAGACTTGCTAAATCTGAAAAAGAACCATATTCCCCAAATCAAAACTTGAGAGATTTTTTTTTTCAAACCGACTGAGTTTGACGTTACAACAACACTATTGGGGTAACCATTTCACTTAAATAAGGTGAGGTTAAGGGTAGTCTAGCTAATCTTAAGGGATATGACAAAACAATGGTTTCTTAATTTCAGACAATAGTATTCATACTTGGCAAGAGATGCAACAAGATTTCTTGGATGGACATTACTTCATTAGAAAGACCAGTAACTCAAGAGAAGCCATTCTGTCTTTTCAAAATCAAGTGAATGAGTAATTTCATAAAGCTTTCACTAATTTTAAAAATCCAATTCATTTATGTCGACATCATGGAATAAAGAGGTGGGGGTGATTAAGGCCTTTTTGGATGGATTGACAAAGATGAAAGAAAGTACCAATTTTCCCCAAGCAATGGTAATTTCCGCTCAAACATGAAGATGATGACTGAGAATTATTGGAACGAATAAGAATATATAAGCTCAAGCTTCCATAAGTAGAAGATCTAAATCTACACCTATAAGATTATTTATAGACTATGAAACCAAGGAAAGATTTGTAATACTAGGATGAAAAATGGAATAGATGGACCAGTTAGGTGGGAAAGAAGTTACTTCAACCGGTTATGATGTGTGCAGGACCGTTGAAGGAGGAACCGATTTATGATGAAACAAAGAACATAAGTAAAGAACAAGAACAAGATAATATGGTTTTCAAGAATGTTGTATATTTCACTCAAGTTCTTACAAAGTGTTACAAAGCTTATCATTTAAAGTTGCAAGTACTTGAGATACTTTATACTACATCCTACAACCTGCCATACTTTGAAGGCCAGCTGGAAATACTAATCTAGATAACAAGATTAATATAGAGTCAAAAGGTAGATTGCCTTTTGACTAGTGACTATGACATGCCATAGCTCACATCCTAATATATTACAAAAAGGATAAAAGTAAAAGAGTAGAAAGTTACAGACATAAGACCTTAATCTACTGTTTGACAAAAGTAAGAACTTTTCACTAACTCATATAATTTGGTGAGTGTTCAAAGATGGCAGCGAAAAGTGGTTTAGCTTTTGTCAAAAGGTGATTTAGAAAAAGAATGTCTTCTCTGTCTTTGGAAGAAATTAGTCTTTGGCTTTAGAAGACTTTGTCTTTGAAGCTTCCGAAGACATCATCTTTGGCTTCGAAAGATTTGGTATTTTGGTTTTGGAAGATTTGATACTTAGTATAATTCACTGAGTTATATCAAATCTTTCGAAGTAACTTCCTTGTAATTCATATGTTCAATGCTGAGAGCTCTTTGGTTGCATCAGCCTCTAAGTGTGATCCTTACAAACTCCCCCTAGGCTGATGCTACCAAAACTGAAGGAGATATTTGAAGCTTGATTTTCATCTGTTGACAGTTCTCAAAAGAATCAAGACCATTCCCTTTTTCATCAGTTGGTCAAGATTCCTCAGACTTTCAAAGTATCTCTTCATGTCATAGAGATCGTGCAGAGGGAGGTCAAGTATGTTTTGCAAAAAGTACATATCTTGAACCCCTTGATCTCTAGTGACATACCATCTGTCTGGGTTAGTGGCAAACACTCAAGACATAATGGGTCTCTTAGCAGCAAAAGGCTCTACTTAAATGAGAGTTAGATGAGCAGCCTCTTCTTGACCACCCTCAAGATGTTCTGACCCATCCTGAGATGCAGAGGTGGATGCATTGGATCTTTGTTTTCTTCTTGTCCCTTTTGTTGGCCATCCTTTTTCTCTTTCTATACTTTAACTGAGAAGGCTGGCCTTGAGTACCAGATGATTTTTGTTTGTCCTTCTCAGTGGGGTCCTTTTCCTTTACAGATTCAGAAGGAGAGGGATCAAGACCTTGTTGTGGATCAGAAGATGAAACTGGCTGTGATGCAGCACTAGGTCTAGGTTGTATTGTCTCTTAGGGTTCAACCTTGACCTTGCACCTAACTTGGAGGAGAATGCAAGTCAACTAGCTCACCCCTTTTGATCTTCTGCTTGATCACTCTAATGTGCTCATCCATAGTGGATAGAGACATTGGACCAAGTCTCCTTCCAAAGAATCCATTCAAAAAGCTCACCATCTTTTGCCAGTCAGTAGACTTCTTCTAATTGGTGCTGATGGTGGCTCTTGACTTTGCAACCTCTTCCCTCATCTTCCTCTTAGTAGTTTTTTGCTTTTTTAGCACTTCTTGCTCAAGCTGCTTGAGGTATTCAAACTTAATGTATTCATAAGATAGGGGAAGTAGGTCTACAGCCTAATAGAGGCCTGTGGCACTTAGTTAGGTTATTATATTTTGTCTATCTTGTTCTCTACCTACCTGAGTTTCTTGCTCAGTAGCCACAGCCTCTGCCTCAAGGCTTTCTTGAACTGTGGAAAGGGTAGGAGCTTTCTAGAGTCTTTTTCTTCTCCTTTCTTCTTTGATTTTGAGGGAGCGATTCTGCATCCTCACCTTCCCTCGTCTTATTTGACAATTCCATGTAAGCCAGGTCATTCAGTTCATCCAAGGGGAGAGAGACGAGTTCATTAACATTGTAGTTCTTAGACCCTAGATAGTTTAGCCTGGCTGCCCTCAACTTATATTCTTGAGTGATTGGCCTTGGGGCAGCCCTGATAGTAGCTTCTATAAAGCCAGGGGTCCCACTTGAACTCTCTCCCCTTTCCTTTCTCTTCCTCTCTCTCTCTTCTCCTCCTTAATCTCCTTAGAGGTCATTTTCCTCTTCCCTTTGTCAGTCACTGGCCTATGTGACTCAGGGTGGAGAGAGCTTTGGCCTTCATTGCTTGGTGTTGGACTTGAGCTCTGGCCAAAGAGAGGCTGTGAGACACCTTCACCGGTTGGTGCCTGACTAAGGGTGATGGGTGTTAAAGCAGCTCATGTCTTAAGGTTCACAGGTTCAACTAGTAGGCCTTTAGCCAAGGATTCCTCTTCAAAGCTAATCTTAGGGTCCACCTCAGCATCCAGTTGACCAATAGTCTTGTCTGCTAGCCTCTGTCTATATAGTTTGGATCTCTTCTTGAACACTTCAAACACCATTTCTTGAATTCTCTCAACTAGCCTTACAACTTACCTGGATTGACTTAGGTTGGCAAGAGGCAGGTCAACTAGAGAGAAGCTTTCATAGTATCTCAGGTTATGAAAGTTAAAGACTTCTTGTTGTCCCTGAGACCTCCTATCAGCATCATACCTCAATCCCACTATTAGATTTTTAGCAGGGTAGGATGGGGTTGACATTGCCCTTGGTATACCCTACTCAAACAAGCTTTGAATTAGTGAATCCACATCAATGTGGGCCTGAGGAGGTTGTTGAGTATGGACAACTACAAGTGAGGATGGTGACTCCTCTATGTCTATACTCTGGGCAGAACTCCCAGGTTCTATTATTGTAGGTAGGACTTTCTCCCTATTTTTGGTAGCATCACCCTCTTGCATAGGGGAGCTAAGGGTTAGGTCCACCACATCCATAGGTTCTTGTGGACCTGGTTGAGTTTGCCCGATAGGTCTTTTAGCTAACTTGCCCTTGAGATCGGTGATCTCAAGTTGCTGGTCACTGATCTGCCTTTGTAAGGTAGCCACCTGAAATTCCAGGTGAATTACCTTAGAAACTAAATAGGTGCATGTTTTTGACAATTGTTGCACCTTTAGTTACAAACGCCCCTCATCTTCATCAGAAGAATCATGGGAGGATGAGAGAGTAGGACCAAACTCTTCTTCCTTATCACCAGCTTGGGTTTTTTGGCTGCTGGATTTCCCCTGCACACTGATAGCTCCAGGAGAAGTGTTAATGGGCTGGGTTGCCATGGTTGAGGTCTTAATGATGTAATCACTTGCAAAAGTGAGAGCCTCTTCCATATGGGCCTCTTGAACATGTTCAGGGAGGTCCACCTCATTTGTGGGTAGATAATGTGGCTAGATATGGGTGATTCAGGAGCACTCATCTCTCTTAGAGCAGGGGTGGAGAAGAGAGACTCATGGTACTCAATAAAGCCCATATCCTCATCATCATAGAGTTAGAGGTCAGGGATGGTTTGATTTATGTCTAACGGTTGGGGATGGTAGCTTTCCCCTAAAGGTTGATAACTTGAGATTTGAGACTCAGAGTGATGGCTCAAGGCTAGGGTAATGAGCTCATCAGGCTGAGCATGAGGAACCTCAGTACTAGTCAAAGAAATAATGGGAGTGGTCTGCTCCTTAGGAGAAGTGGGAGCTCTTGTTTCCACTTCCTCCTACATGCGTAGTAATATGGGGGCCTGCTCAATATGACTAGACCGAGCAGGGGTTCATTTGGATTTTTTGATGTAGGTGATGGTGATTTGTGGCTGTGTGGGTGGTGCGGATGTAGAAGGTGTGGGTTCAACACTGGCTGGTGCTGCCAAGTTGTCACCTTTAGCAATGAGCTCTAACATTTTTAGGACTAGGGCTGTTTCTACCCCTGAGAAGCCAACAATGTACTTTCTCATTGTTTTGAAGATGCCGGGCTTCATCTATCCAAGTTTAATAGTATTACCTGTTCCCCTTAACTGTGAGCCCAGTTCACAATCAAGAATGTGTTAAACATATCTAGGGAACATGTAGTATTCTAAGGAGTCCAAGTTAGCAAACAGGTTTGTATAAACAAACTGGGAGTACTTGAACTTGACCCTTGAACCATCCCATGGGACTATGTAGGATAAGTCCTTAGAAATTTGGTCCTAACCTCCATGTTTGTTAGATAGCGAGTGGATTACCAAATGGAGAAGGTACTTCTATTGAGAGGAAACCTTACCTTTCTTGAAGATTCTGTCAGAGTAGTCTCCTTCATAGCCCATCTACCGGAATGAGTTGTTTACAATAGGTTTTGGTAAGGACAACTCGCCTGCTGCATCATCCAACCTCAGATGAGACTTGATGATGGCTGGTGTGATGAAAATTGTCATCCCCTGCACTATGGCAAACAGTGCCTTCTCGCCGTCCAAGATGACCTCTTGGCAGGTCCTCCAGAACTCTAGGAGTTGATCTTCAAACAATGAAGGGTATATAGTGAGGGCGGTGAGGTAGTTTGAAAGAGATAAGAAGCGGCAAACATCTGAGAAACCTGGAACTTTCTCAGATGATAAGAGAGAAACTTGATTGTGTTTCCTGTGTAGAAGCATGGAAAAATTTGGTTGGTTTCGGGGATCAGGGTTGGCCATTTTGAGTAGCTTAGAAATGAAGAAAGCTAAGAACAAAGTCGGTTTATGGGTGAATTTAGGGTTTGAACTTTGCAGATGAAGAGGAAGGTGAAAGAGGGGGAACCGTTGTACGAATATATATATGGTAAGGATTTGAGAAAAAGTTAATGCAAAAGGATAAACTTTGAAATCTGGATGTCGGTCCCACCTCTGAAAAGGTGCCCAAAAAGGTAGTTTTCTTGGAACTCTAAAATCTTCCGAAGTTAATTTGTCTTCGAAAGGTTTGAGAAAAATTTCCGAAGCCAATTTGACTTAGGAAGATGTTTATTAGCTTTACAAGAATTTGATTCAGAAGAAAATAAATACTTAGAGTATTTTTACTTCTTAGACAAATTTTGCTTCGGTAGATATCAAATACCAGAAATTTTATTCAAAGGGAGAATAAAGCTTTTGAGACTTAATTGCTTTCGAAAAAAAATATTCCTTCAAGACATATAAGTACTTAGTGATAGATTTAAGATTTGGAAGATATATCAGAATTTTTTCCGAAGGTAAATTTCTCAGAAGTAGTTATTTGTTTTGAACACGTAATTTTCTTCCGAAGACAACTTGATGTCTTCCGAAAGAAAACATATCTAGAATTCTCAAAATTCTAAGGAGTATCATTTTGAAAAGTTTCTTTCAAAGTAAACTAGGCTTATATAGCTGATGATATAGACAACTTAAGACACACATATTTGAAAAGATAATCTTGAATTTAGTTTAAGAAAAATCTACTCAAAGTTGATCATCCTAATAGCTGATACAAGATACTTAATTCTCTATCAAAAGTTTTTGTGAACAGATCAACGTATTGTTCATTTGTGTTAACTTTTATCAATCCGTTTTCAAAATTATCTATTATCAAATGATACCTGATGTTGATACGCTTTGTTTTTGAGTGCAGCATAGGATTCTTTGTAATAGAGATAGCACTGTTGTTGTCTGTATGGATGAGAGTCTTTTTGAAGTTGAATCCATAGTCCAGCATCTGATTCTAAATCCAAAGCACTTGAGCACAGTAGCTTGCAACAATAATGTATTTGGCTTCATCAGTTGATATAGACACACATGATTGTTTTTTGCATTGCCATGATACTATCCTTCCACCAAGGAATTGACATCCCCAGATGTAGACTTTGCAGTCATGTTGCAGCCACCATAGTCGCTATCTGTATAGGCATACAAATTGAAGTCAGAATTCTTTGGATACCAAAGGCCTAGTGTAGGAGCACCTTTGAGATATCTAATAATCATTTTGACAGCAACCAGGTGTGACATCTTGAGGTGGCTTGATATCATGCATAAATACATGTAGCAAACATGATATCAGACCTGCTGGCTGTGAGGTACATAAGAGACCCAATCATAGCTAGGTAGAGATGTTCATCAACACATTCCCACTCAAGATCAGGTCCTAAGGAGTGGTTTCTAGCTATGGGTGTCTTAGCAACCTTGCACTCAGTCAGATGAAATCGGGTAAGTATGTCTTGCACATACTTTGACTGGTTTATGAAGATGCCATTGTCAACCTGCTTCACTTGAATTCCTAGAAAGAAATTAATTTCCCCTATGGCACGCATTTCAAATCTATTCTTCATCATCTTCTCAAAGTCTTTGCAGAGCTTCAAATTAGTTGATGACAAAAACTTAAACCATCATCAAGTCATTTCCTGTTCCTTTAATGAAGAGTGTTCTATCAATAGTACCCCTCTTGTATCCATGCTGACAGAGGTACTGAGATAATGTCTCATACCACTTTCTTGGAGCTTGATACAACCCATAGAAGGCTTTGTCAAGCTTGCAGACATAATCAGGATGATCTAGGTCTGCAAAGCTAGGTGGTTGTTTGATATACACTTTCTCATCAATCACCCCATATAAGAAGGCACACTTGACATCAAGTTGGTAGACCTTGAAATCCTTGGATGTAGTAAAAGCAAGGAATATCCGAACAGCTTCAAGTATTGCTACAGGAGCAAAAACATCTGTGTAGTCAATCCCTTCTTCTTGTGTATGCCCTTGAACAACTATTCTTGCATTATTCTTGATGACAAGTCCTCTATCATCTTTCTTATTCCTGAATACCCACTTGGTACCTATAGTAGTCTTCCCTTGAGGAATAGGACATATGTTCCAAACCTTTTTTCTTTTGAATTAAAGCAGCTCCTCCTGCATTGCTTCAACATAACTTCCATCCTTCAGAGCCTCATCAATCTTCTTAGGCTCAATAAGGGACAAGAAGCAAGAGTGAAGACAAACATTTTTGTCATGGGTTTGTCCTCTTGTTCTCACCCTTGTCTCGAAATTTCCAATGATGTTTGTGGTAGGATGTGACTTATGGATTCTCAGTTGAGGAATCACAACAAGTTGGGTGGACAGATCTAAATTGGTGAAATTCAGATCTGGTGATTGAGTGTCATCCACAACATCAACACACTTATCAAGAGAAGTTTGATCCAATGAGTATGTCATATCATTAATGTTGTCTTCTATGGAGTGGTTATCGGTATCAAGAAATTCTTGATCACTATCACCACATCCATCTCCTCCTACATTGTAAACTCCTTCATTTAAGTTTTGTGCCTCTGTACTGGAATTTACATGCATCTTAGATGTATCAACTAAAGCGTTTTTTATGGTTGTGCTGACAGAAATTCCAACTGTAGGGCTAGTTATCACTGGAGTTGAAGTAGTTTGATCACTTGGTCTTCTCAGCTCAAATCTTGGATCAGAATCTCCTGTTGATAAGCTACCTATAGATCCTGAAACATCTTCACAAGATTTGTTAAAACAGTTAATAACTAAATCAAGATCAAATAATCAATCAGGACTAGTACCTTTCATACTGGGTGTGTTCTCATTGAAGGTCACATTGGCCGACTCCTCAACTACTCTAGTTCTGAGATTGTATACTCTATAAACCTTATCTTGGGAAGAGTATCCAATAAAATGTCCATCATCTGATTTCTTAACAAATTTGGCTATCTACTCCTTGGTATTCAAGATGGTGAAAGGACATCCAAATGATCTTAAAAAACTAATAAAAGGTCTCCTTTTATGCCAAAGTTCATAAGGAGTCTTACCATGAGTTTTGACTAATAAAACTCTATTCTTCACATAGCAGGCAGTGTTAACTGCCTCTGTCCAGAAGATGATAGGCAGTTTAGAGTCAGATAACATGGTTCTTGCAGCTTTAATAAGTGTAATGTTTCTCCTTTTAGCAACACCATTTTGCTAAGGAGTCTTGGGAGCACTATATTGTCTTGTAATACCTTTCTGATCACAAAATGTATCAAGGATTTAGTTTTCGAATTTAGTTCCAAGATCACATTTTATGATTTTGACCTTGTGATCACATTGATTCTCAATTTTCAGAATGAAGCTTTTCAAGATCTCAGGGGTCTCATCCTTAGTTATAAGAAAGAAGACCCAAGTGTATCTTATGAAGTCATCTATGATCACTAAACAAATGAGGTCCTTCCTAGACTCATTACACTAGTGGGGCAAAGAGATTCATATATAACAAGTGTAGGGGAGTAGTGATGGAGTTCCTTTCCTTTGGCTTGTGAGACACTTTGTGTTGCTTCCCTTTCAGACATGTAACACAATAGTTATCACTTGTAAACTCTTTCTTTAGCATTCCAGTTATCAAATTATTCTTAATTAATTTATTCATGTTTTTAAAGTTTACATGGCATATTCTTTTATGCCAAAGGAAAAATTCATCACTATTGGCTTTAGATAGAAACCAAGAAACTTCTCCTAAAGGGGATATTTCCTGCATATCCATCTTGTATATGTTCCTTTTCCTGTGGGCTCTAAGCAGGATATGCTTTTGAGGAATAACCACCCCGGGCTTGAGAACAATGCACTCATGCTTAGTAAAGAGCATGTTATGTCTCTGGTCACAAAATTAGGATACACTCAAGAGATTGTACCCAAGCTCTTTAACAAAATTTACCTTCTCAATACTGAGCTTACCATTTGTGACCCTGCTCCTTCTAGTAATGTAACCACCTGATTCTCTTCCAAAAGCAACTGGCCCTCCATCAATTTTCTCAAAGTTTTAAAGCAAAGAGCCATTACCTGTCATGTGCCTGGAATAACCACTGTCAATGATCCATACATTCTCTTTGATCTATAGTTGTTCCTGCACATAAAGAGATGGTTAGTTATATTTAGAAACCTAAGCCTCATTGGTCTTGGGCTTGTCAAAGTGTACTGAAGATAATGCAATAGCAAATGATCCTATATGCAAACTCTGAGGATCATTTGCTGTTGTTATGAAGAACTTTTATTCATATGGCCTTCCTTCATTTTTCACACCATCTTTGGAAGACTAGACTTGGCCTTCAATACTTCAAAAGTTTTGATGACTTCGGAAGTTTTGGAGACTGGACCTTTGGAAGCTTTTGCATCCACTGCAGCAGACTTCATTACTTCGAAAGCATTCCTTTCTTCCGAGACCAAATTTTCTTCCGAAGGTAAGTTTTCACTTATCTTCTTCTTCACTTTGGAGCTTCCAAAAGGAAGAGATTCTCCTTCTGAAGTTATCTTCTTCTTCTCCTTCTTAGAAGTTTTCTTCTTGGTCATATGGATAGTACTTTTGGCATTGTAGATGCAGTCCTTAGCAAAGTGAGAAATACTACCACACATGATGCATTCAACGTGCATACTTCTGAGAATATTCTTTTGAGTAGAAGATTGAGCTTGATCTCTTTCCACTTCCTTCTTCATCTTCTCAGATGATGTAGCAGGCTTCTTAGGGTAAGGCTTGCTCTTGGAACTAGATGGTTCAGGCTGTGCAACAGTGGTGCACATTTGATCAGTCTTCTTTTCTTGACCAGGATGAGTTGGACATGAACTAGGACTCTTGGTACTAGAGTCTATGGTTGGGTTTTCAGTCTTCACTATTTCAAATCCAGTAGAGATAAAAACTTGCTTTTGCTTGGAGTTGAAAGTAACCTTGATCTCTTGGGCTTTCTTTGATTTTCTTTTGGCTGCCCTTATCAAGTTCTTCCTTTTAGACTTGGTCATCCCTGGTTCCTTCTTCTCTCCATGAGAATAGTGACCCTTCTTAGGATAACCCTTATCACTCACTTCAGGTTCATCCTTCACTATCTACTCTACATCTTTATCCTTCTCTTGAATAGGACAAATAGGAGATAGCTCATCTTGACAAGTTTCACACCTTAGAGATCTTACATATAATAGTATGTGTGGAGGATCTATCTCACTTGACCCTAGTCCCTCCCTGTTCTGATAACAAATCTTTACATGAAAGGATGAGGATATTCTGTTCTTAAAGGTTTCCTCTTCAAGAACATATTTTCCTGCCTTGGCTTTGCTGATCAACATTCATTTAACTTGGTAATGAGATCTTTGATTTGAGTCTTGTAGTTTTTATGCTAATGCTTAAGAGTAGAAACGGTTTTCTCTAAATCTTCAATTTTAAGTTTATAATAATTTTCTACTCTTTTAAAGTTAGCTTTTAAAATGTTTAAGGACTCAAGATCAGATGTCACTTCCAAGTTGTAGGACCTGTACATGTTAACTTTAGTAATGCATTTAGGAGTACAAAGATGTTCTAATACCTTGGCTTCTTCATGATCAGCCATCAATGCTTGGTAGGGAGAAGCATCTTCTACTTGAAAGCTCCTCTCAAAGCCTCCGTCTTCAACAGCAACATCAACATGTTATTATGGTTGGCTTTCCTTCTCAGTTCTGGGAGCTGCACCAATGTAGTTTGGTCTGGAATGTGCTTGGCCACCATTTGTCCTTGGTGCCTTGCACTCCCTAGCAAAGTGTCCCATTTGGTTACAGTTGTAACCCTTCACCTTGCTTTTATCCAGGCCAAACTTTCCACTAGCCATATTGCTTGGGAACTTCCTTCATGTTCTCTTGTAGAACTTCTTGGCTCTACTAGTAAGAAGAGCCATCTACTGGACTATCTCTATGTACTCCAGGTCATCTGGATGGAAACAATTCAAGTCTTTAAGAATGAAGATAAAATTACCATAACTTTCATCTGCAGACATAAAGGCTTGAGCAGAGCTTGTCTCTTGGAATGAGCTTTTTTGGATGTAGCTCTCCCTTGGTGTCTCAGGGAAGGTGATGAAAGGACCCTTTTATGAGTTGTCAGGGTAGCAGATAAGATGATGCTATGGTTCTCTACTATCCCTTTAAATCACATGAAGGGCTGAACTTTACTGATTGTTGGAAGAGATACTTGATGGATTTTGTACGTTCATCTCCGTCTGGTACCCACTAAGGATACAATACAACTCTGTGAGAGTAAGGGTAGAGAGGTTTTCAGTTCTCTTAATGGCCACACAATAGTGAGTCCATTGTCTGGGAAGAGAGAACATGAACTTCCTTACAATGTCCCTAATCTCAAGTTTTACTCGAAAAATTATTAGAGTATCCACAATCTCAACATACCTGAAGTATTGTTGAGTCATTGTTTCACCTATCTTATAGGTGAAGTTCTCAAACTGCTGCTTCATGAGGTCTTTCTTGTTTTCCTTGGCTTCCTTAGACCCCTCATACATGAGCTTAAGTGCATCCCAAAGCTACTTAGCAGTTTTACACTTCTTAAAGCCTTTGTAGATAGAGTTTGAAAGAGCATTTTGGAGAGCGGTCATGGCTTTCTGATCTACATCAATTTTCTTCCAATCTTTCTCAGAGTAATCAACCATTTCTTTTGGAATCATCCCACCTCCAGCAGTAGCTGAAGAGGTGCTTGGGATGTGAGGTTCTTCAACAACAAATCTCCATATCCTACTGTCTTGAGACATGTTGAATCCTTCCATACGTTGGCACCAAGTATCAAAGTCATCAACAGTGATCAGTGGAGACTTTGTCATGGTATCAGTTTCCATATCAGACTTTGAGATAGCTGCCAATTGAGCTGGTAAGTGTTTTGTGAAACTAAAAAGATCTAAGATAGTGAGATCTTACAATCAATAGCCTGAAATGCTCAGATACCAATTGCAGGACCATTGAAGGGGGTCAATGCAATAGTTTCACAGTTGTTAAGAGAGTGTTAGAACACTTAACGTACAGATCAAATAGGGAACCGGTTTATGATTAAACAAAGAACACAAGTAAACAATAAGAACAAGATAATATGGTTTTATAGAATGTTGTATATTGCTCTCAAGTTCTTACAAAGTGTTACAATGCTTATCATTTAAAGTTACAAGTATTTGAGATACTTTATACTACATCCTACAGCCACCCATACTTTGAAGGCCAGCTGAAAACACTAATCTAGACAACAAGATCAATGTAGAGTCAAAAGGTAGATTTCCTTTTGACCAGTGACTATGACATGCCATAGCTCACATCCTAATATATTACAAAAAGAATAAAAGTACAAAAGTAGAAACTAACAGATATAAGACCTTAATCTACAGTTTGACAAAAGTTAGGACTTTTCACCAACTCATATAAGTTGGTAGTTTTCAGAGATGGCAGCGAAAAGTTGTTCAGCTCTTGTCAAAAGGTGATTCAGAAAAAGCGTGTCTTCTCTGTCTTCGAAAGAAATCAGTCTTTGGCTTCGGAAGACTTTGTCTTTGAAGCTTCGGAAGACTTCTTCTTTGGCTTCGGAAGATTTTGTCTTTTGGCTTTGGAAGATTTGATACTTAGTATAATTCACTGAGTTATATCAAATCTTCTAAAGTAACTTCCTTGTACTTCACATGTGCATGCTGAGAGCTCTTTGGTTACATCAGCCTCTAAGTGTGATCCTTACAATATGTGTTAAGTGTATGGTGAGTTAGGACATACTAGTTATGATTGCCACGTGAATTTAGGGAAAGCTAAAGAAGTAAATTTGGTGTATGGAGACAAGAATCAATGTGACATGAACTACAACACTTATCATCCATCTTTGAGGAATCATCTGAATTTCAATTACATGAATGTAGGAAATCAAATGAAACCTAACTTTCAAGGTTCAAACCAAGGGATACAATCCTATTAGATCCAACAACAAAGTAATTATATTTAGGCTAGCTATCAAAAGAATTGATACAATCGAAGTGGTATCAATTATGGGGTTCACAAGGTATTTCATCTACAAATCACCAAGGGAACTACTATCAAGGTATATACACTTAATCCTAAGGTAACTTTCAAGCTGGAGCATCTAGTGGTGATGATTTTATAAATTCAAAGCCAGATGCTTTGATGAACATGATGAAAGAGAGTATGCAAGATAACAAGTAGGAGAACAAGATCATAGAAAATACATATGAAGCTTTGAATAAGCAGGTGAGCCAACTAGGTGAAGAGATGGATCTGTTAACAAGGAATCATGGGTAGTTAACAAGTAATACAACAACAAAGCGCAACACCAAAACTCAAGCTCAAAACCCATACAGATCCCCCCAATGCAGTTAGTATTTTAAAGAATCGTGACTTTCTTGAGGGTGAGTTAACTTTTATTTCACAAGTTGCTGAAGATAAAGAAAAGAAGGTTGTGGAAGTGGATGAAGTAGAAGAAACTCAGGTAATGGAAGAGAGTGGATTGGTGTCACTTCTCTTTCCAATGTAAGTTGGGTATTCAAAATCACCAAGGAACTCTTAGACTATGGAGCTAATGTTAGCATCTTACAAGGAAGTTTGTATGACCAATACAACTTTGGTCCTTTATAGAAAACTAATAACATGATGATGTTAGTTGATTTGACACATAAAATTTACAAGGATGGTAAAGGATGTGATTGTCAAGGTGGGAGTATTCTATTACCTTATGGAATATTGGACATGTCCTTTAAGAACCTACGTATTAATTTGTTTTTAAATTCAGTCTATTATTTTGTTAACAATGAACATGAAGTATGTCACACCTTATCAACCATGCAAAGGATCACACATATAGTACATAGCTCATGTTATAAAGAAATACTAAGGTAACATAAGTTTATTAAATTTCATAGTTGCAACAACACTTGTTCAAAGGAAAACACACAATCAAAACATAATAAAAGAAAGATTCATTTTTTATTTTTTCTAGGTCCATCAAGCTTTCTTAAATGACTTTCAAGTACTCAGTTATCATCACCTGAAACATATAATGTAAAAGTGTCAACAAAATTATTGTTGAGACACATAGTTTATAAATAATATAAAAGCGTGTTGGCATAAAAGGTTATAAATTCATACAAGTTCATCATATATGTAAATATATTAACACAAGATCTATACAATCAAATGTAATTTGTCATTGTTATATTGCATTCACAACACTCAAATATTATGCCTGTCCACAATCCCCAAAATTATGCTATATTATATGATATATTAATTTCCCACATATGGCCCAAATTAGTACTTTCTTAGGCTTGTAACCAAGTAAATGATTGTAAAACTATCATATATTGTTTAAATACTAAACAAATAGTTGATATGTTTGCTTAAGAATTTATTTTATGAAAATATTTATGTGATATGGTTAATGTGTACATGTTCTATCCCTAATAATTGTAAAAGTTGAAAAGAAGACTATGAAACTCACCTTAGAATTGTTACATGATAAAGTCACAAAGGAGGAATTGAAGGTCCAAATCAAAGATGATATTAAAGGATTTTACAAAAGGTTATAAGGTTTAGATATGCCAAATGGCTAAGAGAGCATTGTTAAAGGATTAGTGCATCATTTTTAGAATTTGAACAGATTATTTATAATTCAAAAAGTTAGGTTTAAAAACATCAAACAATTTCTAAAATTATGAACTTTAACAAGTGATTATCTTAGAATCTCTTGATCAATTTCCGTTTAGAAAATTTTTTGAGAACAGACCTTAAAATAGGCTAGAACAGCAACACAAGACAAAAGATGCTGAAATGCGTACTTATCTTGTAAAGGCTGGTGTGAAATCGTCCAATTGAATTAGAAATAAAAAAATACCATTGAAAAGATAACTCAACGAACTTAATCATGGGTGTGAGTTTGCTTGATTTAGAGTTGTTATGAACAAGATTTGGTCTCTTAAAATCATCCCACCTTTTGTCCAAATTTTAGTAAATTACATAAGTGCATGATTAGGGTTTTTAGATGACGTTAACACAAGATAAGGATAACGACAAGTCATAACTTGTTGTTAAATAGAAAGCTAGGATCAAGAAAGTTAGCATGAAAGTTCCCACCATAGGGAAATCCATAGTTTTGGAGGAACAATCACGTGGACACACGAATGAGGCGGCAAGCCGTCCATAAGCAAACATAATCCTTTGGTCTTGTTAGTTTGTTGTTAGATTGTTAGATGTTTGTTTAGATATTAGAGAGTAATTTGATTTTAGAAGGTCATTAGATGTTAGAAGGTCATTAGATCAAATGATCATCACACTAAGTAAAATTAAAGAGAACTTATTGTAGAAAAGAACATGATCATGCAATCTAGAACGCAAAGGGAATTAAACCATGGATGGGTTTGTTCATCTTTGATGATTCTTTCACCCAGCATACTATAATATGATGTAGTCGTGGGTGCTAGGATGTTCTTTGATCATAAAAGGAAAAAAATTAAAGTGCAAATAAATGAAAGAACACATAAAAATACATCGAAAGGAAGTTGCAAAAGAATTCTTCTTGGAATACTAAGAAAGTTGAGAGAGTTTTTCTAGAGAAAGAAGTGAATATAAGAAATCTAAAACCCAAGCCCTTTATTTATACTTGAGTAAGGTAGGGGGTTAAAGATGAGAAGTTTAAGGGAATTAATGGGTATTTAAATAAATTTTATAAGGATTGAATGTTGAAGGAGAAAATTTGTGACAATATTGTTGAAAGTAGGTTAGGATGGTCCATGTAATATATATATGATTTTTAATTTAATATAAGGTTATTATAAGTAATTTTAGGCCATGAAATATATTAACTAAGCTTCAAATAGATATAAAAGAAGTCATATGATATAACAAAGCACTCAATATATAAATTATAGTTTGAAATAAGAAATGCATGTGACTAGCAACTTTCAGATGTGATCTTTCATGTTGCATAGTAGAATAAGTAATTATGTTATAACAATGTTATACATGAAATAGACGTTATAGGAAATCTTATTGATATAACCAAGAATTATAAGTATAAAATTCATAGATGTTACAATGTAGCAGATTTTCCTAATGGGTATGTTCCCTTGTAGGTACAAAATTCATGGATGTTACAATGTAGCAAACGTTACTAATGGGTATGTTCCATTATACATTTCACATGTAAATAGGGACAATAGCATAGGGAATGGTTGGTAATACTAAAGTTAAGATTTAAGAGAAGAATCATTACTAGACTTTGTAGTCGTATTTGGTTGAAAAGTTTAAACACATATATATACACCTAATACATCTGTGGTTTTTCAAATGTATTATTTGTTACATACCTACGTCCCTAAACGCCAATATTTGTAAGAATCAAGTGCTTACAAAAGGTACATATGGAAAATCTGATGCCTAATCCATCATCTTAGCTACTGAAGTGGTAACTAGTTTATAATAATTGATTGTCTCAAAATTAAAAAAAAAATTAGTTACAAGAAAGTATTTTGGTTTTTGCACTTGGTCAAATCATTTCAGGAATTGGTGGTTAATTTGACATAAATTTCCATCTAACTCTAAATGTGATCCTTTAAATTTCTAAAAAAATAAAGCTAGGATGATACATGGTTATTCACTATATTTTCTAGGTTTCTTGGATTATGGTATAGTGGAGATGAATACCAATGTGCCCATATATTTACAAGATATGCTTACTTGGAAAACTTTGGTGTTAAAGAATGTAACACGGGAATTCTACTTGGCACTGTTCTCAATCATATTTGTGAGAGATTTCTTGACTTTCTTGGACTTATATGCCCAAGATACAACTTATAACATTGTTGTCATTCATATATGAAGCCAATAGGTCACACATCAAACAATAATCCATTACTTGTTCAAACTAGGTTTTAACATGAAACACCAGATTTCATATTTAGATAATTATCATTAAGTAAAACGATAGGTTGTGAATCATTAAAGGTTTTATTATACTTTATAAAGTAATATTTTAATAGTGAATTAGTGTTATAGTGTTTTACATCTTATCTACATGCATCATTTAAATGTTACTCTTAATATGCATGACATGCTTAATACGCATAAGTGCATGCACATAAAATGTGTAAAATTATTGTAAAAGAATATCTAGAACGAAAAATTCAAGGGTATGGTCTTGTGCATTGTTTAGTACTAAAGGACAACCACTACCCCCTCTCTTTCTAGTCTTGACCAAATCAATGAGGGCATGAGTTTTCCATGCCCTTTGACTCTTACATTAGACATGTACATGGTAATTTAATATTACATGATGTATTTGTATATTCACCCTCTTGATGCATAAAATAAAGACTCTTGTTCTTCATTTGTTACTACAATTTTTAAGCAAAAAAGATAAGAAAAAAAGTGTAGAATTTTACCTAAGAAGAATGGATGAACATGTCTTGTTTCTTGATTGCTAACACATAAAGAAACATTACAAGCTACTAACAAAAATGTAGTTTCCTTTGGTTCTTTGTTTAGTTTGATTTCTACTTACATCTATTCCAAACCCTTATTAAACTATAGAGTGTTAGTGAGTGATTATCATTAGGTGGTTCCCTAACACAAGGATTGAAGATTGCTTGGTATATATATCATTATTAAAAAAAACATTTGAGTTCATATGTTCACAAAAAGCAATCACTTGGCTTCAAAGGCTGTAACATCTAAACACACTATGGTTGTTGCTTACATGTTTCGCAATCTACATATGGATCTTAGTGGGATAAAGTTTAAAGTTTCAAAGGTTACATCTCTAAAATACTCCTGCTGCAAAATGATTTCAGTAGACATGTTAACTCATAACAGACTTGACAATCCTCAATCATATTAGTGAGAAATTACTTAATTCCACAATCCTCATAAATGAGTTCGTCATAATAATTAGGCATAATCTTCCTTATTTGTCAAACCAAAAAGACTTGGCCCCTTTACAAGCTAAATTACATCATTATGAGCCTTTAGTGCAGGAGTTTTGGATGATTTCAAAGGCTTGTCAACTCTAATTCCAATTGGCTGAGGTTTAACAAGCTTGCATGAGAATTAGACCTTCATTGTCTGTTACCTTGCAGATAGTCTTTGTTCCATAAAGAACCCTCATAGGCCTAAGTGATAGTGACCTCATAGTACCTACCACTTAAAACTAAACTTGGTCAACTACATACTTTATCACTTCTGATTGGAATGCGGGAATTTAAGAATGACTTGCTAGTATCCATAGGTACCTTGATTAATTTATATTGACTCAAGTGCTAGGTGGGTGATGAAGGCATGTTGTTTCTATGAGAGTACACCTGGTAAAATATATTATTTATTTTGGTGTACGAATACTAAAAACATTATTTATATTTGACATGCTCCAATCACATGAAAGGATGTCCAAATGTTCAAAAAAGAGCTAATAAATTAAGAAGTATTAGATAGAAGCATCACAATTGGAAAGTTCTTCAATCGTACCAAGTATAGTGCATAAAAACAAGATCCGGCGATTAAAGAACACAAGAATAGAATGTTTACGATTGACTAAAATCAAATCATGGATTGAGCGTATAGCAAATATACAAACAATCAAGTAAAACTTTGATTTTTTGAGTTAACAATGTGTCTATACGTTCATTACACATCAAATTAAAGATAAATGATGGATGTATAGGTTTACCTACCAGATTGTTCAAAAATGATAATAATTTAGCATAGTAACAAATAATTTTATAAGGTCATATATTAAGCATTACCATCCAAAAATGTATCAATACGATCTGAATGTAAACAACCCGGATATATTTATGCTTATTATTGTTTATTTGAAATAATAAACTTTTAATATACAGATTTAAATTTTTGTGAGGCCTTTATTTATGAGAAATAATAAGACTTGAAGAAATATTTCACTAGACATTTTGAATAAAGATTATTTATGTAAATTAATTGCAAGTATTGATTTAGTATTGAAGATCATTATTTATGTGTATATATATATATATATATATATATATAGTGAAACGATCGATCAAGAGAAAACCACTATATTATAAGAAAAGCACAAACACCACCTCTATTTATTAACTATTTAAAATTTATTTAAGTAAACTTCTACCCTATTATTTTATCAGTCTAGATTTTTTTAATAAGTATTCATGAGGGAGTGAAGAAGATGATGGACCAGGTTACATATACGTAACATGTATAATGTATCAATTGAGTTACACATACGTATCACATAGTTTTACATTTGTAATTTGTAGTTACATATATATAACCTATAGTTTTCTTAGTTTTATGTAAGGCTCCGTTCCCAAGACGCTTACAGTTGGTCAATCATCGCATAAATAATATAAAACACCTTATTTTGCAGCGGAAATATAACTTTTTGTTAATAAATAAAAACAAGTCAAATTATCATATCATTTCGTTTACAACCCAAAAATTGTATTAATACATTAACATTCTCAAAAATAGGGATGCCAGACTTGAATCGTTCCCAGTAGCTTATGCAACCATGCCTGCACCACCTCAGCATCATCGATTACCTGCCAACTGATATGCATATGAAAAGTCAGCGACGCTGAGTGAGTTCTAGTTTATATAATAAAATACATTGCTTTCGTATAAGCATATCCTTTACTTTCATATGTGATCACACATCATACGTACAACTTGATAATAATCATTATTATCTTATCATCATCGTTCATAATCGTTCGTTTTCGTACTTTCTTTCATTATTATCTTTCACTTTAATCTAGATCCTGTTATGAGATATGTCCCATCATTTGTGCACGAGGCAACTACACTCTTGGGGTCAAGCGACTAGGATCCTGTTTTCATACGTCTTGATCAGTCACAAAGACTGACCCCTGTGTGCATTCTCATAGGTTAGCTAAACCGCACACAGTTGAGCTAACAACCGCTTAACGAGTTGTGAATTCCCTTTAAATTTTCTTGCAAGACTTTCATTTATTCATTATGTTCTACTTTTGTTATCTTTATCTTTCACTTTTATTATAATAATACTTTACGTACAAGAGTATAAAACACTACGTAAAGTCACATCATAATACATAATATGGAACATCAACAACATCCCATAAGCATACATAATATCAACAGGCTTATAACCACCATAAAACATCAGGACTTAACACTAAATTCTATTTCCCAAAATTTTAGAATAAGTCTAAGTGTCTACAGCGGATGAACAAGTGTACAGCGGACAACTTAAAATTTCCTAAGTGTCCACAGCAGACAACCAAAGTCCACCGCGGACAACCAAAGTCCACAGCATGACTAAAACATTCCAAGTATCCACAGTGCATGAACAAAGTCCATAGCGGATGAACAAGTCCACAGCGGATGAACAAATCCACAGCGGACAATCATAAAATTTCCTAAGTGTCCACAGCGAACATGCAAAGTCTACAGTGGATAGCATAAAAAGTTCTAAGTATTCACAGCGCATACCTAAAATCTCCAAGTGTACACAGCGGACATGCAAAGTCCACAGTGAACATGCAAGTCCACAGCAGACGGCATAAAATCCTTCTAAGTGTCTACAGTGGACAGTCTAATGTCCACAGCGGATAGTTCTTAATTATCCTAAGTGTCCACAACGGACACTATAACTATCCTAAGTGTCCACAGCGGACACTTTAACCAACACCTGCAATGCACCATATGTACTTTCCAGTCTCCAAACATCATTCTAATATATACTTAGCATAGATCTATCATATTAGACACTTAAAACATAATAAACATGTACACAACATCATAGAAGTCATTTAAAACAAACATTCTGTGGCCCCGATCCCGAGAACCCCACAATTGATCAATCACAACCTTATTTATAATAAGACACAATAAATTTCATAAAAATATTACAGCAGATTAATTTATCAAAAACCATTCATGCATTAATATTTGATGTTGACAAATAATACATCATTGTTTTAAAAGAGTTACATAAGAATATTCAGTTGTATTATGAAACAACAACATTATCGTGCATGAAATGGATGCCAGTCTTTGCCCGCCAAGTAGCTTCACCCTCGTGTCATCCTCAGCAACAAGCTACCTGCCAACTGAAAATGTATAAAAAGTCAGAGTTGCTGAGTGAGTTCTATTTTAATAAATAAGATACTTTTCTTTCATTTAAAACATTTTCTTTACTTTCGTACATGGTCATTCATCGTACATACATCAAGGTAATATCATTATTATCTTCCATTATTGCACATATTCGTTCGTTTCGTACTTTTTCATTATCTTTCACTTCTATCTAGATCCTGTCATAAGCTATGCCCCGTCGTTAGGCATAAGCCACCTCAGTCTTTGGGTTAAGCGACAAGGATCCCGTTTCGCACGTATGGATCAGTCACCAAGACTGACCCCCCCTATGTGTACCCTCATGGGTTAGCCAAGATCGCATGCTACATCGCACACAATTGAGCTAACAACTCTTCAATGAGTTGTGAACCTCTTTAAATTTGCTTGCAAGACTTTCATACATTCGTTATGTTCCACTATTCATTATCTTTAATCTTTCACTTCTTTTATGATAATACTTTACGTAAGAGCATTAACACACCATCTAAAGTCACGTAATAATATGTAGTAAGGAACATCAATAACAAACCACAAACATGCGTAACATGAACAAACATAAACCACCAAAACATTCCAGAGCTTGAACATTACTTTCTATTTCCCAAGATTTCAGAAAAAATCCTAAGTCAACTTGGGCGCATGGGCACTATGTAGGCGCATGGGCACTATGTAGGCGCACGAGCAGTTAGGCGCATGGGCAAGTGTTAGGTGCATAGGCAGTTGGGTGCATGGGCAAGTGTTAGGCGCATGGGTACTATATAGGCGCACGGACAGTTAGGCGCATGGGCAGGTGCTAGGCGCATGGGTACTATGTTGGCGCACGAGCAGTTGGGCGCATGAGAAAAACTTAGGCGCATGGGCAAAGTGTTAGGCGCATGGGCAGTTTACCAGTTCTAACTTATATTAATTTCAGTCCCCATTTATCATCCTAACGTATTCTTAGCCCAAATCTAGCATACTAAGCACTTAGAACAAGCATACAACCACATGACTCGGTCAAAACATTCACAAACACACCCCCCCACGTAAAACAGGGGTAACCATACGGTTCCAACACACTGAGTTGTAAAAAGATAGTTTATATGCGTTTCAATCCCAAAACAAGTTTAAAACAAAAAGATCGGGGACCTAGAACTCACCTACAGCAGCCTTCGAGTAAAACTCCTCCAAACTCGAGAGCACTTGGAGTTCAAACACCTAAACCCACCAAAAACACACAACCAAACATAGAGGAACGCGTAAGACTCGGTCCAAAAGCTAAAAATCCAGCTGAAACCGAACAAAACACAAGAAAAGCTCACCTTCAAGCCAATCTTCTTCTTCTCTCTAAAAACCGATAGAAACTCTGTTGTTCTTCCTTTTTTTTTTTTGCAGTCGAATCAGTTGGTGGAGCAGGATAGTGGGCGGCCATGCCCACCTTTTAAACATCATAATAATAAAGTTTGCCTCTTGCACAACTTTAACCCCTTAACTTGGGTTATTTCACATTTCTTTCTTTATACTTCTCTTTTCTTTTTTTTTTATATAAATTTCTGGGTGTTACAAGTCCACCCCCCCTTATATAGGTTTCGTCCCCGAAACTGTCACTCCTTAAACAGTTATGGATAACGCTGTCTCATCTCTTCCTTGGTCTCCCACGTAGACTCGGATCCCTTCCTGTGCCTCCATTGTACTCGCACCAGTGGAACCACTTTATTCCGTAATCTCTTCTCTTTTCGGTCAATGATTGCCACTGGTTGCTCTACGTAATTAAGTCGTTCATCCACTTCAATATCCTCTAGTGGTACAATTATATCTGCATTAGCTAAGCACTTTCTCAGATGAGATACTTGGAATGTAGGATGAATCCCACTTAACTCATCGGGTAGCTCCAACCTATAGGCCACCTCTCCTACTCGAGCAATGATTCGGAAAGGTCCTATATACCTTGGGCTCAGCTTACCCCGCTTTGTGAACCAAATGATCCCCTTCCAAGGTGAAACCTTCAGCATAACTCTATCACCCACCTTGAATTCAATCGGTCTACGCCTCTTGTCAGCATAAGACTTTTCCCTATCTTTTGCTGCCTTCATAAAGGCCTTGATCTTCTCCAACTTTTCAGTCATAGCCTCGATCACTTCAACGCTCCCCAACTCCTTCTGTCCGATGTCACCCCAACATACGGGCGTTCTATACTTCCTACCGTATAGCATCTCATATGGTGGCATACCAAAGCTGGCATGATAACTGTTGTTGTATGAGAATTCAGCTAACGGTAAGTGTTCGTCCCAACTTCCTCCGAAATCAATGACACATGGGTGGAGCATATCCTCAAGCGTCTGTATTGGTCTCTCTGACTGACCATCCATCTGAGGATGATAAGCCGTATTGATGTGCAACCTCGTCCCCATAGCGTCATGAAATCTCTTCCAAAACTTGGATGTAAACCGAGTGTCACGATCAGACACGATAGACGCTGGTACACCATGACGCGTCACAATCTCTTTGATGAACAGGTTCGCCAACCTCTTAGATGAATATGTCTCGCGGATCGGTAGAAAATAAGCACTCTTTCTCAAACGGTCAACTATCACACATATAGCATCGTACCCCTTTACCGCACGTGGTAACTTCGTAATGAAGTTCATGGTGATGTGCTCCCATTTCCACTCGGGTATATCCAAAGGTTGGATCTTCCCGTATGGCTTCTGATGCTCTGCCTTCACTTGCAAGCAAGTAAGGCACTTACTCACATACTCCGCTACATCACGCTTCATACCTGGCCACCAGTAACTTTCTTCATATCATGATACATCTTCATAGCACCGGGATGAATGGAGTATCGAGTCTTATGAGCTTCATCCATGATTCGCCCCCGTAGGTCTCCATAACAAGGGATCCATATCCGCCCAAAGCGGGTTCTAACTCCAAGAGTGTTTTCACCCAACTCCATGACTAGACCTCTCATCCTTTTGGAGTTAAGGTGATTTTCTTTCAAAGCCTCATCTTGGAACCCCTTGAGCTGTGTCATCACATCGGAGGTCATTACCAACTAGTAAGCTTTCACCCGGATTGGCTCGGGTCTTTCCTTTCGGCTAAGGGTATCCGCCACTACGTTGGCCTTGCCCGGATGGAAGTGGATCTCACAATCATAATCCTTGATCAACTCTAACCACCTCCTTTGCCTCATATTGAGGTCCTTCTGCTCAAAGAAGTATTTCAAGCTCGTATGGTAAGTGAAGATAGTGCACTTCGTCCCGTACAAGTAGTGCCTCCAAATCTTCAATGCAAAGACCACAGCCGCTAGCTCCAAGTCATGAGTAGGGTAATTATCCTCATGGATTTTCAACTGTCAGGACGCATAGGCTATTACTCTTTTCCGTTGCATCAGCACGCAACCTAACCCCGAATAAGAAGCATCCGAATAGACCACTAAGTCTTCGTTCTCTTCGGGTAATGCCAAGACAGGAGCTTGGGTCAATCTTGCCTTTAACTCTTCAAAAGCATTCTCCTATTCTAGACCCCATACAAACTTCACATCTTGCGAGTCAATTTAGTCAATGGTGAGGCTAACTTAGAAAAGTCTTGAATGAATCTCTTGTAACAGCCCGCCAAACCCAAGAAACTACGGATCTCGGATAGCGTCTTTGGACACTTCCATTGTATCACCGCCTCAACCTTTGCCGGGTCTACCATGATCCCTTCGGAATTTACCACATGACCCAAAAACTGAACCTCGCGCAACCAGAAAGCACACTTGGAGAACTTAGCATACAGCTTCTCTCTTCTAAGTGTCTCCAATACCTCACGAATATGACCGACATGCTCTTCTTCGCTCGTCAAATAAATCAGGATATCATTGATAAACACAATCACTGATTTAGCCAATATCGGCCGACACACCCGGTTCATCAAATCCATAAAGGCAGCTGAAGCTTTAGTTAGACCAAAAGACATAACGAGAAACTCCTAGTGTCCATAAAGCGTGTGAAAAGCTGTTTTAGGGATATCTTGCTCCTTCACCTTCATCTGATGGTAACCAGATCGGAGATCTATTCTCGAAAACCAACTGGCACCTTGGAGCTGATCAAACAAGTCATCAATTCTGGGTAGTGGATATCGATTCTTCACCGTCAACTTGTTTAACTCACGGTTGTCGATACACATCCTAATACTACCATCCTTCTTCTTTACAAACAAGACCGAAGCACTCCAGGGAGAGATACTCGGTCTAATGAACCCTTTGTCCAACAACTCTTGCAACTGAACCATCAGTTCCTTCATCTCAGACGGAGCCAATCAATACGGTGCCTTGGCAACAGGTTGAGCACCAGGTATCAAGTCGATCTAGAACTCGATCTCGTGGTCCGGTGGCACACCTGGTAAATCTTCTGGGAACACGTTTGGAAAGTCACACATAACTGGTACGTCAAACAATTATGGTACTAACGCATCCACATCCCTTACGTAAGCCAGGTAGGCACTACATCCAAGTTTCATGCACTTCTATGCGACCACCGTAGAAATCACCTTTGGAACCGTAGTAACTCGATCACCGTAGATCGTCATTGAACTCCCATCAGGTGCAGTCAATTGGATCATCTTCTTGCGACACATAATATTTGCCTCATAGGCTGCTTACCAATCCATCCCCAGAACCACATCAAACCCGCCTAGGGCATCACAAATAATTTAGCAGAGAACATATAGCCTTCCAATTCTATGTCACAACCCTGTATCAGATCAGAAATCCTGGTAGACTTACCAATGGCAGTTTCTACATCGAAGGGCTCATCAATCTTTCTACTCCTAACAGGCAACTTAGCACAGAAGGCAGCATAAATAAAACTCTTACTAGCACCAGAATCAAATAGTACAGAGACACAAGTTTGGTTTACTAGGAACGTACCTGACACGACATCAGGGTCCACCCTAGCCTCCTCCCGGGGCATCATGAATGCTCTGGCTTTTGCTATCTGCCCATCATTCTCGGTCCCCTTCTTTTCCCCGGAGCTCTCGGCCCTTGGCCTCTTGCAATCCCTACTCAGATGGCCTTCTTCACCACAGTTATAACATCTTACAACCCCATACTCTCTTGCCATATGATCGGGCTTCCCACACTTGAAGCAGAGATTCAGTCCCCACTTACACTCCCCTGTATGTTCCTTCCCACACTTACCACACCTCTTCATTCCCATACATGATGTTACTACCCTTCGATCATCTACCCTTGCCCTCTTGTTATTTGGAGTGAAACCACCAGGACCAAACTTCTTCCCATTCCAGTTCCTGTCACCACCACCCTTTTTACTCACCTCTACCACTGCCACCTCTCTCTCTCATCATACAACCTCCCTGCTAGATCAACCACCGACCTAAAAGTACTCGGCCAGGCGGCGATCATGTGCTTGCGGATATCCGCCGACAAACCCTGGATATACCTCTTGATCTTCCTTGACACCGGCGTCACCTAATCCGGCACCAGCCTTGCCATCTCATTGAACTTAGTAGTATACTGCTAGTGTGTCATGATTCCCACCTCCAGCTGTAAGAACTCTCTCTCAATCTTGTCAAGTTCCTTGTGAGGACAAAACTCCTCGATCACCATCTTTTTCAGTTCACTCCACCTCATCCTCCTAACAGCCCTGCTGCCCTCGGCCTGGATAATATTGTCCCACCAACATAAAGCTGAGTCCATGAATGATTGGGTAGCAAAATTCACCTTTTGATCCTCCCTACATTCGCTGATCTCCAACACAGCCTCTATTTCCCTCACCCATCAGTGAGCAGCAGCAGCATCCCACTTACCATCAAAAGTCAGGGGCTTGCATCTTTGAAATGCCCCATAACTACACACCTTGGCAGTTTCCTGTACCTCTTCCTCTTCCTCTTCATCGTTGGAGAAGACCATTTCGGTTTCTGGTTGCTCCCTTTCACCTGAACCTCTCTCCTCACCCCTCTCCCAACGGTCCTCCTCCTCTCCTCCTCTCCTCCTTTTCTTTCTTTTCATCCTCCCTCATAGCACGAATAACCTCGATCACCACAGATGACAGAATCGTTTGCATGACCTGATGAACTTCCTCCATAACTGCCTCTATCACAGAGGCTCTCAGATTAGCACTCTCATCACCGCCTTCCTAGTGATGAAGCTTGGGCTCTGCAGGAGCCGTCTCAGCAGCCTTAGCCTTGTTCCTGGTGACACGTGGTCTAGCACCACGACCACCCTGTACACCACCTCGAGAAGCCTTTGAAGATCTACCACCAGCCATCCTAAGCGCTATAAGATTCGAACACCAACAAAATCATTCAAGGTAATAGCTCTGTTTATGTCGAGTATAGTAAGTCCCTAATTACAGTGGCCAGTTATGATTAGCCACTCACTTTACTCTTCATCCCCCAAGCATTTCCTATCCTGACTACATCAGTATCCAAATCTACCGAGGGCACATAAATCAGATAGCACACACCCATAATACCGGTTATTTAAGAAAAAAATAAATTACCTGATGGCATGTAGCTACTTGGGATGGCATCCCTTCATTCGGTCCCATTCTCAGTTTAAGTTTAGGTTTTGAAAATATTTACCCATTTCTCTTAAACTTTGGCTCTGATACCAACTTGTAAGGCTCGTTTCCTGGGAACCCCATAGTTGGTCAATCACAGCCTTATTTATAATAAGACAAAATAAATTTCATAAAAACATTACAGCGGATTAATTTATTAAAAACCATTCATGCATTAATATTTGATGTTGACAAATAATACATCATTTTTTTAAAAGAGTTAAAAAAGAATATTCAGTTGTATTACAAAACAACAACATTATCGTGCATGAAATGGATGCCAGTCTTTGCCCACCAAATACTTCACCCTCATGCCATCCTCAACAACAAGCTACCTGCCAACTGAAAATGCATAAAAAGTCAGCATTGCTGAGTGAGTTCTAGTTTAATAAAAAAGATACTTTTCTTTCGTTTAAAACATTTTCTTTACTTTCGTACATGGTCATTCATCGTACATACATCAAGGTAATATCATTATTATCTTCCATTATCGCACATATTCGTTCGTTTCATACTTTTTCATTATCTTTCACTTCTATCAAGATCCTGTCATAAGCTATGCCCTATCGTTAGGCACAAAGCCACCTCAGTCTTGGGGTTAAGCAACAAGGATCCCGTTTAGCACGTATGGATCAGTCACCAAGACTGACGCCCCCCCCTGTGTGTACCCTCATGGGTTAGCCAAGATCACACGCTACATCGCACATAGTTAAGGTAATAACTCTTCAATGAGTTGTGAACCTCTTTATATTTGCTTGCAAGACTTTCATTCTTTCGATATGTTCCACTTTTCATTATCTTTAATCTTTCGCTTCTTTTATGATAATACTTTACGTAAGAGCATTAACACACCATGTAAAGTCACATAATAATATGTAGTAAGGAACATCAATAGCAGACCACAAACATGCGTAACATGAACAAACATAAACCACCAAAACATTTTAGAGCTTAATCACTAATTTCTATTTCCCAAGATTTCAGAAAAAATCCTAAGTCAACTTGGGCGCATTGTAACAACCGACTCCTAGGTCCAACTCCCAGAACCTAAATGTAATTTAACATTGTATAATCCACATTATCTCACTACATGAATGTATCTCCTTTTCTTTGTGATTAATTGATTTCTGTGATTTATGTAACTTTGGTTGACTTTTGTATGACATGTTTAAGCTTAGAACTAGTTCCCGAGGCTAGAAAATTCACTTAATTGACTTTATCTCTTGATAATTGTACATAAAATTTAAATCCAAGTCTTCCTTATGAAAATTTCCTCTAGGCGCATCAGAACTGTTTAGGCGCATCAGAACTGTTTAGGTGCATCAAAACTGTTTAGGCGCATGACAACTTTTCAGGCACATTTGGCAGTTAGGCGCATCACCACTGTTTAGGTGCATGACAACTGTTCAGGCGCATTTGGCAGTTAGGCGCATCACCACTGTTTAGGCGCATGACAACTGTTCAGGCGCCCTGAAAGTGGGCGCATGAGCACTATTCGGGCATTTTTGCCACACACAGCATTTTTTAAATGTCCGAACCTAGAAACATTTGACCTGGTCTGCGCACCTCCAAACTGACCAATGCATGGGCTGTTGCCATGCATTCGGCCACCCCTCCAGCCAATCCTCTTCACCTCAGTTCTCCCTAACCCGAACCCACACTCCATCTCTTCCCTTCATAAACCGATGTTCCTGCTCCCTTTCACCCTTTCACACACTCTCGAACTCTCTACACTCGATATCTCTCTCTCTCTCTCTCGGCAATTGTCATAAACGAACTCGAGAACTTCTTCAGTCTTCAACTGAGCAAGAACAAGAACTTCAAGCCTCAAGACTTTTGAATCAACCATTCTTGCACTTTCTGAATCACTCTAAACATGGGCTAACTTGTGGGTAAGCTTTCTTGTACCCAAACAAAACTTTCATTGTTGTTTTTCTCTACTTTTCTCTCCTTTGAATCTTATTTCCTTATTCCAAGGGCAGAAAACCCACGACCTAGTTGTTACATTAGTGTGACTTACAGCTTCGTGAAAGGTACACACTTCATCATACTCATTACCTTGTGTTATTGCCATGATATCTACCCGAAAACCCTTTTTCGTGGGTTTTCAGGACCATTCCACCCACTGTCCCGAATCTAACCTCCATTTTGATACTTAAAAACCTGTTTAAAATATCCTATAAACATTTTTTTATGACCTGGACTTATTGATTTCAGAATGAAAATGGGTGTTTAAACCCGAGATCTCATGTTACATATGTGTAAATAAGTGATTATCTACCCCAACCTGGACCTTGTTATTTTATTCTGTTATATCCATAGGGTTGACATGAAATTTTAGAATGTTTGATGATGCTAAACTATATCATATTGGGATGAATGTTTTGGTAATGGTGTTAAGGACTTTAGAAACATGATTAGAGACCCGAATAGGTGATAAGGGTACCTTAAATGGCCAAAATTCTTGGGTTAACATGTAAAACTTTATGAATTTATTTGGCTAAAACATGTCTAATCGGGGGATTTTTGGATGAGATTCTAAGAATAATGTAATGCTCCTAAAAACCAAGGAAACCATAATCTTTCAGTAAGTTTGAGGGCCTCAAACTCGTATTTTGATGAAAGATTTGAAGAGAATAGGTTAAAATGTCGATTTCGGGTAAATACGGGTTTTAACTGGTTAAATGTTGGAAACAAGATTTTTGTGCAAAGGACCCCAAAACTCTTTTTAAAACTGGTCTAAAAGTGATATAAGGAACCCTAGAAACTATTAAGGGCTATAGTGTGTCAAGAAATGGAAAGAACCAACTTCGGGGTAAAAATTGTAATTTTGGAAACTTGAAGGACTAAAGTGTAAATTCTGAAAAATCGACCATATTTTAGTAAGTTTATGACCAGAAGCTACTATTATACTTATTTTCATGTAAGAACTTGTGGGAAACTAAAAACTGGTCGTTTTACTCTTAGGGTGCTAGGACCTGAACCTATCTGTGTTGTGGAATCTTTGCTCTGCTTAAGGTGAGTTTCTTGTGTCCCCTTTTTACTACTATTTTGGGGTGAAACATGCTCTGTTTGAACTAAATTTTATTGGATATTATTATGAGACGCTATTGTATGTTATGGCTATTGTTAGAACCTACATCTATGTGTATCACAGTCATTAATTCTATGTGAATCGCTTGTTTATATGGGTAGATCTACTTGGGGAATCCCCCACGCACAGTGCCTTCCGATATGAGAAGGGTACCACACTGAGATCTTGGGGGGTCATTATGGCATGTAACAGGTTTTTATAAGATACTATGGTGTACCAATCGGCAGGTATGGTATACTGTTTTGAGGCTCAGTTTCCCCTATGGGATAACCGGCAACACAAGTTTAGAAGAGGCTAGCCGGGGCTGAGTGCAGGGTTGATTGTGATTCTACAACTGTGATACTATGTTTTTAAACTAAAATATGGATTCAATGAGTCCTTTTAATTTTAAACTTTAAGCACTTGAACTCACCAACTTTTTAGTTGACACAAAGTCTTTTTATGCATGTTTCAGGTAATCCTTGATGGGATTGGATTTTATGGAGACTCTAAAGATGGCTTAGCACCGTGACTACCCCCTGACATTACTAGGACATTTAAAACATTTGAGACATTTGAAATTGTCGGGACTATTTTGGATACTTATGTTTACGTTTGGGTTTGACTGTGTTAACCCGAATAAAATTTATGTAATGTAATGCCATTTTGATTTCTCTCCTTGTGTGCTCTTGTGTGGTTTGTTTCCGCTGCCATGTATCTTGCTAATCTGCGACGTCCCACCCTCTTCTAGGCCCGGGGTGTGACACGCATGGGCACTATGTAGGCGCATGGGTACTATGTAGGCGCATGGGCAGTTGGGCGCATGGGCAGTTGGGCACATGGGCAAGTGTTAGGCTCATGGATACTATGTAGGCGCACGGGCAGTTGGGCGCATGGGCAAGTGTTAGACGCATGGGTACTATGTAGGCGCACGGGCAGTTGGGCGCATGGGAAAAACTTAGGCGCATGGGCAAAGTGTTAGGCGCATGGGCAGTTTACGAGTTCTAACTTATACTAATTTCAGTCCCCATTTATCATCCTAACGTATTCTTAGCCCAAATCTAGCATACTAAGCAGTTAGAACAAGCATACAACTACATGACTCGGTCAAAATATTCACAAACACACACCCCTACATAAAACAGGGGTAAGCATACGGTTCCAACACACTGAGTTGTAAAAAGATAGTTTATTTGCATTTCAGTCCCAAAACAAGTTTAAAACAGAAAAACCGGGGACCTAGAACTCACCTATAGTAGCCTTCGAGTAAAACTCCTCCAAACTCGAGAGCACTTGGAGTTCAAACACCTAAACACACCAAAAACACACAACCAAACACAGAGGAACACATAAGACTCGGTCCAAAAGCTGAAAATCCAGCTGAAACCGAACAAAACACACGAAAAGCTCACCTTCAAGCCGATCTTCTTCTCTCTAAAAACTGATGGAAACTCTGTTGTTCTTCCTTTTATTTTTTTGCAGTCGAATCAGTTGGTGGAGCAGGGTAATGGACGGCCATGCCCACCTTTTAAACATCATAATAATAAAGTTTGCCTCTTGCACAACTTTAACCCCTTAACTTGGGTTATTTCACCTTTCTTTCTTTATACTTCTCTTTTCTCTTTTTTTATAAATTTCCTGGTGTTGCACATTCTTCATAACAGTCGTATATCATGGAAAAATCATAGTTTGGTTTATTAAAACATCAGTTAATATACACATCAACCCCAAAACAAGTAGAAAACAAGTAAAAGAGGAGATCTAGAACTCACCTCTAACAGCTTTCAAGTGAAAACTCCTCAAACCCGAGAGCAACCTGGAGTTCTAACATCTAAACACACAAAAACAAGCAACCAAACATAAAGAAACTCATAAAGATCGGTGTAGATGTTCAAATCCAACTTAAAACTGAGAAGAAAACACTAGAAAATCTTACCTTCTTGAAGAACTTCTACTTTCTCTCTCTAAAAACCAGTTAAGAGCTCTTTTCCAACCTTCAGCCGAAAGTGTGCATGAGAAAAAGGAGGTGTGGGTGGCCATACCCCTTTTTGAATCCTATAATGGGTAAGTTTGACCTTTGCACACCTTTAACCTCTTTGCTTGAATTAATTCTATTTTTCTCCCTTTTCTTTCCTTTTCTTTTTTTTTTTGCTGAAATTTTTCGGGTGTTACAAGTCCACCCCCCTTATAAAGGTTTTGTCCCCGAAACCTATCACTCCTCGAACTCCTATGGGTAATGCTGTCTCATCTCTTCCTTAGTCTCCCACGTACTCGCACAAGTGGAACCACTTTATTCCTTAGCCTCTTCTCTTTTCTGTCAAGATGGCCACTGGCTGCTTCACATAATTGAGCCGTTCATCCACCTCGATATCCTCAAGTGGCACGATCATATCTTCATCGGCTAAGCACTTTCTCAGATGAGATACATGGAACGTCGGTTGAATTCCACTTAACTCATCGGGTAGCTGTAACTTGTAAGCCACCTCTCCTACTCGAGCAATGATTCGAAAAGGCCCTATATACCTCGGGCTTAGCTTTCCTCCCTTTCTGAACCGGATGATCCCTTTCCAAGGCGAGACCTTCAACATAACTTTATCTCCCACCTTGAATTCTATCGGTGTACGTCTCTTATCGGTATATGACTTTTGTCTATCTTTTCCCGCCTTCATAAAGGCCTTGATCTTTTCCAACTTTTCGGTCGTAGCCTCGATCACCTTAATGCTCCCTAACTCCTCCTGCCCGATGTCACCCCAACATACAGGCGTTCTACACTTCCTACCGTATAGCATCTCATATGGAGACATACCAATGCTGGTTTGATAACTGTTATTATATGAGAATTCGGCTAACGGTAAGTGTTCATCCCAACTTCCTCCGAACTTAATGACGCATGCTCGTAGCATATTCTCCAGCTTCTGAATCATCCTCTCCAACTAACCATCTGTCTGGGGATGGTAAGTCGTATTGATATGCAACCTCGTTCCCATCCCATCATGGAATCGCTTCCAAAACTTAAATGTAATCCAAGTGTCACGGTCAGACACGATAGACACCAGTCACCATGACGAGTCACAATCTCTTTGATGAACAGATCCACCGACCTCTCAGATGAATATGTTGCCCAGATTGGTAGAAAGTGAGCACTCTTCATCAGGCGATCAACTATCACCCATATGGCATCGTATCCCCTTGCCGTACGCTGTAACTTCGTAATGAAGTCCATGGTGATGTGCTCCCATTTCCACTCGGGTATATCCAAGGGTTGGATCTTCCCGTATGGCTTCTGATGCTCCGCCTTGACTTGCAAGCAAGTAAGGCACTTACTCACATACTCCGCTACATCGCACTTCATTCTCGACCACCAGTAATCTTTCTTCATATCATGATATATCTTTGTAGCATCGGGATGAGTTGAGTATCGAGTCTTATGAGCTTCATCCATGATCTGCCCTTGTAGGTCTCCATAGCAAGGAATCCACATCCGCCCAAAACGGGTTCTAACACTGAGAGTGTTTTCACCCAACTCCACGACTAGGCCCTTCATCCGCTTGGTGTTAATCTGATTTTCTTTCAGGGCTTCATCCTGAAATTCTTGGACCTGCTTCATCACATCGGAGGTCGTAACCAGCTCATAAGCCTTCACCTGAATTGGCTCGGGTCTCTCTTTTCGACTAAGGGCATCAGCTACCATGTTAGCTTTACCCGGGTGATAATGAATCTTACAGTCGTAGTCTTTTATGAGCTCCAACCATCGTTTCTGTCTCATATTAAGATCCTTTTGTTTGAAGAAATACTTTAGGCTTTTGTGGTCCATGAAAATCATACATTTGACACCATATAAGTAGTGTCTCCATATTTTTAACGCGAATACCATAGCAGCCAGCTCCAGATCATGGGTAGGGTAGTTCACTTCATGAATCTATAACTGTCAAGTTGCGTACGCTATGACTTTGCCTCTCTGCATTAGTACACACCCTAACCCTTGATAAGAAGCATCGGAATAGATATCCAAGTCCTCATTCCCTTCTGGTAGCATTAGCACTGGAGCTTGTGTCAACCTTCTCTTTAACTCCATGAATGCATTTTCCTGGCTGTCGCCCAATTCAAACTTCACATCCTTCCTCGTCAACTTGGTCAATGGCGAGGCAATTTTGGAAAAATCCTGAATGAACCTCCTGTAGTAACCCACCAATCCGAGTAAGCTTCGGATTTCAGACGACATTTTAGGTGAATTCCACTTCATCACCACCTCTACCTTAGCAGGATCAACCATGATTCCTTCTGGGTTAACCACATGACCCAGAAACTGTACCTCGCATAACCAGAATGCGCATTTGGAGAATTTTGCATACAACTTCTCCCTTCTTATAGTTTCCAGCACCTCACGAAGGTGACAGGCATGCTCCTATTCACTCTTCGAATAAATCAGAATATCATTGATAAACACAATCACTGATTTATCTAGCATAGGCCGACACACCCGATTCATCAGATCCATAAAAGCAGCTGGCGCATTGGTTAGACCAAAAGACATAACAAGAAATTCATAATGTCCATAGCGCGTATGAAAAGCTGTCTTAGGAATATCCTGCTCCTTCACCTTTAGTTGGTGGTGACCAGATCGGAGGTCTATCCTCGAGAACCAACTAGCACCTTGGAGCTAATCGAACAAGTCATCAATCCTCGATAACAAATATCGATTCTTCATTGTCAACTTGTTCAGCTCACGATAGTCGATGCACATCCTCATGCTACCGTCCTTCTTCTTCACAAACAAGACCGGAGCACCTCACGGGGAGATACCCGGTCGAATGAACCCCTTATCTAGCAACTCTTATAGCTAAGTCATTAATTCCTTCATTTCGGAGGGAGCTAGACGATACGATGCCTTAGCAACAGGTTGGGCACCAGGTATGAGATTGATCTGGAACTCGATCTCGTGATCAGGTTGCATACCTGATAGATCCTCCAGGAATACGTCTGGGAAGTCACACACGACTGGTACGTCCGACAATCGTGGTACTGACGCATCCACATCCCTCACATAAGCTAGTAGGCACCACATCCACGCCTTATACACTTCTCTACCACAACCATCGAAATTACTTCTGGGACCGTATTAACCCTGTCGCCGTAGATCATCACCAAACTCTCATTAGGCACGGTCAACCAAATCATCTTCTTACGACACATGATGTTTGCCTCATAGGCTGCTAGCCAATCCATTCCTAGGACCACATCGAATCTGCCTAAGGGCATCACGAACAACCTAGCTGAGAACGTATGGCCTTTCAACTCTATGTCACAGTCTTCTACCATATCAGAAATCCTGATCGACTTACCAATGGCAGTTTCTACATCAAAGGGCTTATCAATCTTCCTACTCCTAGTGGGCAACTTATCATAAAAGGCAGCAGAATTAAAACTCCTACTAGCACCGGAATCAAAAGCAGAGAGGCACGAGTTTGGTTTACTAGAAATGTACCTGACACCGCGTCGGGGTCAACCCTAGCCTCCTCCCAGGTCATAGTGAATGCCCTGGCTTCAGCGCTCTACCTTTCCTTCTCCTTCTTGATCCCCTTCCTTGCCCTGAAGTTCTCAGCCCTCGGCTTCTTGCAGTCCCTGCTCATATGCCCCTTCTCACCACAGTTGTAACATTTCACCACACGATAATCCCTTTCCATATGGCCCTCCCTCCCATACTTAAAGCAAAGATTCGATCCCCACCTATATTCTCATGCATGCCCCTTCCCGCACTTCTCGCACACCATCACTCCTAACTCGGTTGCAGCCACCTTGCGACCCTTTACCTTCGCCTTTTTGCCCTTGGGAGGGAAACCGCCACTACCAACACGTTTTCCACTCCAGTTCTCCCCTCTCCTCTCATCTTCCCTTACGGCCCTAATGACCCAGTCACCATAGATGGCAAAATCGTATGCATGACTTGATGAACCCCTTCAACTATAGCCTCCTTCACTAAGGCCGTCAGATTAACGCTCTCATCCCCACCTACATGGTGATGAAGCTCGGGTTCTTCAGGAGCCATTTCAGCAGTGCTAGCCCTGTTCCTCGTGACACGTGGTCCAGCACCACGTCCACCACGACCTCCACCTCGAGAAGCCTTCGAAGATCTACCACCAACCATCTCCAAGCACTATAAGATTAAAACACCAACATGGTCATTCAAGGTAATAACTCAGATTATGTCAAGTATAGTAAGTCCCTAATTACAGTGGTCAGTTGTGATTAGCCACTTACTTTACTCTTCATTCCCCAAGCATTTCCTACCCTGACTACATTAGTATCCAAATCTATTAAGAGCACATAATTCACATAGCACACACATAATTCCTTTTTTCATTAATTTACATAAAACATTTACCTGCAGGCATGTAGCTACTAGGACTGGCATCCTTTTTCCCTTTCTTATCCCATTCTAAGTTTAAGTTTAGGTTTTTAAAAATATTTTACCCAATTCTCTTAAACTTTGGCTCTGATACCAACTTGTAAGGCCCCGTTCCCGAGACGCTTACAGTTGGTCAATCATCGCATAAATAATATAAAACATCTAACTTTGCAGCAGAAATATAACTTTTCATTAATAAATAAAAACATGTCAAATTATCATATCATTTCATTTACAACCCAAAAATTGTATTAATACATTAACATTCACAAAAATAGGGATGCCAGACTTGAATCGTTCCAGTAGCTTATGCAACCATGCCTGCACCACCTCAGCATCATTGATTACCTTCCAACTGATATGCATATAAAAAGTTAGCGACACTGAGTGAGTTCTAGTTTATATAATAAAATACATTGCTTTCGTATAAACATATCCTTTACTTTCATATGTGATCACACATCATACGTACAACTTGATAATAATCAGTATTATCTTATCATCATCGTTCATAATCGTTCGTTTTCATACTTTCTTTCATTATTATCTTCCCATTTAATCTAGATCCTGTCATAAGCTATGCCCCATCATTTGTGCACAAGGCAACTACAGTCTTGGGGTCAAGCGACAAGGATCCCGTTTTCGTACGTCTTGATCAGTCACAAAGATTGACCCCCTTGTGTGCATTCTCATGGGTTAGCTAAACCACACACAGTTGAGCTAACAACCCCTCAATGAGTTGTGAACTCCCTTTAAATTTGCTTGCAAGACTTTCATTCATTCATTATGTTCCGCTTTCGTTATCTTTATCTTTCACTTTTATTATAATAATACTTTACGTACAAGAGTATAAAACATCACCTAAAGTCACATCATAATACATAATATGGAACATCGACAACAGCCCACAAGCATACATAACATCAACAGGTATAAACCACTATAAAACATCAGGACTTAACACTAAATTCTATTTCCCAAAATTTTAGAATAAGTCTAAGTGTCTACAGTGTATGAATAAGTGTATAGAGGACAGCTTAAAATTTCCTAAGTCTCCACAGCGGACAACCAAAGTTCACAGCGGACTGCCAAAGTCCACAGCGCATGACTAAAACATTCCAAGTATCCACAGCGGATGAACAAAGTCCACAGCGGATGAACAAGTCCACAGTGGATGAATAAATCCACAGCGGACAATCATAAAATTTCCTAATTGTCCACAGTAGAAATGTAAAGTCCACAGCAGACAACATAAAAAGTTCTAAGTATTCACAACGCATACCTAAAATCTCCAAATGTCCACAGCGGATATGCAAAGTCCACAACGGACATGCAAGTCAACAGCGGACGGCATAAAATCCTTCTACGTGTCCACAGCGGGATAGTTTAATGTCCACAGCGGGCACTATAACTATCCTAAGTGTCCACAGCGGGCACTATAACTATCCTAAGTGTCCACAGCGGACACTTTAACCAACACCTGCAATGCACCATATGTACTCTTCGGTCCCCAAACATCATTCTAACATATACTTAGCATAGATCTATCATATTACACACTTAAAATATAATAAACATCTACACAACATCATAGAAGTCATTTAAAACAAACATTCTTCATAACAACCGTATATCATGGAAAATTCATAGTTTGGTTTATTAAAACATCAGTTGATATACACATCAACCCCAAACAAGTAGAAAACATGTAAAAGAGGAAATCTAGAACTCACCTCTAACAGCTTTCGAGTGAAAACTCCTCAAACTCGAGAGCAACATGGAGTTCTAGGACCTAAACACATAAATACAAGCAACCAAACACAAAGAAACATATAAAGATCGATCCAGAAGTTCAAACCCAACTGAAAACCAAGAAGAAAACACTAGAAAATATTACCTTCTTGAAGAACTTCTACTTTCTTTATCTAAAAACAGGTTAAGAGCTCTTTTCCAACCTTCAGCCGAAAGTGTGCATGTGAAAAAGGAGGTGTGGGCGGCCATACTCCTTTTTGAATCCCATTATGGGTAAGTTTGACCTTTGCATACTTTTAACCCTTTTGCTTGAATTAATTCTATTTTTCTCCCTTTTCTTTTCTTTTCTTTTTTTTTTTCTGAAATTTTCCGGGTGTTACATTTTACACATGAACCTCCCCCATATATGTGTGTATATATGTGTGTGTATTCAAAGTGCAAGTAGGATGGGCCTTTAGTCATCTCGATCTTGATGGCAACTTCTATGCTTTTTGCATGTCCCATCATTTTGTACATATGAGATTAATATTATATGTTGGGGTCTTCATTTTTTGAAAGTTATTTTAATAAAAATCTTATTTTCAAAAGAAACCAAAGAAGTACACTTTTGGTTTTTTCACTAATTTGTTCTCTCATATTTTTATCATGGAAAAGTTGTTGAGTAAAATATCATTTTAGATGTCCTTTGGTTTGAAAAAAATGGTGAAACCTACACATTGTGACACGATGCAAAAATTTGTAAGACTCGATTTCAATGACTTGAACATTAATATTCATCAAGCGAAAAAAAACTGACAACAAAACGTTGATCCAAATAATCATGTCTTAACAACATCTAGAATTTTATAAAACAACATAATTTAAAGAGTGCAAGACAAAATTTCTATATCCTATTATGACTTTTACGTTTGAGCTTGAAGGCTTGTATACTATTTGGCGCAATTCGATAATAAATAAAATTTATAAAGAATCATAGATAAAAGTAAACACATAGGAATGACACATTTGAAATTTTATAAATCTTTATATTTAAAAGTTATTAAAAGGAAAACAAAACAACAAAGAGTTGTGAGTGGGCAACTTGTCACAACTTGGTTGGTCTAGGAAAGAAAGAAAAACACAAATAACCCTATGTTGTCTAGGGTAGCTTTGCTATGAAATCCTTTGCACGCTCTTATGGTGTCATAACCTTTTGCCATTCTATATAGCTTGGCTATGAAATCCAAGGCAATGTGTTCTTATTTTGATTCAAGTATATCTAGTGACTAGGTCTTACCATAAGGCTTTTGGTTCTTAGTCTTGACTTGCAAACAAATCAAGCACTTGTTCATATAACTCTCAATTTCTCACTTCATACAACAACACAAGTAAATCGTTTAGTAAACCTTACTTTAGATACTGATATATCTTAGTGGTCTCTGGATGAGAAGAGTATTACGACTTGTGAGATTCGCATGATATCCTTTTCTTGCATAGGAAATCCACATTCACCCAATCTTGGTTTTAACAACATATGTGTTTTCTCCCAGATTCACCACATGTCCTACCTTCCATTACTTCTTGATATTTTAGAGTACAAGGTTTGTGTCAATTTCCCTATACATTATCCAAGTACTAAAAGCAAACCCCGAACCAAGGGTACCTCAGAAACTCTTAGGCATATCCTATGAAAAAAAGAACATGTGGCTAACATGGGAAGCCATAATTAATTTCCTAGCGAAATGATAGCTCAAGCAATGTAAACACCACTACACTCAACATTGTCCAAAACCAATATTAGGCGTCAACAATATAATTTGACATCTTGCGCAAAAGATAATTAGTCATACCAATACCGATAACGTGACACAAGAGTTTGAAAGACCACCTCTTCATACGAAGAAAATGTAAACAATTCTCTTTTAACTATTTACTTTTAATCTTATTCTTTCAGCACATATGTGTTCTCACATCGGATGTTGATCATATGAAAATTTTCTCTATGTATATAACAAGAATGGTTTTCTATTTGTGCATACATGTTGTTATCTGGCCTTGGCATTGAGCTATATGTAGCATTTTTGCTAGATCTAATCTTGATGAAGATTTACACAACTAGATGCCAAGTCCCCAAAGGCCTCATGTCGTAATGTGAAACACGGTCAAAAAATAAATATTTAAATTGTCGATTCAAATAACTTATTACAACTCCTTTTTACTATATATTTAATTAGAAAGGTCGGCGCCACTTGCCACCGGCCAAAAACAACCCCTCATGTTCCTTGAATTGAAACTTCTAACATTAAACTTTTTGTAAAACTTTAATAAATGTCACTTTGACCCCCCCTTCCTCTCAAGTTTTTAAAGCCTCAGGTTTATGCTTTTTATTTAAAAAGCTAATTTTTTACCTCCTTATTTTTATGCATGTTTTGGTGTAAATATTTTTCGACTTCGTCTACATTATGACACAAATGTTGTTTGGACACGAGCTGGGTCAAATATAAAATGTTTTCGTGCTAAATTTTATGTACGCTTTGAGTTGGTTTACGTTTTGACATCATAGATTTTTTTTAAATCGAGTGAGGTCGAATATATATGTTTTTGTTCGATTACATAAATTTAAGTAACTCTATGTTCTAACGTAAATTTAATCCGGAAACGAGTCGAGACAAGTAACTTATATATACCTTATCACGTTACGTATGGTGTCACTGCAACGCCCAGATGTATTTACTAGTTCATAAATATTTAAAAAAAAAGTTTAACTTATATTTGCATAACTCTATTTATGTTAACAAGTATTATAATATAAATATTCTTACTATGAAAAGTTCTAAGAAATATTTTCAAATGTAAGCAACAAATGTGTCTTATAAATAAAAATATAATATTTAAATATATGGGAAAACAAGGAAGATATGTAATATATAAAATGTAGTTTTTTTAGGGTCAAAAGTTAGCCTGCCTACTCTATTTCACCTCATATGACAGAGCAATTAATTTAATCTCCTCGTCATGAACGATACTCGAACTCTTAATCTAAATGTGAGCTTAATCACTCTAACTCTATATTTTTATGTGAGATCCGAACACCTCATACATAATTTATCTATTTTTTCTTTAACAACCAAAGGAAAATAATTTAATTGTATACAAGTAAAAGGTGGGACTAAAGACGTCACATGGAACCAAACTTTCCCTAGGGACGGAGGGCGTTTTGGACAATCAAGTATGGCCAAGTAAAATGGTGAACTATACCATACGAGATCTTTGTAGGGTATGCATCCTTTAATGTCACAATGATTGACATGTGTGGAACCCATTTATGAACATCTTCTAGAGTACTCTTAAAGAAAGAGAATATTATAGAATAGGAGATAGTTGAAATGGTAAGAAGATAAATGTAAGCAGGGGAATCTTCCGTTGGAGTACTTGGGGCTAAAAATTGGCGCACATATGAATAAGTATAACAGCTGGCAACTGGTAATTGAGGTTTTCGAGTCAAGGTTATCAAAGTGGAAAGCAAAAACGTTATCTATGGGGGTAGAATTACACTAATTAAATTCGTCCTTAATAGTCTACGAACTTACTATTTCTCATTGTTCAAAGCTCCTGATAAAGTAATTGATAAGCTAGAAACATTGCGAAGAAGATTCCTATGGGGTGGTAATCAAAGCAAGCAAAAAATGTGCTGGGTGTCATGGGAACAAGTTATTGCACCTAAGGATGCTGGGGGTCTTGGCCTCGGCTCACTAAAAGGGCCAAACCTTAGCCTCCTCTCTAAATGGGTGTAGCGGTTCAAAACCGAACAACATAGGCTATGGAGAAGGGTGGTAGTAGCTTTACACAACACCCAGCAATACCATATTTTGATTCCGATAAAAGCCCGATCCAGTGGCACCTAGGCTTCCATTGCACGACTATTAACTATCTTTGCTTCTATGAATATTAATCTACGAGATATGTTATGAGGCCATTTAGGTGACGGATGCTCAATACGGTTTTGGATTGATCATTGGATTGGAGAACGCCCCCTTAATTATTTATTCACATCTCTGTTTCTGCTGGAGCGAAGAAAAGGATGTCTTATTTCCACTCAATGGTCAGCCGATATTCAATCTCCATGGTCATGGGATTGGATTTACCCCCCTTCAACATAATCGGAGATGTCGGAGATTAATGCTCTTAGCAACCTTGTCGCTAACTGCGGAGTGTCAAATGCCAAAGACAAATGGTCATGGACAGGAGAAAATAATGGGTCCTTTTCAGTCTAACCTATCAAACAAAGTCTCAATGGACAAAGATATGAGACAGGTTCTTGGAAGTTCAATTGGAATACTTGGTTGCCATTAAAAATCAACGTCTTTGGCTGGAGAGCGAAAAGAATCCGAATACCAACACTCATGAATTTCCAAAAGAGAGGTGTCCAAATCACATCTCGGACCTGCCGCTTATGTGGAGAGGCTGAGGAATCACTGGAACACATTCTAATTGGATGCTTTGTGGCCACTGTTATTTGATAAGAAATAAGCTCATGGTGTAAAATGCCTCCTATCTATGGATTCTCTGTCCAAGACCTTTTGGATTATTGTAAACATAATAATATCACTGGAACGAGGGGGAGAATCATCGACTCGATCATTTTGGTTGCAGCTTGGGCAATCTGGAGAGAACGAAATAATCTGATATTCGACAACAAGGAGATAAAAATCGAAAGGATAATGAAAGAAATCAAGGTGTTATGTTACCTATGGATTAAAAATCATTCAAACTAAAAGAATTTAGAGTGGGAAAACTGGAAATTATTTGTATTTTAACATGTAATAAGGGTGATTGTAACTCTGCGCTCTAACAACTTGTTAGAACATGTACTGTTTGTTCTTGTTGATAATAAAAACTTTTATCGTTAAAAAAAAAAGGGAATTTTGAATGAGTTTTTATTTTATTTTATTTTATCTGCCATGTCAATTTATTTATCAAAATAATGTAGTTTTAAAATTTTATTGTTAAATTTTTTTTTACTAAAATAATATAGTTTTGAAATATTATTGTGTATTACTCTTATTTTTATTAGCTATTTACAAAAGATTATTTTAAATGTTCTTTCAATTATTTTAGAAATGGTATCAATAAATTTCTATGAATGTTTTAACGAACCACAAATGTTTATCAAAATTTTTTATGTGTTTTATATGAACAATTCTTAACTTTTTTTTTCAGTTATTTAGAAATATTTATTAGTTTCGTTCAATTTGTTTTATACGAGCAACTTTTTTTAAATCTATTTTAAAACAACTAGAATTTGTAATAGGATGAAGTAGTCATCAAGATGATATCTGCGTTTGACAAACCACAAATATTTATAAAAATTAATCGGTTCTCACCAGCAAACAACTAGCCAAAAAAACCAATAAATATTCACAAGGCACTTCAAAAACTCGACCTTGTCATCACTAATCTTTTCGGTTTCCACCAACCGTTTCAAAAACCATAAGTGATCAATCTAACCAAAATTTGACTAAATATTATGAATTCAACCATAAGTTGTCGTATCAACCAAAATTTGCTTTTCATATCAGAAGAGAAAATTTGTTATTTCTAATATAATATTTATAAGAAAGTTTTCAAAACTATATCATTTTAGTAAATATTTTTCAAAGTTCAGCATTTTTATAAATAAGTTTCAACTACATCATTTAAAAAAAAAACTCCATTTTGCAGTGTATAAATTTATTTAATAACAACTTTCCATAAGTATGTGCTATTTAAATTACATTCTTTATGTAATATATGAATCAATTATGACATCTTAACTGTCACACAAGTACTATAACTATTCAACCAAAAAGAAACCCTAATGTTATCATCGGTACGTTCCGTATAAACAATTACTCCAGAAAAGGTGCTATCTGACTCGGGAGCACACGCGAATTTTGTAACACTTATCTACTCAACAAAGAACCACGTAAAGTAGATAAACCATTTATGATTTAGTTAGCTGAAGGTAGACGAAAAGATATTATAGAATATATAAATATATATATATATATATATATATATATATATATATATATATGTGTGTGTGTGTGTGTGTGTGTGTGTGTGTGTGTGTAATATATATATATGTATAATCCATGGAGATTTGCCAAAAGAATCTATGTGTAACACCCTAGCAAATCTCACATCGGTCTTGAACAAGAGATATGCTAGTTTTATTAGGAAGGTTCTGCCTCTAATAATACCAACATGTTTTGGGCATTCTAACTGTGTATGAGATGAAAACTCCACAGTTAAGCATGTTTGGTGACAACAATCTAGGGATGGGTGACCCTCTAGGAAGGTCTCACCCAAGCAACCAAGCAAATTCATAAGCCCCTCGTGGGTAAAACGGACAATATTAATGGTATGAAAAACCGGATGTTACAAATGCTATCAGAGCCACTCCTGTATCATTCGGGATAACGGGGCAAACCTCATCGAGAATGATGTGTCCCCGAGGGTGTTTTGAGTGACACCTTAGGTAAATCCTAAATCCATGAATGGGATAGTAGGGTAAACCTCATCAAGGACGATGAGTCTAGGGAGTGATTGTAACACCCTAGACAAATCCCACATCAGTCGTGGACATGAGATATGATAGGTTCATAAGGAAAGTGTTGCCTATAATATCACCAACATATTTTGAGCATTTTGGCTGTGGATGAGAAGAGAACTCTATAGTTAAGCGTGCTTGTGTGACAACAACCCAGCAATAGGTGACCCTCTAAGAAGTTTTCACTCGAGCAAACAAAATCAAATATGTAAGCTCCTCGTAAGCAAACAGGAAAATATTGGTAGTATGAAGGGCTAGATGTTTTGTATTATCTCAATAGCAAAAGCTACTAAATATTTAAGAAAAGAATATTATGCTTACTTAATATATGGCACAAATACTAAAGAATAAAAGAAACTAGACATTGTACTAGTAGTAGTAGAATTCCCTAAAGCATTTTCAAAAGAACTCCTTGGTATGCCTACAAATAGAATTTAAATTCGATTTACTTACGGAATTAACACAAATTTCCAAAGCTCCATATTAGCTCGCCCAATAGAGATGGAAGAATTACGTAACAATTACACAAACTCTTGTATAAGGTTTCATATGAACAAATACGTCACTATAGGGAGCACCAAGATTTTTGTCAAGAAAAGGATGGGACGATGTGAATATGTATTAATTATAAAGATTTGATTAAGAAGAATGAAAAAAGCCGATAGTTATTGGCCTAGATTGACTATTTATGTGAACACTTGCAAGGAGCCTGTTATTTCTTATAAATAGATCTAAGGTCAAGTTCAAGTTATAATCAAATGAAAGTGACGGAAGAATATATTCCTAAGACGGCTTCAAGACTTAATATGGTCACTACGAATTTCTAGTGATGCCATTCAAGCTAACTAATACCCTTGTAGTATTCATGAACCTTATGAACAAGGTATGCACACCATACATAGACAAGTTCATACTAGTTTTCACCAATGACATTCTAACTTACTATAAGAGTAAGGAAGAAGATGAATATTATTGCATGCGATATTATAGTTTCTTAAGGATGAGATACTATACGTAAAACTTTTCAAATGCAAATTCTAGACAAGAGAAGTCTAATTTTCAGGAAATATAGTTAATGCAAATTCTAGATAAGAAACTAGGAAACTCCAAGAAATTCTAAGGAGATATGGTTTTCCTAGGATTAGTAGGATACTATCAAAGATTCATACAAGATTTTTCGAAGACACTTATGCCTTTAACCATATCAACCTTGAAAGATATGTGATATAAATGGGGAAGTAAGTGAGAAGAAGCCTTTGATATGTTAAAACAAACGTTATGCAGTACACCAATTTTATCCTTACTAGAGGGTATAAAAGATTTTGTGATATACTACGACACATCACATTATGGCCTTGGATGCGTATTAATGCAAAGTGAAAAGGTGATTGCTTACAAATCTCATTATTTAAAAAAATATGAAAAGAATTATGCTAAACATGATATGGAATAGCAGCAGTAGTACGTATTCACCCTAAAAGTATGAAGAAATAATCTGCATAGGTTAAAATGTGTTTTCTATACAGATCAATAAAGTCTCAAATAGATTTTTAAAAAAGAAACTGTTAAATATAAAACAAAGAAAATGAATGAAGTTACTAAATGACTATAATTGTGAGATTTGTTACACTCCAGGTAAAGCAAACATGGTGGCAAACACTCTTAATAAAAAGGGCAAAAACCCTAGGGCAATTTGGACATACATTAATTAAGTTTAACCGACCAAATAACAGATGTGTTGATAAAAGCTTTGTTATAAGACGATTTTATCAAGAAAAAAAAAGAATGGTTGGGAAAAAACATTAACTTAGAAAAGATGACATTCAAAGATTTAACATAGAACTTGGACACCTTAGGTAAATTACAAGAAAAGAATTATAGACGATGCTCATAAGTCTAAGTATAAATCAGGTTGGAAATAAATAGGTCGACAGTGAAATATGTCAAAAAATATTTATCTATCTACAAGTTAAAACAAAACATTAAAATCCATCTGGGTATCTACGACAACTAGAAATCCCAAAATCAAATTGGGAAATGATCATCATGGATTTTATCATGAAACTCTCTTAAACAAGTCATGAATATGACACTATTGGGTGATAGTAAACAAACTAACTAAAGTTGCACCCTTCGTATGTGAGGAAATTAGCAAAGTGCAAAAGAAATTGTTACCACACATCATGGTTGTAAAACTCGTTAGCCGCTACCAGATCGGTTGACTAGGGAGTTATGAGTACTCGGGGAGTACTCAGACGTGATATATTATAAATAAATTAGTTTTTGAGAAATTATAAATATGTTAAATATCATAAGCTTACTAATATTGATAAAAAAACATATAAATATTAATATAAATCAAAAGAATACATGTTCACATACAAAAAAATATTTCAAAACTTAATATTAATTATTTAATATAATAGACATAGTAATTATTTGATAATCATCTTCTAAGGTATCTTCATAAAAAAATAAGAATCCAACAAAAATTGATGAAAAACAACGAAAATCGATAAAAAATAGTGAAAATCCAAGTTGGCCAGAGTTAGACTGAGTTGGGCCGAGTTGGACCAAGTAGGGGCGAGTTGGACCGAGTTTGACCAATTCGAAATAATGTTGACTGAGTTGATGAAAAGCACCTCGGGACCTTGTCGAGTACCGAGTACTCGGCCGCCTAGGCCGAGTTTTACAACACTGCCCCACATGGCGTACTAGTCTCTGTAGTATTTGATAAAAGTATTTGCTTCATATTTTGATTTTAGCAAAGTTACTAAAAGAAAAGGGAGAACCCTAGATATATGGATAAAGTGAAAGAATAATGCAATCTTTGGAGGACATGTTTAAGGTATGTGTTGGATTTCAAGGGAAGTTGGGATGATAATTCATTTAATTGAGTTTTCATATAACAATAGTAATTAATCGAGTATTAAGGTTGTCATTTTTAAGACCTTATAAGGAAGAAAATGTAAAACTTCAGTTGGTTAAAGAAAAATGTGAAAGTTCAGTTGGTTAAAGAAAAATGTAAATCTTAGATAGATAAAGAAAAAAATAAAACTTCAGTAAGTTTGAGATGCCCTTCTATAGTGATACTTTTAACAATACTTTATCACCTTTTCATGAACCCTTTGGATTGCAGGATGTATCAAACTAATGACCTATTATCTGAAGCTACTAGAAAAGAAAAAAACGAAATCTATGACATATCTAGAGTATTTAAGGAATTGTCTAGTACGTGAATCCCTCAAAATGCCATTAGAAGATGTCTACATTAATGAATGAACTTTGTTGAAGAACTGAATTGTATCTTGGATAAACAAGTTAGGAAATTGTTAATAAATACCATTACACGTACAATGGAATTTCCAATGTGCATTTGAAGAAACATGGGAATGAAAAGAGGAAATGAGATAATAAGTATATTTATTTATTCAACTAACTAGATTAGAAACTCATACATTACACATTGAAAGTAACATTGTAAATCGTACATTTGTTCCAAAACTCAGTTTAACACCTTCAAACAAAATAATTTCTTTTAAGTTTAAAAAAAAATAGTTTTTGCTAGTTGTATGTTTTACGATTTTAATAAACAAAAATCAAAGGCAATATCTGTCAAGACTTAGATTGTACTTGAAAGAACATATTTTCACACACAATCAACGTTACGTCGTATAATCAAGGGTGAAAAGTACAGATGGATTGAAGCTGTTAGTTTTATATTAGGATAACAAGCCTACTAATGTTACGACAAATGTAGATTAGAAGAAAGCTCGACGCATCTATGATTTTACAATATAAATTGTATTTTTTTCATTTTTAATTAATGTAATCATTTTTAAGAACATATATTTCTAACTTTTAATTTTTAAATTATCCAACCTACATAATACATATGTTTTTAAAGCTAGTTTTAAATAAAATATGAATTAAGTAGTTTGTAATAAAGATATAAAAAAATATAAGAAAACTTTAAATTTTAAGGAGTAATGAAGCAATAATATTGAAAAAGAAAAGAAACATGGAAAAGGAATCTTGTGGATCTATATTTATGACACATAATGGCAAAATGAAAATAAGAGGAAAAAGAGAAACGTGGGAACTAGAATGGGGACAATTAGAGGCAAAATGAAAATAAGCAGGAAGGTAATGAAGTGGCTACACCATTAAGGATAATGAGAAAAAGATGCGGGAGTGAAACTTGAAAAATGAAACAACTAACTTAAGGTGGCTAAATCAAGCACTCAAATTGTTCTCAAAATTGTGTGTTCACCAGTCACCGGTAAGAGCGTCAACTACACATGTAAAGTCAGTTTTACTTATAGTTTATGTAATATAGTATCGGTAAGAAACCGAATATCATCTAAAGATCAAGCAACTATTGATTGTAAACTGTCGTGAATGTCTAACTAATAAAATAGGTTATTTTGATAGAAAATAAGATAAATATATAGAAATTAAAATGACTTAAATAAAAATTAGAGTAGATGTCATTTTGACGTTTTGTTGAATTTGTCATTTCAATCCAAAAACTTTTTTTTTTTACAATTTCAGTCATTGTAGTTTACCAAATAGTGTTATTTTTATTTACTCTACTAACTCCGTTAAGATCTCTGTTAAATACGAGAGTATTTTAGTCTTTTTTAACACTCTAGTTATTCTATTAAAACAAATTAATCAATTAACATTCAATTAAAACTAAAAAACATATGAAGCGACTAGTGAGACCGGACACTTCAATTTAAAAGCTTCGATTAACTATAACTCATATTGTTCGATTGAGTTCTGCTGTGAGATTTCAATTAATTTTCACGTTTTGGTCTAACGTGTACCTTTATTCGATTGAGGTCTGCTGTGGGATTGAGGTCTGTTGTTGTCACGCTTTGTTTGATTGAGGTCCGTTATTGTCACATTTGTTCGAATGTGACAACAATAGACCCCAATCAAACAAAATGTGATAACAATAGATCTCAATCAAACAACGGTGACTTTTTAACAAAACGTGAAGATCACTTAAAATCCCACACCAAACCTCAATCAAACAACATGTATTAGAGTTAGTCGAAGCTTTTAAATCAAAGCGTCCGGTCTCACTAGTTTTTTTCATATGTTTTTTAGTTTTAATTGAATATTAATTGAGTAATCTGTTTTAATTGGATAATTAGAGCGTTGAAAAAGACTAAAATACACTCATATTTAACGGAGTTAGTGGAGTAGATAAAAATAGAAACATTTGGTAAACAACAATGACTAAAATAGCAAATAAAAGTTCTTGAATTGAAATTACAAATTCAACAAAATGTCAGAACGAAAATGGCATTTACTCTAAAATTAATTAAAGGCTGTCATCTAGGTCTAGAATCATCCAAACTAGCACCTGCAGGACCGCTAAAAAGGGACTTTGCACTTAGTTAACACACTTAGGAGGATCTTTAGGATCACTTAACAATTCAAATGGGGAACTTAGAACTTTAAACAGATGATACAATGCACAACACAAGTAAAGTAAGAGCAAGAACACAAGAAATAATTTTCAAGGAAGTAGTATATTGCTTCTTAGGTTCTATTACAGGTGTTTGCACTGATATTTAAAATACAAGAACCTTTGACTCTTTATACTAAACCTACAACCGTCAATATGCAAAAAAAAAACAGTTGGATGTGACTAATCTAGACAACAAGATCAGCCTAAAGTCAAAAGGCAGATTGCCTTTTGACTAGTGACTATGACAGGCCATAGCTCACTGACTTTCCTATTACAAAAAGCCAAAAAAGAAACAAATACAAAAACTTACAGACAAAGACCTTATCTACTTTATTATAAAGCATGGAAGTTTCACCAAGTTATGATAGTTGGTGAACCACCAGAGCATGCAGCAGACAGGAGGTTGCTTTATGATAAAGTTGATAGAAAAAAGTGTATTTTCTCTCTCTTCTAAAGTAATCAGTCTTATCTTTATTCAGCTTCGGAAGACTTTGTCTTGAGTGCTTCGGAAGACTTTGTCTTGAGAGCTTCGAAAGACTTCATCTTAAACCTTCGAAAGAGTTGAGTCTTTGGCTTCGGAAGACTTAACACTTAGTGTAAAGTTTCCTCAGTAGTTTCTTCTGAACATTGGCTTTGGAAGATTTTACACTTAGCATTTTACTTGAGTGTGTAAAACTTCCAAAGCTAGTTCTTCTTAGTTCCTTAGTGCATGTTGGAAGACTTGGTTGTTTTGGTATCCTTTGGTTGCATCAGCCTCATAACCTCAGAGGTTCCTACAAACTCCCCCTAGGCTAATGCTACCAAAACAGAGAGGTCTTCAGACTAGGATAGTCCACATAAGAATCTTTAGAATTCCTTTCTTCATTAGCAGATCAGGATTCTTAAGATCCATGAAGAACCTTCTCATGTCATAGAGATCATGCAGAGGGAGTTTAAGCATGTCACTAGTGAAGTAGACATGTTGTTCTCCCTGATCTCTAATGACATACCATCTATCAGGATCTTCAGGAAATGTCCATGCTAGAATTGGTCTTCTAACAGAGAGAGGCTCTACTATGATAGGAGTTGGTTGAGAGCCCTCTTCATGCACTTCCTCAGGATGTTCTGACTCATCCTGAGTTTAGGAGGTGGATGCCTTTCTTCTTTTCTTCTTCTTAGAGGATCTTTTTTTGGCCATCCTCTTTTTCCTCCCAGATGATTTTAACTGAGAGGGTTGGTCTTCAGTACCAGGTTCTTCAGTGGATTCCCTCTCAGTTGGGATCTCCTCTCTCCCAGGTATAGAAGGAGAGGAGGAGAACCCTGTTGTGGATCAGAAGATGAAGTTGGCTGTAGTGTAGCTTCAGGTGCAGGTTGTGTTGTCTCTGTAGGTTCAACCTTTACCTCAACTTCAAGTTGAGCTTGTTCTGTTAGTGAGTGGAGATCCACAAGCTCTCCCCTTTTAATCTTCTGCTTGATCACCCTTATGTGCTCATCCATTGTGGACAGAGACATGGGACCAAGCCTCCTTTCGGAGAACCCATACAGCTTCAAGAAGCTCATCATCTTCTGCCTATCTGCAGACTTTTTCTGACTTTTTTTGATGATGGCTCTTGACTTGGCAGCTTCTTCCTTTTCCCTTTTTCTAGCAGCTTGCCTATTTCTTTTGGCTTGCTCTTCCAGCTGCTTGTTGTATTCAAACAGTATGTAATCATATGGAAATGGAAGAAGTGCATGTGCCTGGTAGAGGCCTGTGACTCTCAGGTAGTTAATCATCTTTGTCTTTTCTTCTTCATTAACTACCTAAGGTTGATCGGCAGCCACAGCCTCTGACTCAGGGCTTTCTTGAACTGGGGAGAGGACAAGAATATTCTTGTATATTCTTTTTCTTCTCATTTCCTCTTTATGCTTGAGGGTCAAGGCTGCATCCTCAGCTTTCTTCCTCTCCTTTGACAACTCAGTGTCAGCCAGTTCATTTAATTCCTCTAAGGGGAGAGAGATGAGTTCATCTATGTTGTAGTTCCTGGTCCCCAGATAATTAAGTCTGGCTGCCCTTAACTCATCTTCTTGAGTGTTTAGAACATGCGCAGTCAGAATTGCAGCTTGCATGAATCCTGGGGAACCACTTGAACTCTCTCCCCTCAGCTTCCTATTCCTCTCTCTTTTCTCTTCTTCAATCTCCTCAGCAGTTAGTTTTCTTTTGCCTTTATCAAGTACTGATCTTGATGACTCAGGCTGAGGAGAGCTTTGTCCTTCATTGCTGGATTCATCAGTCAAGATCTGGCTAGAGAGAGGTTGTGATGCACCATCACTAGCTGGTGCCTCACTGAGGGTATGGGGTGCTGGAGGAGATATTGTCTTAAGGTTCACAGTCTCAGCCTCTGGGCCTTCAGTCAAGGCTTTCCCTTTGAAGCTAATCTTAGGGTCCACCTCAACATCTAGTTGACCAAAGGCTTCCACTGCTATCCTATGTCTATATAGTTATGATCTCCTTTTGAATTCTTTCAGCACCCAATCTTGAATTCTATTGGCTAGTCTGGCAGCTTGTCTGTTGTTGCTTGGGTTGACAAGTGCCAGATCTACCAGATTTATACCCTCATAGAAACTCAGGTTTGAAATGTTTAAAATTTCTAGTTGACCCTGAGCTCTAGAGAGTACAAGAGCTTTCCTTTCACTGTCATACACCCAACCCCAGATTGGGTTCTCAGAAGGGGCAGACATTGCTCTTGGTATTCCCTCCTCAAACAGTTGTTGTATTAACAAATATAGATCACTGTCTAGAGGAGGTTGCTGAGTATTGACAACTACAAAAGAGGATGATGAGTCCTTTATGTCCATACTCTGAGAGGAACTCCCAGGTTCTGTGATTGTTAGGATTTTCTCCCCCTTTTTGGTAGCATCACCCACTTGCATAGGTGAGCTGCGAGATTGATCCATGACATCCACAGGTTCTTGTGGACCTGGATGAGTTGATCTCATTGGTCTCTCAGCTAGCTTACCCTTGAGATCGGTGATCTCAATTTGCTGGGCATTGACCCTTTTCTGCAAGATAGTCACCGGAGATTCCAGGTGAACTATCTTTGACACAAAGTAGGTGCACATGTTTGAGAGTTTGTGCACCTTTTGTTGCAGACTCCCCTCATCTTAAGATGAAGAATCATAGGGGGATGAGAGGATTGGACCTGAGTCTTCTCCCTCATCACCAACATAGGTTTCTTGGCTGCTGGATTTCCCCTGCTCTATTTCAAGAGGCTGGGTTGCCGTGGTTGAGGTCTTAGAGATGTAATCACTGCCAACAGTGAAAGCCTCTGCCACATGGATCTCCTAGACAATCTGAAGGAGATCCACCTCAGTTTGTGGTGTCTGATGTGGGCTAGAAGTGGGTGAGGCAGGAGTACTCATCTCACCTTGAGTGTGGGTGGAGAGGAGAGATTCATGGTACTCACTGAAACCCAAATCTTCATCAGAGTAAAAGTCAAGGCTGGGTATGGGTTGATTAAGATCAAGAGGCTGGGGATGGTAGCTTTCCCCTGAAGGTTGATCACTAGAGTGTTGAGACTCAGAGTGATGGCTTAAGGCTATTTGAGGAGGTGTGAGCTCATCAGGCTGAGCATGAGGAACCTCAGCACTGATTGTGTCAAGTATGGGAGTGGTTTGCTCCTCAGGGGAAGTGGGAGCTCTAGTGTCCACTTCCTCCTGTGTGGGTTGTGATATGGGGGCCTGCATATGCTCAATAGCAGGTGCAGGGGTTCGTTTGGATTTTCTTTGGTAAGTGAGGGTATTGGTAGGCCTTGATGGTGGTTAAGAGGTAGAGGGTGTTGGTTCATCACTAGCTGGTGCTGCTAGGATATCACCCTGAGCAATGAGCTTAAACATTTTTGGGACAAGGGCTGTTTCTACCCCTGAGCTCAAACATTTTTGGTACAAGGGTTGTTTCTACCCCTGAGCAATGCTTCATAAATTTCTTTCGAAGATAATTGGCAGATAAGCTGTAAATTTCTTCCGAGGGCAATTTTATTTCTTCCGAAGGTAAATTTTTATAACTCTAAAAAATATCATTTTGAAAATTTGTTTTCCTCCAAAGAGAACTGGGCTTATGAAGTGATCTAATAGACAACCTAGGATATATAATTTTAGGTAGTAAGATTGATGAAGTTATTTAGAAAAACCTATTCAAGGTTAATCATCCCAATGGCTGATACAATATACTTAAATCTCTGCTCATCAAAAGCTTTTGTGAATAGATCAACATGTTGTTCATTTGTGTTAACCTTGATTAGTTTTATCAAGCCCTTTTCAAAATTATCCCTAATCAGATGATACCTGATGTTGATGTGTTTGGTCCTTGAGTGCTGCACAGGATTCTCTGTTATAGAGATGGCACTGTTGTTGTCTATAAGGATGGGAGTCTCTTTGAAATTGAATCCATAGTCTAGCATCTAATTTTGAATCCAAAGAACTTGAGCACAGCAGCTGGCAGCAGCAATGTATTCAACTTCAGCAGTTGATGCAGACACACAGGATTGCTTCTTGCATTGCCAAGAGTCTATCCTTCCACCAAGGATCTGACACCCCCAGATGTGGACTTTGCAGTCATGTTGTAGCCATCATAGTCACTATCTGTATAAGCATACAGATTAAAGTCTGAATTCTTTGGATACCAAAGGCCTAGATTTGGAGCACCTTTGAGATATCTAAGAATCCTTTTGATAGTGATTAGGTGTGACATCTTGGGGTTTGCTTGATATCTTGCACATATGCATGTGGCAAACATGATATCAGGCCTGCTAGCAGGAAGATACATAAGTGACCCAATCATAGCCCTGTAGAGATGTTCATCAACACACTCCCCCTCAAGATCAGGACCAAGGGAGTGGTTTCTGGCTATGGGTGTCTTTGCAACCTTACAGTAGTCATCTTGAATCTTGTATGTATGTCCTGTACATACTTTGACTGACTGATGAAGATGCCATCTTCAACCTGCTTCACTTGAATTCTTAGAAAGAAATTGAGTTCCCCCATGGCACTCATTTCAAATCTATTCTTCATCAGCATCTCAAAGTCTTTACAGAGCTTTGGATTAGTTGAACCAAAGATGATGTCATCTACATATATCTAAACTAGCAATGTGTCATTCCCTGTATCTTTGATGAAGAGAGTCCCATCAATAGTATCTCTTTTGTATCCATTATTGCAGAGGTATGTTGATAGTGTCTCATACCACTTTCTTGGAGCTTGATGTAGTCCATAAAGGGCTTTATAAAGCTTGCATACATAATCAGGATGATCTGGGTCTGCAAAGCCAGGTGGTTGTTTAATATAAACTTCTTCATCAATCACCCCATAAAGAAAGGCACACTTCACATCAAGCTGGTAGACCTTGAAATCCTTAGTTGTTTAATATAAACTTCTTCATCAATCACCCCATAAAGAAAGGCACACTTCACACAAGTTCCATACCTTCTGTCTTTTGATTTGAAGCAACTCTTCTTGCATTGCTTCAATCCAGCTTCCATCCTTTAGAGCCTCATCAACTTTCTTAGGCTCAATTTGGGATAAGAAACAAGAATGTAGACAAACATGGCTATCATGAATTTGTCCTCTTGTTCTCACCCCTGAGTCAACATTTCCAATGATGTTTATGGTGGGATGTGACTTGTGGATCCTGAGTTGAGGAATCATAGCAAGTTGGTTGGACATATCAAGATTAGAGAAATTTTGATCTGGCAAAGAAGAGTCCCCTACCACATCAGCACACTTATCAAGAGAAACTTGATCCAATGAGTGTGTGACATCAATGATGTTATCTTCAATGGAGTGGTTATCAGCATCAAGAAATTCTTGATCACTATCACCACCAACCATTCCTCCTGCATTGGAGGTTCCTTCGCCTAAATTCTGAGCCTCTGAACTAGACTTTGAGGGTAATTCAGTTGAATCAGTAGTATTTGTCATGCTTGTGCTGATTAGAGCCTCAATGACAGGGTTAGTCACCATTAGAGCTGAAGTAGTCTTCTTGTTTGGTCTTCTCAGCTCAAATCTTGGGTCAGGATCCTCTATTGACCTGTTATCCATAGATCCTGAAACATTCTCACAAGATTTGTTAAAATAGTTGGTAACTAAATCAAGATCAAATAGCCAATCCTGACCAAAACCTTTCACACAGGGTGTGTGTTCATTGAAAGTCACATTGGCTGACTCCTCAATGATTTTAGTTCTGAGATTGTATACTCTATAAGCCTTGGCTTGAGAAGAGTATCCAACAAAATGTCCATCATCTGATTTCTCAGCAAACTTAGCTATTTGATCTTTGGTATTCAAGATGGTGCAAAGACATCCAAATGTTCTGAGAAAACCAATAAATGGTCTCCTTTTGTGCCACAGTTCATAAGGAGTCTTACCATGTGTCTTAACTACTAAAACTTTATTCTGCACATAGCAGGCTGTGTTGACAGCCTCTGCCCAGAAGGTGATGGGCAGCTTAGAGTCAGACAACATAGTTCTTACAGCTTCAATAAGTGTTCTGTTTCTCCTCTCAGCAACACCATTTTACTGAGGAGTCCTCGGAGCACTATATTGTCTTAAAATACCCTTCTCATCACAAAATGTAACAAGGATTTGGTTTTTAAATTTGGTTCCCTGATCACATCTTATGATTTTAACCTTGTGATCAGATTGATTCTCAATTTTCAGAATGAAATTCTTCAAGATTTCAGAGGTTTCATCCTTAGTTCTAAGGAAAAACACCCAAATGAATCTTGTGAAATCATATGTGATCACTAAAAAGTATAAGGTCCTTCCTAGACTCATTACACTAGTGGGGCCAAACAGATCCATATGTAACAAGTGTAGGGGAGTAGTGATAGAGTTCATTTCCTTTGGCTTGTGAGACACTTTGTGTTGCTTCCCTTTCAGGCATGCAACACAGTGGTCATCACTTATAAACTCTTTCTTTGATATTCCAGTTACCAAATCATTCTTAATTAGTTTATTCATGTTTTTAAAGTTTACATGGCACATTCTCTTATGCCAAAGAAAAGACTCATCATTATTTACTTTAGATAGAAAGCAAGAAATCTCTCCAGATGGAGATGCTTCTTGCAAGTCCATCTTGTACATGTTTCCTCTCCTGGGGGCTCTAAGCAAAATATGCTCAAGAGGAATGTCAACCCCGGGCTTGAGAACAATGCACTCATGCTCAGTAAAGAGCATGTGATGTTTTTGGTCACAAAATTGGGACACACTCAGAAGATTGTATCCAAACTCTTTGACAAAGTTTACCTTCTCAATACTGAGCTTACCATTTGTAACCTTGCCCCTGCCAGTAATGTACCCTCCTGCATCTCCCCCAAAAGCAACTGGTCCTCCATCAATCCTTTCAAAGTTTTGAAGCAAGGACTCATTTCCAGTCATGTGCCTGGAGCAGCCACTATCAACAATCCAGATATTTTTGTTGGTCTTTAGCTGTCCTTGCACAAAAAGAGATGATTTAGTTACATTTAGAAACCCAAGCCTCATTGGTCTTGGGCTTATTAGAATGAGTTAAAGGCAATGAAACAGTAATAGATCCTATGCTCAGGCTTTAGGGATCATTTGCTGTTTCTGATGATGAACTTTTAGCCACATGGTCTTCCTTCATCTTCCATACCACCTATGAAAGATTGGGCTTGACCTTCAATGCTTCGGAAGCTTTTGTGGCTTCGGAAGCTTTGGAGACTGATCCTTTGGAAGATCTTGCTTTCACTGTAGAAGGCCTTAGTACTTGGAAGCATTCCTTTCTTCCGAGACCAATTTTCCTTCCGAAGACAATGGTTCATTTGCCTTTTTCTTCATTTTGGAGCTTCCGAAGGAAACAGATTTTCCTTCCGAAGCTGTTTGTTTCTTCTTCCTCTCAGAAGTTTTCTTCTTGATCATGTGGATAGTACCCTTTGGATTGTATTGACAATCCTTAGCCAGATGTGAGGTACTACCACACATAACACAATCTATATCTTTTCTTTTGAGAGCCTTCTTTTCCAAAGAAGACTGAGCTTGAACACTTTCCTTTTCCTCTTTCACCTTTTCAGATGATGCAACAGGCTTCTTAGGGTGAAGCTTGCTTTTAGAAATGGATGGTTCAGGCTGTGTAGCAGTGACACATAGCTGATCAATCTTCTTGTTGTTGCTGGAGTGAGTTGAAGCTGAAGTAGAACTCTTGGTACTAGAATTCTTGGCAGGATCTTTAGCTTTTATCACCTTGAACCCTACAGAGACAAATACTTGTTTCTGTTTGGGATCAAAGGTGGTCTTGACCTCTTGAGCTTTTCTTGATCTTTTCTTTGCTCTTCTGATCAAGTCCTTCCTTTTGGTTTTGCTCAAACCAGCTTCTTTTTTCTCCTTAGGAGCATGGTGACCCTTTTTGGATTGACTCTCTTCACTCATCTCAGAGTCATCCCTCACCTTCTCCTTTTCATCCTCTTCATCACTGGGGTCAATGGATGAAAGCTCATCTTGACCAGTTCCACACCTTGGAGATCTAACTAATAGTAGAGAGTGTGGAGGAGCTATCCACTAGATCCCAGTTCCTGCTTGTTCTGATAACACACTTTTGCATGCAGAGATGAGGATATCATGTTCTTGAAGGTTTCCTCTTCAAGAACACATTTTTCTGCTCTGGCTTTGCTGATCACAAGCTCAGCCTGGCATTCAGTCAACTTGGTAATGAGATCCTTAATTTGAGTCCTGTAATTTGTTTGCTCATGTTTAAGAGTTGAAACTGTTTTTTCCAGATTTTCTATCTTAAGTTTATAGTCATTTTCAGCTCTTTTAAAATCAGCTTTTAAAATATTTAAGGACTCAATGTAAGATCTCATTTCCAAGTTATAGGACCTGTATCTATTTACTTTAGCAATACATTCCGGAGAGCAAATATCATGATCAGCCATGAGTGCTTGGTTTGGAGATGCATCTTCAGCTTGAAAGCTCCAGTCAAAGCCTCCTTCTTCAACAGCAACTGCAGCTTGCTATCTTGGCTTCTCATTCTGGTGCCCTCCTTCAGTGTAGTTTGGCCTGGATGAGGCTTGGCCACCATTTGATTTGGGTGCCTTGCATTCTTTAGCAAAGTGTCCCATCTGGTTATAGTTTAACACTTGACTTTGCTCTTGTCCAGTCCAAACTTGCTACTGGTAGCATTGCTAGGAAACCTTCTTCCAGTCCTCTTGTAGAACTTCTGGGCTCTGTGAGTGAGAAGAGCCATTTGCTGGACTATCTCCATGTACTCCAGATCATCTAGATGGATGCGGTCCAGGTCTTCAAGAGTGAAAAGAAAGTTGCCTGTACTTTCATCAGTGGAGACAAAAGCTTGAGAAGAACTTGTCTCTTGGAAGGGACTTCCTTGGATGTAGCTCTCTTTGGGTGTCTCAGGGAAGGTGATGAAAGGACCCTTTTGTGAGGTTTCAGGGTAGCAGATGAGATGATGTTGTGGTTCTCTGCTATCCCTTTCAACCACATAAAGGGCTGAACTCTAGTGAGTGTTGAAGCTACCAGATGAATTTTGCATATTCATCTCCATCTGGTATCCACTAAGTATCCCATACAACTCAGTGAGAGTAAGGGTCTTGAGGTTTTTAGTCCTCTTAATGACCACACAGTAGTGTGTCCATTGTCTTGGAAGAGAGGACATGAGCTTCCTAACAATATCCCTGTTCTCAATAGTTACCCCAACATCAGCCAGAGTATCCACAATCTTAACATACCTGAAGTATTGTTGAGTCATGGTTTCACCTGTCTTGAAGGTGAAATTTTCAAACTGCTGCTTCAGGAGATCCTTCTTGTTTTCCTTGGCTTCATTTAAACCCTCGTACATAAGCTTCAGTGCATCCCATAGTTGTTTGGCGGTCTTGCACTTCTTGAAACCTCTGTAGATTGAGTTTGGAAGAGCAGTTTGGAGGGCTATCATGGCTTTCTGATCAATGTCAATTCTTTTCCAGTCTTCATCAGAAAAGTCATCCCTCTCCTGTGGTATCATGCCACCACCAGCAGCAGCTGAAGAGGTGCATGGTACTTGAGGTCCATTGACAATAGACTCCCACATCCTGGAATCTTGAGACTTGATAAAGCCTTCCATTCTTTGACACCAAGTGTCAAAATCCTCAGGAGTGATCAATGGGGACTTTGTCATTGTTCTAGTTTCCATATCAGCTTTGGAGATAGCTGCCATTTGAAGAGTTAAGTGATGTGTGTTACTAAGAGGTTTTGAAGATGGTGAGATCTTGAAAAACAAGAGCCTGGAATGCTCTGATACCAAATGCAGGACTGTTAAAAAGGGACTTTGTACTTAGTTAACACACTTAGGAGGATCTTTAGGATCACTTAACAATTCAAATGGGGAACTTAGAACTTTAAACAGATGATACAATGCACAACACAAGTAAAGTAAGAGCAAGAACACAAGAAATAATTTTCAAGGAAGTAGTATTGCTTCTTGATTCTATTACAGTGTTTGCACTGATATTTGAAATACAAAACCTTTGACTCTTTATACTAAACCTACAACCGTCATATGCAAAAAGACAGTTGGATGTGACTAATCTAGACAACAAGATCAGCCTAAAGTCAAAAGGCAGATTGCCTTTTGACTAGTGACTATGACAGGCCATAGCTCACTGACTTTCCTATTACAAAAAGCCAAAAAAGAAATAAATACAGAAACTTGCAGACAAAGACCTTATCTACTTTATCATAAAGCATGGAAGTTTCACCAACTTATGATAGTTGGTGAACCACCAGAGCATGCAGCGGACAGGAGGTTGCTTTATGATAAAGTTGACAGAAAAAGTGTATTTTCTCTCTCTTCTAAAGTAATCAGTCTTATCTTTATTCAGCTTCGGAAGACTTTGTCTTGAGAGCTTCGGAAGACTTCATCTTTAACCTTCGGAAGAGTTGAGTCTTTGGCTTCGGAAGACTTGACACTTAGTGTAAAGTTTCCTCAGTAGTTTCTTCTGAACATTGGCTTCGGAAGATTTTACACTTAGCATTTTACTTGAGTGTGTAAAACTTCCGAAGCTAGTTCTTCTTTGTTCCTTAGTGCATGTTGGAAGACTTGGTTGTTTTGGTATCATTTGGTTGCATCAGCCTCATAACCTCAGAGGTTCCTACAGCACCTAGGGTTGTAAACGAACCGAACATTTAGCGAACAGTTTGTGAACAATTCAGCAGAAAGTTCATTTATGTTCGTTCGTTTAATAAATAACCGAACACCAACAAGAAAATTTTATTCATTAAGTTAAACGAACAAACACAAACAGAGGCCTTGTTCGTTTGTTTATGTTCGTGAACGTACGATGATATGTTCGTTTGTGTTTGTTCATTTAAAAATTTATATTCTTAGTTTACAGGTTTTAATATTTAAAAATATAAACCCTAGTTGTCACTGTTAGCATCCTTAGTTTTATCATTTTCAATTTCAGTTTATGCTAATATTGACAAACTTATTAATTTTTGGTTAATTATATTTATGATAATTATGTCAAGTACGTTCAGATAATTAATTTAAGTTTGCGTTAAAGTTTGACAAGTATTCCTTTATGTTCGTTTATGTTTATGAACATTTATTTGTATTCGTTTATTTTTGTCTGTGTTCATTTGTGTTCGGTAAGTATTTATGAACACTTCATTAATAGTTTACCTCCTTAATGAACAAACACGAACAAAAAAATAACATTCGGTAAGTGTTCTTGAATAATTTATGAACAATTTGATTTTCTTAATGAACGAACACGAATAAAATCTGATTCATGTTCATTATGTTCGTTTATAGCCCTAATAGCACCTAATAACACATATAAGAAAGGATGGCAATATCATAAAATGATAATTATTGACTTGATCCTTGTTAAATCTATGCCTGATTCTTTGAAAAGTTTTAATGAATAATTACAATATAACGATCGAGTATCAGTTTTTTAAAAACCAAGTTATAATTGTTATGAAAATATTATATAAAGATTATATTAGTTATCCATTAGGAATCACTTGATCTAACAACCATTTGGAAAATTAACAATAAAAGCACACTAATCACCTAAAGTGGATTTAGTTAAATAAAAGCCAAGTATTCTTTTAACTTATGAAATTCATATCACGATTATGTAAACTAACCTTACGTCAGCAAGCCTTATATAAACATAAGCAATGGTATGTCAAAATTATAACAATCACTATGACCTGATAAGGTATACGTGATTGGCTGCACGTTTTCAGAGTACTTAAAATCAAAACTTCCATTTAATGAAAACTCTGGTTACTGATTAATCATAATTTTGATAGAATTTAAGACCTCGGAATACACACATTCATTAAGATATAAACATGAGACTGCTTTAATAATAACATAACCTTGCCATTGTTCACACCTGCTTATCAACCACTAGCTTGTATTAATCTTCCTTGAAATGACAATGAGGAACTTAGTTCATTCTCTTGTTGACAAGGACTCCAAAGCAAAAAGTGATCATACAATACATTATCTTTGCTAAGAACAAGATGATGAAATTAAACATGAATGATTAGAAATTACTACAACTGATTACGATAACCAAATGCTTACAATATAGAACTACAATTAGAATGAAAAGCATTGTTTAACAAGATGAAATTTAAGTGAATTCTAGAGAGAAAACATAGAGATTCAATATAAAGTTGGTAAAAAAACGTGGTGTCACCAAATGGTCGATGAAAGCTTGTATTTGTAAGCTATTGGTCGAGCAGGGTCACGCAGGGAAGAAGCGCGGTCGAACATCTAAAGTAGTGCATCTTTTTGGTTCACGAGCGTGCTTCTCCGGTCAACCCAACGGATCAAAAAGTTGAGCTGTGTAACCCGTTTATTATTCATTTTATATATGTTTATGTCATACATTAAATATTTAGTTGTCTTATTTCAAAGTTTAAAACTATAAAAAGAAGTTGAAATATCATTTCATATATAAAATATAATTGTTTTGTATTCATTTGAATTTTTGGTAGACAAATGGTAGTTTTAAAGTTTTAATATGTGGGAAAACTATAAGATTTAAAAAAAAAAATTGGGTTAAATGGGTAGTTTTCATGTCAACCGGTAAATTGTCGTGTCGTGTGCGGGTTCACATGTCTAACAAATTTTTATGTTCAGTTCGGGTAAAATTTTGATGTTCGTGTCGAGTTGGACCCGTCAACCCGCAAACATGACCCGTTTAACACCCCTAGCTCCTCGTGTTCGCGTTTTCTTCATACTCACATCAGACTGCAAATGCATCAAGTTTTAGCATGTCTGATCTTGTCGTTTATTCTTGGAAATTAAATATCATGTTTAACAAGAAAATTATAGACTAAAGTTTCATTCTTTGTTTCATTTACTACATGTTCATCTAGGGAATGAAAGAGAACCTAATATTTATGAGAAAGCTTGAAATCTAATTAAGACGTTTGAGACAAGTAATGGGACCTAATATAGTGATAATAGCTTTACTAAACCCGTGTATTACATGAATTAAATAAATAAAATATTAATATAATAAAATTTATTAATTATAAAATGATATTTTAAGATATGATATGACTGAAATTACGTATGAGAAATGACTATAAGTAATAAACAATGATATTAACTTTTTAAAATTTTATTTTTAGATTTTTTTTTCAAAATAAAAAATAATATTTTGTTCGAAAACAAACAGTATAAAAATGTTATTTTTAAAAATTTTCTTATTATAACTCCTAAATTTAATTATTTTTGGTTTTAAAATTTAGAAGTTTTAAAAATACCAATTTTTAAATATTTTATATTTTTAAAAATGTTTTATGCTTTAGAAAAATTTATTATTTATAAAAAAATTGTTTATTTAGAAATAACATTAATAAATAGATTTTTTTAATTTATTAAATCCAAAAGAGTATTAAATAATATTATTAGTAATTAAGATAATTATTTAAAGGAAAGAGAGACGAGAAAATTTTGATGAGAATGATTGTGATACTGACATGTGTCATCTCAAGTTACTAGTTTATTAGAGTAGGAAGATGAGATCAACATATTTTTTGAGATCGTTATGTGAAAGGTATAGACGTTACATGTTTAATTACTAGAATCCATTTATGCGCTTCATAACGGAATACGATGATATATTATATAAACTTAAAAAGAAAGTATAATAAGTGATATGTTGGAGTTGCTATAAACATGAGATTACAAAAACTATAGAATTTTATAGGTGTAAGTTGATTATATGATAGTTCAAGTAAGTGTTTAGGGGAATTTAAGTTCGGGTTTGGTTAGTAGGTATGTTAATGGCTAAAATTTTACCACATAAGACCATAGTGGTATACCTTGTACCCACGTATACCCGCAAACTCAATGGGGTATCCAACAGGTGCGAGATGGGATGTGGCAATTATAATTTGAGTATGTGACTAGAATTACCAAACTCTTCACGTACCGACATATTATCATCTTTATCCAACCCATTACCTCTTTAAAACTAATTGTTGATTACAAATCTATTGCTTAATTTGATTATTCCTTTACATTTGATAAAGTAAAAGCTTTTTTCCTTATAGTTTTCTCTCTTCTATTTTACAATTTCCATTGCCAATGGATATGGTTATGACAAGATCATATCCTACTTTTTGAAGAACCCATATCATTTTATACCATTGAGGATGTAGTTAGAAATAACTTTAATTTAACAAATAACTTGATATATTTTTGGAAATACGGTTATTAAATTGATAAATTGATAAATACTAGTATATAAATGTAAAAGAACATAAGTCTTAAATAGCATATCAGAATGATATCCATATCAATATGTGTTGTAAAGATGTTCATTTAAAATTGGTTGACAGCTCAAGTCTTATGCTGAATAAGTATGTAGATTTAGTCCATTTGGTATACACGCACCAGACACCATAACGCCCTTCCACAATGCTCCATCTTGTTGCCGATGCATGGTTTTCCTGTCATCCCGTTGGTTCAGGATCAACTAGCAGTACTACACCCTTGCTGCTCACACTCCATCCTCCTTTAAACATTCTCATCTGTGATGATTCGGATCAACCCCCACATCAACGTACTTGATCCCGTACATCCCCGCTCATCATGTCACATAAGCTCCTACCTCATCAACATCCCGTAAAGACTCAATGTTGTATACCAGATACTCGGGTAGTCTAGGAATATGATTAGAGCGTATATAGTTCGTTCGTCATTAAAAGAAACATAAAAATCAGTTACATATTTGTTTTTTAAAACAATTTCATTCGACACATTAGCTTTTTCTCCCGGATTTTTTGCTGTTATGATTATATAAAACAAATTAAAGAAAATAAAATAAACTTATATTCCGACACCGATCGTTGGCAGGAAATGAAATCAAGCAAAACTCACATGCTTGTGTTCCGTCCCTTTCTCTCGCTTCAAATTAGTACGAAATAAATATTAATTATTCGAAACGGCCACCATTTATTGATCTAATAATTTACTTTTTTTTTTACTCTTTAAAACCTCATTATAACTGTTGAAAGTTACCATAATAAGTTCTCGTAGCTAATAAATAACCAATATAATTCAATATCATATCCTTTTAAACTCATTCTTTTAAACTCTTTATAAAATGACTTTAGAGTGACTTTAGGCCTAGAGGGTATGTTCGTAAAAAAGTAAAAAAAATAATAAGAACCATATTTAAGCTCTTAATTTACTTGCTGTTCACAAAAAACAAAGCATGAGTAGTTTAACCATAAAAGATGTTCTCAAGTGTGAATCGAAAGAGACGGTTTCATTTTTCCAGCTTTAAGGATATATCTTAAAAAGTAAAAAAAAATGCTTGTTAATAATTTTCTTTTTTTGTATTATACCCGTTTTACCTTAATTTAATTACTGCATTACTAAAAAAAAATAATTATTTCTAATTTTAACATTCGTAAAATCAGTATCGTTCCATAACATTAGTATCATATAAACTAGCTTTAATAAACCCGTGTATTACACGGGTTGAATAAATAAAATATTAAATAGAATAAAATTTTATTAGTTATAATATATGATTTAAATATTGTTAAGAGTAAAGACTATAATTAATAAAATAATTATATCAACTTTTTAAAATTTTGTTTTTAAACTTTTTTTGTTTTTCCCAAAAAATAAATTAAACATTTCGTTTTAAAACAAAACATGTTAAAAAAATGTCATTTTAAAATTATTTGTGTTTTAAAAAAGGTATGATGGTTTAGAAAAATTTCTCTTTATAAAAATTTGTTTCTCTAGAAATAAACATTAAAAAATATCTATTTCTTAATTTTTTTAAAATAATTTATAATCAAAAAATAATTAAATAACATAATTAGCAATTAATGAAGTTATTTAATAGGAGAGAAGCGGGAAAGTTTTGTTAAGAATAAATATGGTATTGTCATGTGGCATCCCTAGTTACCCTTTTATTAGAATAGGTAGATAGGTAAATAACAAAAAGATTTGGTTTTTAGGTAACCGTAAGGATCGTTTCCGAAAAAATCACCAATCCATCAATAGCTGACAAGTTATATTCGAAAGGTCTAAAAAACATAAAACCAGTGAAACACGTCGAATATGAAATTACTGGTAGATAGACTTAAACGTTTACTATTATTTCACCTCTTAAAGGGTGTAAAATGGACTCATACTTCATCGACATATAACATGATGTCTGAGCAAATAAAACTTAGTAACATACTAACATGTCACAAATCATTTCATTGAATTTTATTCTAAAAAAATTACCTTATAAAAAAATATTAACCTAAATTTATAAAACTCTAATTTTTCTCAAAATTTCCTAAAATAAAACTTTAAATATTGTTACCTAGTAAAAATAAAAACATTATTGTTCAAATTATGTAAAAACTTATAAATGTGTTCTTCACCACCATATATACCTCTCTTTCACTCATATTCTTCACCACCATCTCTCTCTGAATCAAATCCTCCATTTCTGGAACCAATTTATCATCAATCAACCTGATAAATCAAACCCCCATTGCCAATCAAACAAAACCCACTTACAATCTCCCTTCAAGTTGAACAACAATGGCCACATTCATCAAACTCAAAGAAGCTACTCTGTTTCTACTAATGGCGATTGTACCTCTAGCATTAGCAGGTACCCATGACTACACTCAAGCACTCTCCAAGAGCATTCTCTTCTTCGAAGCTCAGCGATCCGGTCACCTTCCTGGTAATCAGAGAGTTAAATGGAGAGGAAACTCCGGTCTACTCGACGGGAAAGCCAGTGGGGTAAGTAATAAGTTGCATATAAATAATAATCATCTAAAATAACAGAGGTCCTCTGTAAACTAATTTGGGGCTAAATTGATTGATTTCTATGTGCAGGTGGATCTTGTTGGAGGGTATTATGATGCAGGTGACAATGTGAAGTTTGGTCTTCCAATGGCATTCACTGTTACAATGATGTCATGGAGCATTTTGGAGTATGGATCGCAAATGGCGTCGAGTGGCGAGCTCGGTAACGCCATGGATGCGGTTAAATGGGGGACGGATTACCTCATCAAAGCTCACCCTGAACCTCGTGTTCTATACGGAGAAGTAATTGTTTTTATGTTATTAGACTAGGGTTTATTGTTATTGTTATTGTTATTGTTATGAGTGTACGGGTGCAATTAAGTATCTTGTTTTTTTTTATCTGATTGATTGATTGATGGTGGTTTGTTTAGGTTGGAGATGGTAATACGGATCATTACTGTTGGCAAAGGCCGGAGGATATGACGACTTCACGAAGTGCATACAGAATTGACGTGAATAACCCTGGGTCTGACCTCGCGGGAGAGACCGCGGCGGCTATGGCCGCGGCTTCCGTCGTGTTCCGTCACTCCAACCCTGCTTATTCTAAAGAACTACTGACCCATGCATATCAGGTTAGTTGGTTGCTATTGTTCTGTTCTGTGGTTCACTGATTCACTCTCTTTGTCACTTCTAGTTGCTATGGTACGAAATTTAAAGCACAAGCTGCGGCTATTTGTTGCATTGGTCTTTAACTATGCCTATAAAACCAGAGTCAGGTTACTGAATAATATAATACCATCGTATATTTTACATAGATAAAAAGGGGACATCCGTTGCACGAGGCTTTTGTATGTAACGTTATATTTTTGTATGCAACGTTACCTTATATTTTTGTAAAACATCGTTTCAACGACTTAAAATCGTAACCTTAATTTCACATGACACCAACCTTAATGTTATTCTAAGCTTGACCCACAATATTTAATAAAATATAAATTTAACTTTAAATACTTTTATATCACAAGGGCATGGATATAATGATGAATAGGTCGAAGTTAAAGTGACTTGCTCACCCGATCAAAGATTGTAGTTTTGAATATTGGGGAGACAATTTATCAATATAGGTGTTGACGTAAAAAAAATATATTTTTATAATAAGAGTTGATATTAAGAAAATTTTAGAACTATTAGAAAATATTAAAGATGAAACATGCTTTCTAATATCAAGAAAACTAATATTAACATTATGTTTTATTAAAGTTGTAGTATAATATAGAAATTTTTAATCAACAAACTAAACTACTCCTAAGTTATTACATGATAGCAACATAACATGAACACTAACCATTTGAGAATAATCATGCTTTCACTAATCCCTATATTCTTAATATTAATCTCTTTTTGCACAGAGTACAAATCTTGTTCACATAACGAATCGTTCATGCACCGTAGCGGTTCACATGGGATGTGTCCGTTTGTACATAAGTAGCGATAAAAAGAGTAATAATTAAATTTATTTCCTTTTATGTATTTTAATTAACTCATGGTTGTGTGCATATAATAATTAGTACTTTGCGGCTTTACCATATGTAGTACGTTGAATCAAAGCTCCAAAAAGTAAATAAGTATCGAACAAAACACATTTGCTTCTCGTATTATAAACACTAATTTGTCGTTAAACATTAAAGAAAATAACAAAAGATGAATTTGATGCTTAAACATTCTGAATATTTTTATACTTTTTCTTGTTTTATTTGAACTTACAAAGTGACAATAGGATCACTAACCGTTTTTCACGGACAATGTGGTCTCATTGCACTGAACTCAAAAATAAATAAATACCGCTTGCCACGTGACACCATTCACTGTCGGTGTGTTGTACAGTACAAACAGCTAATGCACAATCAATATTTCCTATATTACCCTCACACGTGTTGCTTACTTACAACTATTTTTTTGTCTCCAGCTCTTTGATTTTGCCAACAAATACAGGGGCAAATATGACAGTAGCATCTCGGTGGCACAGAAATACTACAGATCTGTCAGTGGATACGCCGTACGTGATTAAAACTTTAACTTGATGTCATTTACATAATTCCCATTTGGTTATATTTTTTAAATATTTTAAAAAATATTTATTGTTTGTGTTTGTTAACAGGATGAATTACTTTGGGCAGCTGCCTGGTTGTACAAGGCAACCAACGAACAGTACTACTTGAATTACTTGGGGGAGAATGGTGATGCCCTTGGTGGGACCGAATGGGCCATGACAGAGTTCGGTTGGGATGTTAAGTATGCTGGAGTTCAGACTCTCGTCGCAATGGTAATATGTGTTTACAATTTTTTTACCCCAGAATATGCCATAAAATTGGTTAAAATATATTGAGTAGCATAAAATTAAAACGGATTTGGATCATAATTAATAGTCGGTCTTTTTGGTAGGTTAAAAATTATAAGCGAAAAAATGGACGGGTCTGAGTTTGTTGAAATGAGTCGAGTTGAAAGTGAAAACCGAACAACCTTAAAAATAGGTCAAATCTGTTCATGTTCGAATAAAAATTGGTTTGGTGAGAATATTTTTATGACATCTAGCAACGACAACAGTAGAGATATTATAACCATACTAAGTGAAAAAGTCACATAAGAGTGTGTCTATCTTTAATTTGTATATAATCTAAATACACCCAAATAAAACCATTATAAAAAAAAAAAGTTATGATCGAGTGATGATCACATGTGTAGCTAAAAAATGAATTGGGTTGATTTTCTTCATGACACATATACTTAATGACTGTTGGTTAACTTTGTATTCAGTTCTTAATGGGAGGTAATGCTGGAGATCACGCACCAGTGTTGGAAAAATACCAAGAAAAAGCAGAAATGTTCATGTGTTCATGCTTAGGCAAGGGTAATCACAATGTTCAAAAGACTCCTGGAGGTCTAATATTCCGGCAACGATGGAACAACTTACAGTTTGTCACAAGTGCATCTTTCCTCCTCACCGTCTACTCCGACCACTTATCTTCTGCTCGTAAAGATTTGCAATGCTCTTCGGGCAGTGTCGCCCCCTCAGAGCTTCTAGCATTTGCCAAGTCACAGGTAAAAGCAAACATATTCAAATTTAAATGATCGTTTCAAATGGTAGAAACAAATGTTATTCATGATATTGATTGGGAGTTTTTAGGTGGACTACATTCTTGGTGACAATCCAAGAGCAACAAGCTACATGGTTGGATATGGGAACCACTTCCCACAACGAGTGCACCATCGCGGTTCATCCATTGTGTCGATTAAGGTTAACCCGTCTTTTGTTAGCTGCAGAGGTGGTTATGCTACATGGTTTAGCAGAAAAGCAAGTGACCCAAATCTTTTGACCGGGGCCGTTGTTGGTGGTCCTGACGCCTATGATAACTTTGCTGATCAAAGGGACAATTATGAGCAGACTGAGCCTGCTACATATAATAATGCACCCCTTCTTGGAGTTTTGGCTAGGCTAAGTGCCGGTCATGTTGCTAGTAACCAGCTCCTTCCAGGTAAATATCATCACGTTTTTGTTCACTAGAAATGACGTTTATTCCCTTTGGTTTTCGATAACCATAAATATTTTGTTTTCATTTTGTAGTTGAAGTTCCTCTTCAAATACCTATCGTTGTTCAACCAAAACCTGTATCTTCGTCTGCAGGTACGAACCCCACTCACTTCAAAACAGTTGCAAAATGGATTGGGTAAAAGTTCAAATATTTTTATTTAAATGATCAAGAAAACTACATTATGAAAACAGAATCATCTCAATTTATAAGCAGAAAGATTTTAAATGATGTAAGCAATTATATACACCATGGGTCACTTTCCACTGAACATTTAGCAAAGTTTTTTAAAACTTTACCTATTTAACCTTTTATAGAATCCATTTTGAGTTTTTTTTTAAACGGCTAAATGGATCACTAACAGGTCACTGACTCACACGATAATATCAATTACTCAAGTACGAAACTTTAAACTACCCTTTGGAGGAAACTCACATTAAATGAGAAAACGCTCCGCCCCACCTGGAACCCCCTTTTTTTATTTTTATCATGGGTGGGACTTGAACCCAAGACCTTCATTTATTTTTATCAGATCTTGAGATACCTCACTAATTGTCACCAAGATCTTCTTATGAAAAACAATGCTACATGGTTTATTATTATACAATAATCTCTTGTTCTTCTTGTTTAAATATTTTGGACATTTGTTACCTTACCGGTGAATTTGACAAAAGGATCATAAATTATCTTCTTATAGCTCCGGTTGAAATTAATCAAAAGGAAACCTCATCATGGGTATCCAGTGGAAAAACATGCTACAGATATTCAGCTATAGTTGCTAACAAATCGGGCAAGACCATCAAGAACATCAATCTAACCATTTCCAAGCTCTACGGTCCACTCTGGGGTCTCACGAAGATCGCAGGTGGTTCCTATGGGTTCCCAAAGTGGGTCAGCTCATTGCCAGCTGACAAAAGCATCGAGTTTGTGTACGTCCATAGCGCGCCCTTAGCAGACGTCTCAGTTTCCAGTTACACATTGGGCTAAAACTTAAGATGAAGCCAAAATAGACCTACAAAATTAAGCGTTCAAACAAGTAACAATTATACGGGGTTTGTGAGGATCATGAAGCCATACAAAACAGTACAGCTACTAAAGGGAAGTACTTGTAATTAGACCCACTTTTCGGGTTTTTTTTTTCTTTCTTTCTGTTTTTATGATGAAATAAGGTGTGAAGAATAGAGGAAGAAAGGAGTGAAGAGAGTTTATTATTACTAAGTGCTCATCCTCTTTCACCTCCTCTATCATTAGTTTTTTTTTTCTTTTTAAATATGGTAAAAAGAGAGATCAGATTTGTGTTTTTTTGGTTTGTTTTTGTGTTTAGTTTGTCTTTACTTCAAAACAGGTTTGAAGTTATATGTTTCTTTGCTTATGCTGTTGTAAATTTGATAACATCCCTTTAGTTTGCGATATGAATATAATTTGTGTCTTTTTTCTTATTTTTAGAGCTGTTTAGAGTATTTTATTAGAGAGTTGTTCATAAAGCTGTCACCTTAGAGTATTCACAACACATTTTTCATCCTTATTTATATAATCATACTAAAAATTATTAGTTTTTTCTATTCTTTTCAATTAAATAATGTTATTTATATATTTATTATTACTTTTTCTTTCTACTTCACTTACAACCACTTAAAATATATTACAAATATTATAAGGTTTTGAATATTGTTTCTTAAAAATACAGATTGAACGGTAAATTTCTTATATCCTTTACTCACAATCATTTATAACCATACCATATAATATAGAAAATGCACTCACATAAATTTAGGGAACAAACTGTGAGTGCTCTTATATTGAACTCTCTATGGTCATGAAATGCATTTAACCATAAAAATTTACATTTTTTTTGTAGGATCTTACTTTTACACTAATAACTAATATATGTTGTTCTAAAAAAAGTAACTAATATATTTATATATATAAATCACTAGCTTTAGTTATTCGTGTATTACACGGAAGCGTGAAGAGTTAATTATCAAATAACATAAAAATAAAAATAAAATCAAGTGTGTTATATATTAAATAAGACATAACAACTTTTGATTATAAGATCACAAATGAGCAAAAACATCCTTGTAAACTACATTTGTAGTAACATTATTATGTTTACACTCATCATCTAAAGCTAAAAGGTTCAACCCATCTTTATTCTTAACTTGTGACAAGATGTCACAAAGCTGATCATGCGTAAAAATAGGCTCTTTCAAGTATAAACCGACACTTGACGGAGATTGACCTTAACTTTCGTTTATTGTCATAGCGGAATATACAGTTAAAGAAAACTGTCTTCTTTTAGACTTAAAAGGAATACTTTTGACGGGTCAAATAGTGAGCTAGATATTAAATGGGTGTGAGGATATTAGTATGAAGAAATTATGATTTGAATAATATATACTGAAAAGTTATGTGCAATAATTAGATTAATTTTGAATTATTTTGATCCTGTAATCAAATATAAAGATATATTATTGAATCGGGTTGGATCGGACTATAAATATTCATAATATATCTGATTAGTTGTTGATTATTATATATTTAATACTAACTTTAGTAAACTCATTTATTATACAGGTTGAAAAAATAAAATATTAAATATAATAAAATTATATGAAGTATAAAATGATAATCTAAAATAAGATATGATTAAAATTACATATGAGTAATAAATATAAGTAATAAAATAACAATATCAATTTTTAAACTTTTGTTTTTAAATTTTCTTTTCAAAAAAAGTTAAACTTTTTCTCAAAACAAACCGTATTAAAAATGTTATATTTTAAATTTTTTTATTATAACTCCTAATTTTAATTATTTTTAGTTTATAAAAAATTTTACTTTTTAAAAATACCATTTTTTATAAAATATTTTATATTTTAAAAAAAGTTAAATGTTTTAGAAAATTTTTTTAATTGTATAAAAAATTGTTTTCTAGAAATAACATTAATAAAAAGACATTTTTCTTAATTTATTAAAACAATTGATCTAAAAAAGAATTAAAATTATTTAATATTTTTTAATTTAGGTAATTATTTAAGAGGAGAGAGGCGGGAAAAATAAATTTAGGAGGCCTAGAAATATGTCAAGTGTCCCCTAAGTTACTCTTTTAGTATTATATATAGATTTTGTATTTTTATTGTTATTAAATTTGTTATTAAATTTGATTCACAATTGTCTGGACATGGAAACAATATTTCAACAACAATATTATAAGAAAACTTATTAATTGGAAGATTCTAGCGACATGAAAAACAAGTTCATTACGTTGACACAAAACAAGATTGAAGGGAACTTACTAAGACTAACACTGACCACAACGTGATCACCCTTAGTCTGCCTATGCCAGTGTGGCACCCGCATCCCTGGCGTGCTTTATGTTTGTGACTTCGTGCGAGTAATTGTAAGGTCCACCTGATTTTTTTCCCTTTTTTAAAGGCTATATTGATCTAAAAATGGTTTTATTGGTTTTTTCAATGAGATTCTTTATTTTTGTTTTTTTGAACAACAGGTAAGCGATTAGTTGTTAATATTATCAAATTAATAATATTTGTCAATATCAATTTTTGAAAACTAGACCTTCAAGAGAGACAACGTCTCCCACCTTCCTGTTAACCATTAGACGAAAAGATCATTGATCAATGGTATTTCTTATTAAAAATTCAAAATTTAAAACAGCTATAAAAATAACCGCTAGCTTTTTCCACTATAAATAGTCCTATGTACTTCAAACAGTTTTACACTCAACTATCTTTTATTTCTCATTTTTCGTACCCTTTCATTTCTCATATTTTGTATTCAATTCAACGGATCTAAGGGCCTCATTTCTTTCACTCAACTTTTTAATGTGAGCGACAATGAACAAATCCACCCAACCACCTAGATTCTCACAATTTCAACAATCACAATTTCAACAAGTAGATGGATTTTCTCAATTTCAACCCCCACAATCATACACACAACTTCAATAATTTCAAAAACATCAAGTGTGGCTCTAATATCAATAATTTTTAGCAAATGCTGCAAGCACAATCATGGTTTTAACAAGATTGATGTGTTTAAAGTATATATATTTTTAGTAAAGATTTTTCACACAATTGAGTTTTAATTTAAAAAACGATTATCACTATTAAACCAACTACACACAATACGCAAATGCATCTATCGTATAGTAATATAGTTTGATGTAAGAACTGAGTACCGATCCGCGGACACAATGGCTCCCAATACTAGATTATCATAACTATTTAACCGATCAATTGAGTTTGGATTTGCAAATATTGAATTAACTAAAACGATTAGCAAGTTAAATTAACAAATCAAGGAAGTAAAGATGAAGATACATAATTAATTAAAGATACCACTTGAACTTTGATTTCACTTAGCATAGAATTAACAACTAGCACAAACTCGAGGTAAAACCATTTTTTACACATGACATGTAAGTAGCCTAAACCCCCGTCAAGGATATCTAGACATATAATCATTCGGAAAGCTAGAACATTAAATACACAATAGCCACTTAAAATTATGCCATGAAAAACTAATGATACAATTATGTCAATGTTAAAGATGAATTAAACTCCCATTAGGGTTACCTAATTCCATAATTTTTTGGAAAGTTAACACGGTAAACACATGACAACCACCCAACTTGCCTAAAATAGACAAAACTATAACTACCTTTCAACTCATGAACATCCAACCACGATTACAAAATCAATTCATAACCAATAACAAGAGAGATTCATGACATACACCATGGTTTTCTAAAACAGAAGTATAAGGATGCACATTTATCCAATTTTACTAAACCCCCAACTTTCATTCACCATTCCTAGTCAAATGTCACAAAATCACACACAAAAGACATAATCATTGTTGCAAACGGTCTGCCCAAGACACATATTGAATTGATGTGGCTAGTACGTTATGATCTAAGTCGGGTCATACCCAATAACAAGCTAGACAAACACCTACAATATTTATTTTATGATATGATCATATAAATAAATATTAACACTTAGAGTATTTAAAAATTGGGTTTCTAAATATTTGCACTTGTATTGTAAATAAATTATATGGATAATTTATTTTAAAGAGAGTATTTTATATATTGTTATTCATATGATTGAAAAACAATATAGTCTTTTGTCCGCATTTCTTAATTACTCATCCGCATTTACTAATGCGGATGCGTCCTTGAGGAAATGCGGATGAAGATTACTCATCCGCATTTACTAATGCGGATGAAGGTTCCTCATCTACATGTACTAATGCGGATGTGCATTTGTGGAAATGCTGATGGAAACTGTTCGTCCGCATTTACTAATGCAGATGTGCATTTGTGGAAATGCTGATGGAAACTGTTCGTCCGCATTTACTAATGCGGATGTGCATTTGTGGAAATGCTGATGGAATTTCTTCATCCATATTTACTAATGCGAATGAGCATTTGAGAAAATACTGATGAAACTAGTCATTTGCATTCACAAATACGGATGTACATTTGGGAAATACGGATGGAATTTCTTCATCCACATTTACAAATGCGGAAGGAGACCATTCATCTGCATTTACTAATGCGGGTGAATGTTTGAGAAATGCGGATGGGACAAGGAGCTGGGCCCCGCCCACTTTTGTCTCTCCTCGTCTGAAATTTCAGTTTTACAAGACTTGCAATATATGATTGCAATCAACCACTCTCTCTGATAACTTACTAGAAACTCAAAAGTGCACCTCTCGGTTTTCTGGTTTTCTCTCTCAATCGGTCGAGAACAAAACGAAGAACAGAGGTTCGTTCAAGTGAAAAATTCTAGCAACCGGGTGTTTGTTGGAGGCTTGAGGGTAGACTAGCTTGAGGCGTCCTTCTTTGAAAGCTGCTATTCATCAATCGTCTTCCTCAAACCCATACGAGAGATAGTCTTCTAAACACCCTATGGTTGTTTGTAAGCATGTTTTTCATATATCGATCCATAACGGGTTTTAACAGATATATAAAATGGTTTATATATATTAACTGTAACAAGTTTAAATCCTTAATCCGTAGCATTTTTCATTTTATATGGATAAAATGACTTTGATAAACTTGTTCAAAACTCAACAATGGCATCAAGAGCCGGTTATATGGATACATGCTTCATCTGGATTGAAATCTCGGTTTCTTGCCGTTGATTCAACAACAGACTGAGAGTTTTGGTCAAATGTTTCCCCTGAATTTTTCAAGATTCTACTTTACATGCATACTGTAATCTTAAAAAATTTAATCATTTGGATGATTTAGTTGTTTGGACAAGAATCATGATATTCGGTTTGTTTATACTTTAACTGAAAATCAGTGGTTGAAGGGGAAGCTCTCGGGTTTTGCTTACATATTTGGATATGTATTTTGATGTTCATAACCTAGCCGAGATCTTGTGTTTGGATGTGTTGTGATTTGTATTTAATTATTCAAAAGGGTTGTAATAATTAAATGTATTTGTTCTTCCTTTTGGGTATGTAATTTATTTATTTTTCATTTGGTATGTAAAATAAATAGGTTAGTTTCATTTTACATTTACTGGAAAAATGTATTTAGGATATATTTTGTAAAAGAAGATGCAACAAGGTTGTTTTTGGGTTTGGGCCAATTTTGAGCCCAAAGAGCTTTATAGCTCTTAATGGGATTTAAGCCCAATAACCGAAAACATATTTTAAAGGCCCAAAGGAGTTTGGTGCAAAAACTTAAGCCCATTTGGAAGGCCAAAATGAATGGAAGAATCACAACACAAAGTGAACGCTTGAAGCATTTGGATACGGGATCAAGTGGGAGTTCACCGACACAAGTGTTGTGTCAATTTTACCCTTAGGAATGACCTAATTAACTCACTTGTTTCGGTCAACAAGTGATGTTAAATTAATTGGCTATGGCTATGAACTTGTTGTTGTATGTGATGCTTGTGTGGTTGATTTAATTTTATTGTTTATGTGATATTTGGATATGCATTGTTAAACAATTTAAAATCAACAACAAGCTTAAAACGGTTCTTTTGGAAACATTAACATGGGTAATTAAATGGTTTTATTAAAGGTTAATGTTTTCGTAATAAAATTGGGTTTTATTAAAAGATCATTGAAAGTTGGTTTCACTAATGTACCACGTATTTGAATGCATGCAAATGTAAAGTATAAAATGTTTTCAAAACTATAATTAATGGAAATGAAAATCCCTTTTAAACAAGTTTAACACCATCCTTTTATGCAACACTCAAATCACTTGGGAACTCTTTGTGGGATAAAGGTCACCTAACCATATTTAGGGAACTTGTGTGTTTGAGGTGGGGTTAACATATTTGTGGGATAAAGGTCACCTAACCACTTGTATGTGTAAACTCACACGTGTGTGTAAGTAGGACGATTTGAGTTGGAAACCATGTGAATAGGGTCAGCGAAGCATGGCGTACAATGGTGTTGATGGGATTAAACATGCCAACTAAACATAAAGATGTTTAACCAATCTCATAAAACTAGAAGTTGCAAAGGGTTGCAATTGTCAAATGTTGACTACCTTGTTAATTTAAATAATGGGATAAAGGTCACCTAACCAATATTTAAATATAACGTTGGATTCTAGATTTTAATTATTAATTGTCTATGATACATGAAAGGGTATTAATAATCAAAATTTTATTATTGTAAATACTAAAATTGAACTTTGTTAAAATTGTAGAAATGGCCGCAAAAAACAACGCTACCACCCCGACCGTCCATAACCTGTCACTAAGAACAATCTTGGAAAAAGATCATCTCAACCACAATAATTTCATGGATTGGTTTCGAAACTTGAGAATTGTTCTCAAGCAAGAAAGGAAATCATATGTGTTGGACGATCCTATTCCCGATGAACCCAACCTTGATGATGTTGATGCCTACAACGATTGGGTTAAGCATATTGAGGATTCAGTGCAAGTTTCCTGCCTCATGTTGGGAACCATGATTCCTGAGCTTCAAAAGGATTTTGAACATCATGGGGCATACGACATGATTACCTAATTGAAGGAAATGTTCCTTCAACAAGCAAGGGTAGAGCGCTTTGAAACGGTTCGTGCGCGTCATGCATGTAGAATGGAAGAAACCCAATCGGTGTCATCTTATGTGATGAAGATGAAAAGCCACATTGATCGCCTCGAAAGGCTGAACTGTCCCATCTCAAAAGAGTTGGCCACAGATTTGATCCTTAATGGTCTAACCAAGAAGTTTGAGACGTTTATCATGAATTATAACATGAATGGATGGGACAAGAGCATCGGGGAACTTCATGCAATGCTCAAAACAGCGAAGCGGGGATGGGCAAAAGGGTTTTACCTATTCTCACGATCAATGAGGGTGGAAAAAGAAAAGGCATCACCCCGAACCCAAGGCAAATGTTGCCAAAGGAAAGGGATACATCATAGGGAAGGATAAGGGAAAAGCTAAAGCGGGACCACCAAAACCGAAGCTTAAGAAGCCAAAGGTTACGGAGAACGATCCATTCTTTGAGTGTGATGAGATAGGACATTGGAAGAGGAATTTTCCAACCTATCTCAAATAGTTGAGAAACAAGAGGGATGCTGGGCAGACCTCAGGTACAACTTTCATGATCCATATTGAACTTAATGTTATTTCTTTAAACACATGGGTATTGGATACCGGATGTGGAGCTCATATTTTCAATTCGTTGCAGGGTTTCAAAAGAAATAAACATTTTAAGAAGGGAGATACTGGTCTCTACATGGGCAATGGAGCAAAGGTTGATGTCAAAGCCCAAGGAGACTATATCTTGAAGCTTCCAAGTGGTTTGGAAGTTATTTTGAAGAATATTTTGTATGCTCCTAGTTTGACTAGGAATATAATTTATGTTTTCCTTCTAAAACAATATGGTTATGTTATGAAATTTGTCAACGATGGTATTTGTGTTTTTATGGATGATATGCTTTATTTTAAGGCTATGCCTTCTAATGGTATTTATGAATTGGTTCATGATGACTCATCCTTTAATAACTCGTTATACCAATCAAACACCAAGAAACTTAAAATGGGTTTAAGTAAATCATATCTTTGGTATTGTCGTCTTGGTCACATAAACAAGAATCGCATTCAAACACTTTAAAAGAATGGTCTTTTGGAAGCAAATGAAGACGGTTCATTTGATAAGTGTGAATCATGTTTACAAGGAAGATGACCAAGGAACCCTTTAATGGCACTAACGAAAGGGCAAAAGATTTATTAGGAATCATACATTTGGATGTATGTGGTCCTTTTAGAGCAATGACAAGGAATGGTGAAAGATACTTCATTACCTTTATTGACGATTATAGTCGTTATGGTTATGTGTACTTATTAAGACACAAAGATGAAGCTTTTGAATGTTTAAAATCTTCAAAAATGAAGTAGAAAATCAACTCAATAAAATAATCAAAGTTCTTCATTTGGATAGAGGAGGTGAATACCTTAGTGATGCCTTTCAAGATCATCTTAGGAGTTGTGGGATTGTCTCACAACTTTCTCCACCCGGAACACCATAACATAATGATGTGTCTGAAAGGAGAAACCAAACCCTATTAGATATGGTTCGATCTATGATGGCTAGAAGCGCACTGCCTCTATCATTTTGGGGTTTCGCATTGCTCTTCGCGGCCCGTATTCTGAATATGGCCCCAACCAAGAAAGTGGATAAGACACCTTTTGAAATATGGCATGATAGTGTTTCATTGTTATCATATTTAAAAGTATCGGGTTGTGAAGCTTATGTTAAGCAGCACACCCTAAACAAGTTAGAAAGCCGATCCACTAAGTGTATCTTTGTAGGATATCCCAAAGACTCCATGGTATATTACTTCTACAATCCAACAAAGCAAAAGCTATTTATTGCTCGAAAGGCTGAGTTCATGGAAACTAAGTTCCTTATGGAAGGAACTACCAATAGAACAATGGAACTTGATGAGGATCCAGAACCACAAACCGATACATGTTTGGTTGATATTAGCAATCAACAAGAGGTTGTTGATAATGATCAAGTGGTTGATCAATACACACAAAACGTTTGCAAATCTGGTAGAACTAGCTATCCACCCTAAAGATATGGATTTTTCATGAATGGATGCTATGTAGTTGACTTGGATGAACCAACTACGTACCATGATGCAATGTCCAATTCCGATTGTGACAAGTGGATTGAAGCCATGAACGTAGAGAATTAATCCATGTACGACAACCAAGTATGGGAATTGGTTGTGCCACCTCTTAACTCCAAACCGGTTGGATGTAAGTGGGTTTTCAAGAAGAAAACCGATATGAATGGAAACTTGGATACTTATAAGCAAGACTTATAACAAAAGGTTTCACTCAAACTCAAGGGGTTGATTATGATGAGACCTTCTCGCTTGTGGCAATGCTAAAGTTAATTAGGATATTATTTGCCATAGCTGTATATTATGACTATAAGATTTGGAAAATGGATCTCAAAACTGCTTTCCTTAATGGACATCTCGAAGAGAATGTCTATATCGTTCAGCCCAATGGTTTTGTCGATCCACAACATCCTAATAAAGTATGCAAGTTAAAGAAGTCAATCTATGGATTGAAACACGCATCAAAAAGTTGGAATCAACATTTTGATGAAGAGATCAAGAAATTTGGATTCATAAAAAACGCTGATGAAGCTTGTGTGTATAAGAAAGCTAGTGGGAGCATCATCATAGTCTTAGTATTGTATGTTGATGATATACTACTGTTTGGAAATGACATTTCAACCATAGAAGGTGTTAAAACTTGGCTTGGAAGTTGTTTTTCCATCAAAGATCTTGGTGAAGCTACTTATATTTTGGGAATAAAGATCTATAGGGATAGATCTAGGCGGTTGATAGGTTTAAACCAAAGTGCATACATTGATAAAATCTTGAAAAGGTTCAAGATGAGAACTCTAAGAAAGGTTTGGTACCTATTCAAAGAGGGACAATATTGAGTGTATCTTAATGTCCAATCTCAAAGGATGAGCAAGAAATGATGAAGTCCCATATGCATCTTCTATAGGATCCATCATGTATGCAATGAGATGCACTAGACCGGACGTGTCATGCGCTTTAAGCATGGCGAGTAAATATCAGTAGAATCCAGGAAATAGCTATTGGATGGCTGTTAAGAGTATATTGAAATACCTTAGGAGGACTAAAGATATGTTTCTAATATACGGATCTGGTGAAGAGGAACTCGTTGTAAAGGGTTACACGGATGCGAGTTTCCAAACTGATCGAGATGATTCTCGTTTACAATCGAGGTATGTCTTCATTATGAATGGAGGGGAAGTGTCCTGTAAGAGTTCAAAGCAGGATGTGGTAGCATTGTCCACCACAGAATCGGATTACATCACCGCTTCATTGGCAGCACAAGAAGCTGCATGTTTAAAGAAATTCATTGCTGATCTAGGGGTAGTCTCTACCATTCAAGATCCCATAGAGATCTTTTGTGACAACGGGGGTGCGATTGCTCAAATCAAGGAACCCCGTGCACATCAGAAGACAAGGCACATTGAGCGAAGATTCAACTACATAAGGGATGAAGTTGAAAAAGGAAAGATATGTATTCGCAAAGTTCACACCGATCAAAATATCGCGGATCCACTCACGAAGCTCCTTGAAAGGCCAAAGCATGAGAGTCATACTTGTGCCTTAGGACTTCGATATTCTAGTAATTGGATTTGATCTATTTAGTATTTAACAATGGAACAATTGTTATTTTGACTCATATATATAATTGTGATACTATGAGTTATGTTCCATTTTAGCATGTTTAGATCCATGAATATGTTTATTATTCTAAATGTTCGTAGTCGATCATATTTATGGGAACAAATATGAAGGTAAGACTATTATGAACTTGGATTGGTGGATATTCATAAGGTATGAATATGGAGTAAAAGGTTGCTACCAAAGTTCATAGATATTTGTGGGATACAAATATTGGTCTGACCCGCTCTCAAATGTTACTGCATGGAATTTTGTAATTGATCATAAGTAAATTTGAGTAAAGGCGAATATCATTGTATCCTACGACCTGAGATACATATTGAGTTGTGATATTCACCAAATATTATACTTTGACATAGTTCTTTGTTGTTTTGAAATATGGACAGTACATAAGGCTAGTTTTAGGTGTAATACAAGGTGATTATAAGAAACGTATGTAGTCAAGATGGGATTTGTTCCTCTTATTCGTTGAGAGTAACATGTCTAAGGCTTGATAAAGTTAAATCAACAGGGAATGATCATTCTGTGTCTCTGGATTTAATAATAGATTCACCTGTATCATTTCAATTAAGGGACTTGAAGAAGATGATGTTATTGAATGGCACTTCGTCATGAGTATTAGGGGTAGTAGACCGTTGTTAGGAGGTATTTTATACTTGCATCAATCCTCTATGTATCTTGTGCAAGTGGGAGATTGTTGGAAACGGTCTACCCAAGACACATATTGAATTGATGTGGCTAGTACGTTATGAACCAAGTCAGGTCATACCCAATAACAAGCTAGACAAATACCTACAATATTTATTGTATGATATGTTCATATAAATAAATATTAACACTTAGAGTATTTAGAAATTGATATTTGCACTTGTGTTGTAAATAAATTATTTGGATAATTTAGTTTAGAGAGAGTATTCTATATATTGTTATTCAAATGGTTGAACAACAATATAGTCTTTTGTCCGCATTTCTTAATTACTCATCCGCATTTACTAATGCGGATGTGTCCTTGAGGAAATGCAGATGAAGATTACTCATCCGCATTTACTAATGCGGATGAAGGTTCCTCATCCACATTTACTAATGCGGATGTGCATTTATGGAAATGCTGATGGAAACTGTTCGTCCGCATTTATTAATGCGGATGTGCATTTGTGGAAATGCTGATGGAAACTGTTCGTCCGCATTTACTAATACGGATGTGCATTTGTGGAAATGCTGATGGAATTTCTTCCTCCGTATTTATTAATACGGATGAGCATTTGAGGAAATGCTGATGAAACTAGTCATCCGTATTTACAAATACAGATGTACATTTGGGAAATGTGGATGGAATTTCTTCATCCGCATTTACAAATACGAAAGGAGACCATTCATCCGTATTTACTAATGCGGGTGAATGTTTGAGAAATGCGGATGGGATAAGGGGCTGGGCCCCGCCTACTTTTCTCTCTCCTCATCAGAAATTTCAGTTTCACAGGACTTGTATTATATGATTGCAATCAACCACTCTCTCTATTAACTTACTAGACACTCAAAAGTGCACCTCTCGGTTTTCTGGTTTTCTCTCTCGATCGGTCGAGAACGAAGAACAGAGGTTCGTTCAAGTGAAAAATCCTAGCAACCGGGTGTTTGTTGGAGGCTTGAGGGTAGACTAGCTTGAGTCGTCCTTCTTTGGAAGCTGCTATTCATCGATTGTCTTCCTCAAACCCATATGAGAGGTAGTCTTCTAAACACCCTATGGTTGTTTTGTAAGCATGTTTTTCATATATCGATCCATAACGGGTTTTAACATATATATAAAATGGTTTATATATATTAACTGTAACAAGTTTAAATCCTTAATCCTCTGTGTCTTCATTTTATATGGATAAAATGACTCTGATAAACTTGTTCAAAACCCAACAATCATATGCATAAATCTTGTAAGAACATGAGGTTTTCCAACATAACATGCTTACAATACCCACAAGGTTAAACATTTCATCAAAGAACAAATACACATAATCATTGAAGAATAATCAAGTTTCATCATGCCATTAACATAAACAACACCAAAAATCATGTACAAGTTGTTAAATCATTCTAAGTTTCATCTAATCCAAGTGATAATAAGAGTTTAGCCCATAACACTTACAAAATACACACCCAAATTCAGAAATATGGAAGAACTCATAGTAGATCTAGAGAAATATAAACCAATTTTGAGTGGAAATGAGGTGGATGATGTTACATCCTCCTTGAAAATGTAAAATCTTCAATCTTGGCCTTCAAATCTCTCAAAAACTCTTGAAGCAGACCCAAAATCACCTAAAGGGGTGAGAGAGGCTAGGGTTCGAGATAAAATGAAAGTTATGATGAAATGGGGGTGAATTTAGGTTAAAACCCTGATTCTGGTCTGAACATGGGCTTGTGCGATAAGGGAGTAGGTCGTGTAGGCTAAAGTTTCTCACAGAATCATCTTTACAGCAACATGACCATGTAGAGGTTCCTACATGCCTGTGTCAGGAGCTTTTTTTTCATAAAACTTCAGTTTTTCTTCAATTTTTCATCACACATCATCAAGTAACCATTGGGGGACTAAAACATACAAATGTAACACAAATAAGTGTATAAATAAATGAATTTATAACAAAAATGCTTTGAATGAGGAATAATATGTATTGTTAAAAAGTATATTTATTCACATATCATTAATAAATCACCGTCATCACAAAAAAGCAACAATAAAAAAGAAAGGGACAACCAAAAAATACAGTGATAAAGAAGCTAAGAAGGTTATTTGTAGAAAATGGGAAGTTGATGGTGAGGAGTTGTTAGCCAGGGCTTATGTACATAATTCTAAAGACCTAATAATTGCCAACAACCTGAACCATAACACATTAGGGAAGGATATAAGAATATTACAATAACGAGTCACCTCAAGTTACAAGAAATGCTCACAATCTTAAAAGTTATTAGAATTTAATTAATAAGAAGGTTACTAGATTTAATGAGTTCTATTTTCTAATTAAGTTTAACTACTAAAGTGGTTGGTTACAGGACCAATCAATTCAAGAATCAAGGATGGATTTTGTCAGTGATATCAAAATTACAAGTTTCAATCCCTTCACATATGAACATGGTTAGAGGGTAGTTAAAGATCACTCAAAGTACTCTAGGTGTACCAAAGGGTATGGTTATCAAGCCCCCAAAAGAACAAAGACAAGTACCACAAGGGAATATATGAATTCTTCTTTGGATGCTAACTTAGCAATACAACTGAATTTAGAATATCAATTGATGATGAAGATGATGATAATGTAGCAGATCCAAAACCTCCAAATAATCAAATAAGGAGAGAAAAAGGTAAATCACTTGCCAAACTAAAATGTAAAGGCATGAATTCTTCATGCGGTTATAAAGCTAAAAAGTTAAGCATCATTGAAGGCTTAATCAAGACGAACCAAGTGAAGAAGAAGGCAATCGAGCATTCGATAAAAAATTAACAAATTTAATGAGATAAAACTAAAGAGAATATTTATAAAAGAGAAGAAGATACCTTTCATTGACACAAGCTTCATGAATCCTTACCAACAAGCCAAACATGAAGCTTTTTGTAACATGATCATGGAGAAATACAAGAGTACTGCCAAACTTACTGACTAGTGACATTATTGACTGTAGAATTAGTGAATCTAGGATATCCAAGTTTAGTGGATGCCCGATTGGATTGTAAGGACACGTGTTAAGGATGTCAGGGTTAAGTGGTCTTATATGTGATAAGGCGTTGGAGCTTACTAGTGTAGGAAATAAGGTTTGCACACTGCACATGTCGGCTCATATTTGTATATTGATATTGGCATCGAGCTTAAACTTTATATTGTTATTGATCATGATTGAAGGGCACGCACGTGAAGCAAGGGGATGGAGGGAAGCCATCCGGAGATTGAGGACCGCACATATCAAAGATAAAGAATATGAAAACCAAGACTATTTAAGTCATAAGGGTTGACTTTGTTTTACTATCAGTTTGCGGTTTACAAGATTTGTCGTGAAGCAAGGTGAGTTATGACTTGCCCCTTTTTATATTAGTTTTTAAGGTTGTGTCCAAGCTTTAAATGATCTTATTTAAAGAATGATTTTGCTAATGATCTATAAATAGTAGTGCAGTATATAGGCTAGGTTATTGTAGTCTTAGGTACTTATTGACCATGTTGATTGATGTTGATGTATAAGCGGATCATTAAGAGAAAAAAATATTGACTGGAGTCAACTTATAATTATATTAAAGTACGGATATATTTGTGATGAATCATGATGTTTCTAAAAAATCCAACTTTAGGTGTGAAAGGATTAAAGGATGTGAACTGAGGACAAAGAAAAAAAATAGTTATGGACAAAGAAAGAATCATCTCTAAGGGTGGAATGGATCAAACAAATTCAGTCAAGCAATTGAATCTGTCATGGTAAGAGGAATTATATATTGATCGGCCCTTGCAATTTCTTAAGAAGTAAAGGATTGATATTGAGGAATCCTGAGTAAGACGCTGGACTATGGCCCTAACTAGGGGACATCATTCTACGAATTTCTCCAAGGACATGAATTGACCATAACTAGTCTCCGATGATACTATATATTTACTTTGTCAAGAATTCGATCCTAGATTACAAAGCATGACAAAGGAGTAGGTGTTTAAACCTAATCCTAATCATTACTTATGACACAGGCATATGTCGAATATTTAGTAGGTGTTTAGCTAAAGCCGAAATCACTCATGTAATAAAGGCATATATTGATATTGATAAGTCATTAAAGTGACTATCAACAATTGTTAAAATAGCAAGTCATCAAAGTGATTATAAACTGTTATGAAAATGGCAAGTCATTGAAGTAACTATAAATCGTTCTGAAAATGGTAGGACACTAGAATCTCTATATATTAATATCGCTAAGTCATTGAATTATAAACCATTGTGAAAATGATAAGACACGAGTGTCTCCATATAATAATATTGATAAGTCACCAAAATGACTATCACCCGCTGTAAAATGGCAGGACACTTGAGTGTCCGTATACTGATTTTGATAAGTCACTAAAGTGATTATAACCCGTTATAAAAACGGTAAGCCATCGAAGTAACTATAAATCATTCTCAAAATGCTAGGACACTGGAGTGTGGATATATTGATATTATTAAGTGACGAAAGTGACTCTAAGTTATTATGAAAATGATAGGATGTTAGAGTGTCCATATAATGATATTGATATTGAATTTTGAAGCACAAGAGGATAGGACTGCAACAATCTATTACTTCAGTGCCTACAATTTGATGTTGACTTTGATAGAGACAACTTGTTTGGACTATACTATGAATGCCACTTGAGTGGCCTAGTCATAAAATTAAATAGACTTTGTTTACCTTTGATGAGTTTACAACTACTATTGATCATTGTATACGATAGGACGAAATGTGTCATTATGGGTGGGTGAACAAGAGATGAATCTCAGATGACAATTATGATTAATGAATCACAAAAGTGTTTTGTGACCTAATTGTTAAATTCCAAAGTTCTATCATTGATGTGCTCTAATTATACATCATTATTGCATGTTTTTACCTATGTGTTAGGGATGTTTATAGGAAATTTCACAAGATTGGATACTTATTTGCCTTAATTATGAAGTTTCAGCATTTGGTAAAGGAATATGAAACTATTAAAGATTTGTAATAAAATGTGAAGAATTCTAGTAGACAAGCACGGTGGTGTTCATCACTCCTCACTTGAAAACCCTAGATCTGCTTGTGCTTGCTTACCACAACTATGTCTCAAAGATCCAACCCTAGTGAACAGAGGTCAATATTACATCAAAAAATAGCAGACTAATGGAAGAACCAGATTGGTCAACACCTTCAAACACAACTGTTTGACTAAAGTAACCATTTTTCTCAAACAGATTAAAAACATCAATTTACCGTCAAAAGTTTCATATGTTGTTTTAATTTCACTCCAAAAGTTTTATTCTTTAAGATAAAGTTAAAATAACTAATGAAACTTTTTGACTAAAACTAAAACAACTTATAAAACTTTTGGAGCTAAATTGATGCTTTTAATTTTTTAGAGGAAAATGATTATTTTTAACAAACCTTAAAGAGTAAAATCAAACTTAACTTTTAAAAAACTCATCATCCATCATCTAAATCTTAAGCTTGGATTCTTGGTTTTATTTTCACTAATTTCACCATGAATTTTGGTAATTTATTCAAGCTTGTATTTTGTTCTTGAGCTTATCATGAGCTAAACCCTATATGTCACTTTGATTTAGATGAAGCTTAGTTAACATTTGATGATATTATGGACTATTGGCAATAATTATGTTACTGTTATGGTAATTTCATGATTATTTTTAATGTTCTTGTGTATTTGAGAGTTTGATTGTATATTCAGGACTTATAGATGTTTATCTATGTTATGTTAGAAAACTCATATTGTATACTTTTATTCATAGATCGATGTATGTTATGCTAGTATATAGCCTTTGAACTAGGAATTATGAAGGAAGTATTGATTATGTTTGAAGAACTCTAGAATGTGCATATTTATGCCTATGTTTGGAAAGACAAAATGGTTGTTATGATCTTGTCATGTTAGGTTTTAGGTTCATCTAGAACTTGTTGACACGAATTGTCAGTTTGTGTAATCTTGACATGAAACATATGTTAAAAAAATGCATGATTATTACCTAGTTTAATCAACTTTAGGTGGTTTATATGTTTTTAATGTAGTCTTTCCAAAAAGTTGTCGAATTAGTCACCCTTGATAGGAAGCTAGTTCCACATTTCTAAACATTGACATAATAGTATCACTTTGGTTTATATGCATGATTTTAGGTGGTTGGTTTGTATTTATCATTCTAGCTTTCTAAATTATCATATGACTAGAGATCTTTAGTGGGATTCTAACTGTTTATGCATTTTATGTTATTACCTTGCATTTATGATTATCATCATTGTTAACTAAATAGATTTGAGATTAAAGTGATATATTTCTTGATTGATTAAACTTTCATTTTGTTAGTTTATTTGTTATATTTTATGTGTTATCTTAGTTGAAAATGAATATTCTCTTGTTCTAATCGGTTAAACAGTAATGAAAATTTAGTATCGGGAGCCACTGTGTCTATGAATTTATATCTGGTTATTACCTTTGACTATATTATATTTTATCGATACACCTGTCTATTCCATGTGTGATTTAGTATTTTAAGTGAAAACCCTTTTTAAAGCCAAAATCTGTCTGAAAAATCTCTATGAAAATTTATATATACTTTCACGCACATTAGTCTTATATGAATATTTGGCTATTACATGGTGCGAGTACTTCGAAGTTGATGATTTATAGTAAACAAGATGTGTTATATCCTTGTGTGATATCTTATATAATGAGTGCATTGGTGGTTTTAAAAGTGAAAAATGACATAAATTTGTTGTAGGGGGTGCATGGTATACTGGTGAACTATATATTAGTATGCAAGTTACTATGCTTAAACTTACCTTTTTACGATGGGAAAACAATGAAAGAGAGCTTTACGACCATATAGACAGGGGCTATACACTTGTATAAGGCAAAACTACCATATTACAAAGGGTCCGTATGGATAGGAGTGTTCAAATTCGGATATCCAAATTTCGAATATCCAAATATTTCGGATAGTGGATTTCATTATCCGAATCCGTATCCAAAATTTTAGATATCCGAAATTTCGGATTTGGATATCCGTTCGGATATCCAAATTCTAAAAAAAAAATAATATTAATAATTTTTATAAAAAAATAATATATTTTTTATTAAAAAAGATTTTGGTTATCTGAAGTTTTTATAAAAATATCCGAAATATATGAAAATATTCAAAAAAATTTATTAATATTTATTATTTAATAGTTTTTAGAAAAATATTTTGGATAATTAGGATATCCGAAAATTCTCAAAATCACTATCCGTATTGGAATCCAAAATTTTGGATATCCGAAATTTGAATATTCGGATACTTTGGATTTAGATTTTTAGATTATTTCGGATTTGGATATTTTTGCACACCCCTACGTGTAGCGGTATACTCGACCTGAGTTGCACATTTTATGTTGGTGAACAAGTTTAGGTTTGGTTTTAATGCTTAGGTTATAACATGCATCTTCTAACTTAATGTTGCAAATGTTTCGTGGTGAGGGGTGGGGGGTTTAGGGTTAATACAATCTCTATGTTTACAAGCTTATAAGATTTTTTTTTTTGTGAATTTAGTAATAACAAAAAGCAAATCAAACAATATATTAGAAATCAAACGATATCACTTCGCATACACCACAATGTATAGTTTTAATGAAGCTTAAATTACTTTAATGTATGCCCACTTCTTGATCCTCGATAAAGAGTTATCTTCTCACTTCTTGTCTATCTAAATCGATAAAGGTCACTGCTACAAGGTTTTCACGCACAAAACCCACATAGTGATTAGTGATCACTTTACACCTTTCATGGTAAAGGTGACTTTAACTTATCTCTTATGTTAAGCTTGATAGGGATTACCGATACATACATAATTACAAATGAAGTAATGAAACACTGTAAGCTCTCTTAATCTCTCTTGCTTGCTTGAGACTAGATATATATGGTTTTAACTTAAGAGCGAAAGACTTAGTAAAATGAAACGGAAAAATATTATTTGAATAGCCAAAGAGGAGAGAGACAAGAAAAGTGGACAGTGGCTGGATGGTCAATGTCATGATTGTACTATGCATCCATCGTTTCAGATCACTCTTCATCTCTCAAAAATAAATATACCGTGATATGTATAAAACTTAATTTTGATTTTAGTTGTAAGGAATTAATTGGAAAGAAATTAAAGTAATTGATTTGAGTTTGTCTTAAACTAAGAGAAAGAAAGACTACGGGACTGTTTGACAAAATCTGATTGAATAATTGCTGAATGAATAAGAGGGTCTGAACCAGTAAGAGGTCTGAACTAATAAGTGTGTTCTAATTTATTAACCCCTTATTTCATCCCTAAACACCCACACCACCCACTGCCCATTGATCCCTAACATTTGCCATGTGACATGAGAGTTGTTTGCCAAGGGGATAAAGCAAATATAAAGCAAGAGGTTTGATTAAGGAGCTACTTGTCAAAGGGATATTTTTGGCATAGGAGACAAAGAATTAACCTGAAACTTACTTGACAAATGGATATTTTTAACTAGTTGGGACGCTTCTTTCCATGGAGATGTTCTTGGCATTAGTGATATGGCCAAGAAGTTTTTTGCTAAAGAGAGATTCTTAGTGACCAAAACAAGGAGTCTGGCCAGGAAGCAACTTGCCAAATGGATGTTCTTAGCATAGGTAAAAATGTGTTTGACCAACTACTTTTTGTAGGTATATTCTTGGTAAAGGTGATAAGAAGAAGATAACATAACCAAATACAATTAGGAAAAGGTGTGAAAGACCGGTGAAGGGTGGTCGATGCAACAGTTTCATAAGGTGGAGAGATATGAAACACTTAGCAGATCAAATAGGAAACCGATTAGATGATACAAAGAACACAAGTAAAAGAACAAGAACAAGAACACTCAAATATGGTTTTCAAGAATGATGTATATTGCTCTCAAGTTCTTACAAGTGTTACAAAGCATACATAAAGATACAAGTATTTGAGACACTTTATACTACATCCTACAGCCGGCCATACTTTGAAGGCCAGCTAGATACGCTAATCTAGACAACAAGATCAATGTAGAGTCAAAATGTAGATTGCCTTTTGACTAGTGACTATGACATGCCATAACTTACATTCTTATCTATTACAAAAAGGATAAAAGTACATAGTTGGAAAGTTACAGACAAAATACCTTAATCTATAGTTGACAAAAGCATGGACTTTTCACCAACACATATAAGTTGGTGAGTCTTCAGAGTGGCAGCAGAAAGTGGTTCAGATTTTGTCAAAAGGTGATTTAGAGAAAGCATGTCTTCTCTGTCTTTGGAAGAAATCAGTCTTTGCCTTTAGAAGACTTTGTCTTTGAAGCTTCGGAAGACTTCCTCTTTGGCTTTGGAAGATATGGTCTTTTGGCTTTGGAAGATTTGATACTTAGCATAATTCATTGAGTTGTATCAAATCTTCCGAAATAGCTTCCATGTAATTTAGTTTTGCATGCTGAGAGATCTTGGTTGTTTTTTGGTTTCATCAGCCTCTAAGAGTGTTCCTTACAAACTCCTCATAGGCTGATGCTACCAAAATTAAAGAGAACTTTGATTCTTGATCTTCATCTGTTGATAGTTGTCATCAGAATCAAGACCATTCCTTTGATCATCAGTTAGTTAGGATTCCTCAAACTCTCTAAGTATCTCCTTATGTCATAGAGATCATGCAGAGGGAGGTTAAGTATGTTTTTCCAGAAGTATATGTCTTGACCTTCTTGATCTCTAGTAACATACCATCTGTCTGGATTGGTGGTAAACATCCAAGACACAATGGGTCTCTTAGCAGCAATAGGCTCTACTTGAATAGGAGTTGGATAAGCAGCCTCTTCTTGATCTCCCTCAGGATGTTCTGACCCATCCTGAGATGTAGAGGTGGATTCCTTGGACTTCTTCTTCTTCTTGTCCTTTTTTATGGCCATCATTTCCTCTTTATATATTTCAACTGAGGAGACTGGCCTGCAGTACCAGATTGTTCTTGCTTGTCTTCCTCAGTTGGGTCCTTGTCCTTCACAGGTTCAGAAGGAGAAGGATCAGGACCCTACGGTGGATCAGAAGATAAAGCTAGCTATGATGTAGCACTAGGTACAGTTTGTGTTGTCTCTTATGGTTCAACCTTGACCTCAGCTTCAGGTGCAACCTGAATTGGTGGAGAGTTCAAGTCAATCATCTCACCTCTTTTGATCTTCTGCTTGATCACTCTGATGTGCACATCCATGGTGGATAGAGATATTTGACCAAGTCTCCTTCCAGAGAATCCATACAGCTTCAAGAAGCTCACCATCTTTTTTCTATTAGCAGATTTCTTCAAGTTTGAGCTGATGGTGGCTCTTGACTTTGTAGCCTCTTCCCTCGTCTTCCTCTTAGCAGTTTTTTGTTCTTTTTGTACTTGTTGCTCAAGCTGCTTGAGGTATTCAATTTCAATATACTCGTAATGCAAGGGAAGGAGGTCTGCTGCCTAATAGAGACCTGTGGCACTTAGGTAGATGGTCATGTTTTGTCTATCTTGTTCCCTATCTACCTGATTTTGTTACTCAATGGCCATAGTCTCTGTCATAGGACTTTCCTGAACTGGGGAGAGGGTAGAAGCTTTGTAGATTCTCTTGCTTCTTCTTTCTTCTTTGATCTTGAGAAGTAGTTCTGCTGTCTCAGCTTCCTTCCTCTCCTTAGACACTTTCTTGTTAAACAGTTCATTTAATTCCTCTAAGGGGAAAGAGACAAGTTCATCAGTATTGTAGTTCCTGGACCCTAAATAAGTCAATCTGGTTGCCCTTAACTTATCATTTTGAGTACTTGGCCTGGGGGCAGCCCTAATTGCAACTTCCATAAAGCCAGGGGTCCTGCTTGAACTCTCTCCCCTTACCTTTCTCTTCCTCTCTCTCTTCTCCTCCTCAATCTCTTCAGGAGTCATCTTTCTTTTACCTTTGTCACTCACAGGCTTGTGTGACTGATCACGAGTCAGAATTTCAGTGTTTAATTGATCTAAATGCTAGATTTTACATTGTGATTGTTGTGGAACAAGTTCACTTTGGTTGTGTTTTGATTTATAGGGATTGAAGCTAAAGAAGTCGTGTTTTGGAGGAAAAGGAGTAAAATACGGAATACAAGCACTAGAGTTGAAAAATCGTGGAAGTTACAAAAATGGCCCAAAAACCCTATGCCGGCGTATGATACGCCAGGTATGGGCATATCATACGCCGGCCAGCGTATGAGTGGGCGTATGTGTGGCCGTATTTGCCAAAAATTACAGAAGGGGGCGTATGGTATGCCGCCCCTGGGCATATCCTACGCCTGTATGTAACCAACTTCCGTATTTTGTGGAATTTCAAGCTACTTAATGATAATTCAACCCTAATTCAAAGAGGACTTTTGAAAATTCAATTCTAGATGAATCTAAGGCAATTTGTGGTGTTCCAAAGCTCTTCAAATCATCCATAAACATTCTCCAATTCAAGATCAAAGGCATAATGAAGATAATGCGTGGCTAGATCCTTCTTGATTGCTTTCGGGTGGATAGTTCTTTACAAGTGAAGTGGTTAGTCATACTTAGGGTTTTTATGTTGAACACTTTGTGATTTAATGTAATTGAAGGTTTTGATTGAGTTAAATGATTTGTTTATAAAGAAAGTTATTTTCTTTATCATCAGTTTTCGGTTTTCTTGCATCGTTAGCTCATTGAGACAGGTAGATAATTTGATATAGGTGAATTGGTAACTTTGTAAATGAACGAGTCTTAAAAGATTGTTCCTTGGTTATCACTTTAATCAAAAGCTAAAATCTTGAGTCGTGTATACAACCCTAAGTACCCTTGATAACCCATTGATCTTGTAAAACTTGAAACTCTGAAGTGATTGTTTCTCATTATTTGATTAAATTAGTTTCCAAGATTCTTGCTTTTGGCAATTGTGTTCTTAATTTCATCCCAAGTTCCAATTTTTAACTTGTTTTTATTTTTCAGTATTACGCGAGGTATTTTGTGTTTTCTTGTTTGCAGGTAACCATTACGTTAATGCATACGAGATTTTTAGGAAGGACCTCACCACTACAGTTTGACCCAGAAATCGAGAAGACTGCAAGAGAGAATCGTGTGTTTTAAAAAGCATCAACTTCAAGAACTTCTCAAATTCGTGATCAAACAAGATCGGAAGAAAGAACATCATCAGCAACAACTCATCGGATTTTAAGTCGACTTTCAAGAACAACAGAAAGTAATCAATTAAGAGGGATGAATAATCCAGAAAACCAAGGAGGGCCACAACCCAACCAACCTTTGGGAGACATCCCATTACCCGTATTTCCTGCGCTTGATGACCCCCCCACCTCAACCGCAACCTGTGCAACCTCAACCTCATGGACCGATCCCTGTGAATCAAGGGGTGCAACACCAACCTCCCCCAGTAAATTTTCGGCCAATACCCAATGTTTGGATCCGTAATCCAAGTTTTCATCATAACGGGGAAGGTAGTCAGCATAGCAATGAAGAACGATTTTCAATGGAAGGTAGTCATCATACTAATTATGTGGAGGATTGGATTGAAGATCAAGAAGATATGGAAGGTCCGGTTCAACAAAATTTTGGAAACTATGGAAATCAACCAGGTTATAGGAACCGTCAGCCGAACCATGATCGAGATGGTTATGCACAACCACCTAAATTCCACAATCTAGGAGGTCAACCATTCAATGGTATACCAGCTAATCCAGGAGCTCACCAGTATGTACCTGCACATGGCGTGGATAGTCATTTCCACCCCGCCATTTCTATCAACTCAGCCCCTATTGTTCCACCAACTCAACGAGGGAGAGCTTTTGAAGTTAGACCATAATGCTTAGGCATTCTTCCTCACTTCCATGGGATGGCAACTAAAGAACCATATTTGCACATATCCGAATTTGAAGCATCTTGTAGTACTATAGGTAGTTAGGGTTTTTCACCGGAAGAAGTTAAATTGGTACTTTTCTAGTTTACACTCAAAGATAAATCCAAGCAATGGTTTTTATCTTTGCCATCCGCAAGTATCCACACATGGGTTTAAATGCAACAATTATTCTTAGATGAATATTACACTTCTCAAAGAACAAGTGATGCAAGACGGGCAATTCGAGGTTTTACGCAACAGTCAGGGGAACAATTTCATGAAGCTTTTTATCGATTCAAGGAGATGTTGAGAACTTGTCCACATCATGGGATAGCTGAGTGGGAATTAATATCAGCATTCTATTGTAAGGCCCGGTTCCCGGAAACCCCACAGTTGGTCATTCATAGCATCATTCATTATTAAAAACACCTTAATTCACATTATTATAGGAAAACAATCGCAACATAATAATTTAACCAAAAACCATTTCTTGCATTAATGATTACTTTTGCCAAATAGTACATCGTTGTTAAGAGTTACAAAAGAATATTTAGTTGCATTACAAGACAAAAATATCATAATTGCGTAAATGGATGCCAGTCTCAATTCACCAAGTAGCTTCAGCCCCGTGCCATCCTCAGCAACGTCCTTACCTGCCAACTGATATGCATACAAAAAGTCAGCGTTGCTGGGTGAGTCCTAGTTTAATAAAATAGAAAATACACTTTTGTAAACTTCATTTGGTGATCATTCATCAATATACATAATCAATAATTAAGAGATTCATTATCTTCTTTATCTTTCTCTTTTATTAACTAGGATTGCACAAAGCAAGAGCCTACATTGTTGGTTGGCAATAAATGCCGAACCCCTGTCGGCAAACGTTTATCATGGTAGCTAACCCATCGACAGTTGATCCACACTGCTAGGCACGAAGCCTGCTCATGAACTAGGATCCCATTCATTCATTGGTCAATCCCCGGGATTAGACCCCTAATGTACATCCTCATGGGCTGATACAGCCGTACATCAGTTGAGCAAACGACCTCCTAGTGGTGAACCTCCATTCATTTGTTTGCAAGGCTTTTCATTCATCATAAGGGCTCATTAAGTTTCACTATTCTTCTTTTATTCCTTTGTGTCCACTTGTTATGGATAATACTTATTAAAATGATCATTACTAAATCACATAACATGAAAATATGATTGACATAGTAAAAGTAGCACATAAGAAAGAACCAAACATTATAATCCTTAAACAAGTATAATCTTCCCTTATACAAAAGTTCTCCACACTTAAATTCTATTCCCAAAATTTTAGAAAATCCCAAGTCTTTAGACAAATGCGGATGAACTTAGACAAATGCAGATGAACAAATGTTGATGAACATTCTCAAGAAATATTCTGTCAGGAAGTGCGCATGAACCGAATGCGGATGACTAAAGCAAATACGCATGGACACTGTAGCAAATGCGCATGGACAAAACAAATGCGGATGAACACTTTGGCTGTACTAAAGGCAAATGCGGATGAATACAACAAATGCACATGAATAAACACTTATGCGAATATTCAAGTCTAAATGCGGATGAACTAAACCAACCTGCAGTTGCAACCTATGCTATAATCAGTTCCAAGTTTCTCATTCTTATACATTCTCAGCACCGATCTAGCATGCTAAACTCTTAGAACAAGCATACAACCACACAAATCAATCAAGCATTCGAAACACACACTCACATGCACAACAGGTGCAAAGCACAAAGATCAGTTTATAATTTCGGTTGTAAAGCAGTAGGCAATATGCATTTCAGCCCCAAACAAGTTAAAAACAAGTAAAACCGGGGATCTAGAACTCACCTCTAACAGCTTTCGAGTAAAATTCCACCAACCCGAGAGTGCCTAGAGTTCTAGCACCTAAACACGTAAGAACAAAGCAACCAGACACAAAGAAACACATAAAAATCGGTCCAACAGCTTGAGCATAACTAAAAACCCAATAGAAATACAAGAAAACCTCACCTTCTTGAAGAATTTCAGCTTTCTCACTATAAAAATCCGGTTGAACCCATAATAGACAAGTTTGCCACTTGCACAACTTTAACCCCTTGACTTGGAGCATTTCACCTTTCTTTCTTTTTCTTTTGCTGAAATTTTCCGAGCGTTACAAGTCCACCCCCCTTATATAGGTTTCGTCCCCGAAACCTGTCACTCCTCGAACAGCTGTGGGTAATGCTGTCTCATCTCCTCCTCAGTCTTCCACATAGACTCGGACCCCTTCCTATGTCTCCACTGTACTCATACAAGGGGAATCACTTTATTCCTTAGCCTCTTCTCTTTTCTGTAAATGATGGCCACTGGCTGCTCCACATAATTAAGCCGTTCATCCACCTCGATATCCTCTAGTGGCACGATCATATCTTCATCGGCTAAGCACTTTCTTAGGTGAGATACATGGAATGTCGGATGAATCCCACTTAACTCATTGGGTAACTCTAGTAGATAGGCCACCTCTCCTACTCAGGCAATGATTCGGAAGGGCCCTATGTACCTCGGACTTAACTTTCCCCGCTTCCTAAACCGGATGATCCCTTTCCAAGGCAAGACCTTCAGCATGACTCTATCACCCACCTTGAATTCAATTGGTCTACGTCTCTTGTCGGCATACGACTTCCGTCTATCTTTTGCCACCTTCATAAAGGCCTTAATCTTTTCCAACTTTTCGGTCGTAGCCTCGATCACCTCAATACTCCCTATCTCCTTTTGCCTGATGTCACCCCAACATACAGACGTTCTACACTTCATACCGTATAGCATCTCATATGGAGGCGTACCAATGGTGGCATGATAACTGTTCTTATATGTGAATTTGGCTAACTGTAAGTGTTCATCCCAACTTCCTCCAAAATCAATAACGCATGCTCGTTGCATATCCTCCAGCATCTGAATTGTCCTCTCAGACTGACCGTTAGTCTGAGGATGGTAAGCCATACTGATATGTAACCTCGTCCCCATCACATCATGAAATCTTTTCTAAAACTTAGATGTAAACCGAGTGTCATGGCCAGACACGATAGACACCGGTACGCCATGACAAGTCACTATCTCTTTGATGAAAAGATCCGCCAACCTCTCAGATGAATACGTCTCGTGGATTGGTAGAAAGTGAGCACTCTTCGTCAGACGATCAACTATCACCCATTTGGCATTGTATCCCCTTGTCGTACGCGGTAACTTTGTAATGAAGTCCATGGTGATGTGATCCCATTTCCACTTGGGTATATCCAAGGGTTGGATCTTCTTGTATGGCTTCTGGTGCTCCGCCTTCACTTGTAAACACGTAAGGCACTTACTCATATACCCCGCCACATCGCGCTTCATTCCCAACCACCGGTAATCTTTCTTCATATCATGATACATCTTTGTAGCACTGGGATGAATTGAGTATCGAGTCTTGTGAGCCTCATCCATGATCTTCTCACGTAGACCCCTATAACGAGGAATCCACATCCGCCCTGATCGAGTACGGACACCAAGAGTGTTCTCCCCCAACTCGATGACTAGACCTTTCATCCTTTCGGATTCAATCTGATCTTCTTTCAGCGCTTCATTATGAAATTCCTTAATCTGCTTCATCACATCAGAGTTCATAACCAACTGATATGCTTTCACCCGAATCGGCTCTAACCACCTTCTCTGCTTCATCACAATCATAGTCTTTGATCAACTCTAACCACCTTCTCTGCCTCATGTTGAGGTCCTTCTGCTCGGAGAAGTACTTCAAACTTTTGTGATTAGTGAAGATGGTGCACTTCGTCCCGTACAGGTAGTGCCTCCAAATCTTCAATGCAAAAACCACAGCCGCCAACTCCAAGTCATGAGTAGGATAGTCAGCCTCATGGATTTTCAACTGTCGAGACGCATAGGCTATAACCCTTCCCCGTTGCATCACCACACAACCCAATCCCGAATAAAAAGCATCTGAATAGACCACCAAGTCTTCATTCCCTTTGGGTAACGTCAAGACATGAGCTTGAGTCAGTCTTGTCTTTAACTCTTTGAAGGCATTCTCCTGCTCTTGACCCCATACGAACTTCACATTCTTACGGGTCAATTTGGTTAATGGTGAAGCTATCTTGGAGAAGTCTTGGATGAACCTTCTGTAGTAGCACGCCAAACCCAAGAAATTATGGATCTCGGATGGCGCCTTTGGAGTCTTCCATTGCATAACTGCCTCCACCTTTGTCGGGACCACCATAATCCGTTCAGAATTAACCACATGACCCAAAAACTGAACTTCCCGCAACCAGAACGCACATTTGGAGAACTTAGCATACAGCTTCTCTCTTCTAAGCGTCTCTAATACCTAGCAAATGTGACCAGCGTGTTCTGCTTCACTCTTCGAATAAATCAGGATATCATCAATAAACACAATCACTGATTTATCGAACATCGAATGACATACTCGATTCATTAAATCCACAAAAGCAGCAACCGAAAGACATAATGAGGAATTCGTAATGCCCATATCGTGTTTGAAACGCAGTCTTCAGGATATCATGTTTTTTAACCTTTAGCTGATGATAACCAGATCGAAGATCTATCCTTGAGAACCAGCTGAAGCCTTGGAGCCGATCAAACAAGTCATCAATCCTCGGTAGTGGGTACCTATTCTTCACTGTCAACTTGTTCAACTCATGGTAGTCAATGCACATCCTCATGCTACCGTCCTTCTTCTTTACAAACAAGACCGAAGCACCCCAGGGAGAGATACTCGGTCGGCTGAACCCCTTATCTAACAACTCTTGCAATTGGGTCATCAATTCCTTCATCTCGGAGGGAGCGAGACGATACAGCGCCTTTGCAATAGGTTGGGCACCTGGTATCAGATCAATCTGGAAGTCGATCTCGTGGTCAGGTGGTACCCCTGGTAGGTCTTCGGGAAACACATCAGGAAAATCGAATACTACCGGCATGCCTGACAGTTGAGGCACGGTAGAATCCACATTCTTCACATAGGCCAAGTAATCACCACACCCTCATCTCATAAACTTCTCTGCCATGATCATCGAGATTACTCGCGGTGTAATGCACTCCTTGTCTCCATGTACCATAACCCAACTGCCATTGGGCGCAGTTAGACAAATCATCTTCTTTCAGCACATGATTTTTGCTTCGTAGGCCGCCAACCAATCCATCCCTAACACCACATCAAAACCTCCTAGGGCCATCACATACAATCTAGTGGGAAACTTACGACCGTCCAACTCTACGAGGCAATCGTCTATCACATCAGTCACTTTGGTAGACTTTTCTATCATTGTCTCTACATAGAAGGGCACATCTATCTTCTTACTCTTACCACGCATTTCATGACAAAAGGTAGCAGATACAAAACTTCTACTAGCACCTGAATCGAAGAGCACAGAGGCATACATTTGGTTTACCAAAAACATACCTGAAACTACTTCAGGGTCCACTCTGGCTTCTTCCCGGGTCATGTTCAATGCCCTTGCCTTGTCTTTGGTGCTCTCACTTCTCCCTTTCTCACCTATAGTCTGGGTCCCTGAGCTCCCTGCACCACCCTTCTTACAATCTTGCCTCAAGTGGCTTACTTCCCCGTATTGATAACATCACGGTACCCTGCACTCTTTAGTATAGTGGCCTTCGCCTCCACACTTAAAACACCGGTTCGTCCCCACTCTACACTCACCCATGTGAACCTTCCTACACTTCTTACATTTCCTCCTGTTATTCCCCTACCTCAATCCTGAGCGGTGATCGTCAATCCTCATCTTCTTTTCCCCGATCCCATGGTGGTCACCACTGAATCTCTTCCCATTACCGCTCTTGTTCCAACTCTTCTCTACCTTCCTCTGAATTGGCACCGGATCCCTCTCATCATTTCCGGCCAAATCTACCACAAACCTGAAAGTGCTCAGTCTAGCAGCTATCATGTTCCTCCTGATATCCACGGGCATGCCCTGCATGTACCTCTTAATCTTCTTAGACTCTGGGGTTACTAGATCCGGCACGAGTCTTGCAAGCTCATTAAACTTGGAGGTATACTCTTGATGAGTCATGTTTCCAGCCTTCAATTGCAAGAACTCCTTCTCAATTTTGTCAACCTCCTGATGTGGACAATACTCCTTCATTTCCAGTTCCTTCAAATCCGACCACCTCATCCTTGCAACAGACTGTTTCCCTTCGGCTTGGACAATGTTGTCCCACCAGCATAAGGCCGATTCAACGAAAGAATGGGAGGCAAACTTCACCTCTTGATCCTCCCGGCACTCACTGATGTCTAGAACTGGCTCCATCTCTCGAACCCAACGATGAGCAGCAGTAGCATTGCCGTTACCATCAAAGGTCGGGGGTTTGCACCTCTGAAACACCCCATAGGTGCACCCCTAAGCGGTCTCCTTCTCCCCCTCGCTATCATCATCATGAATTACCACCTTGGGACCAGATGGCTCTTCATCAGCTTTCTCCTTCTCCCCTGCATCTTTGGTCTTTTCACCATCCTTTACAGCCCTCAACACCTCGGTCACCACTGAAGGTAACACGTTTTGCATGACGTTCTAGACTTTTTCAGCAATAGTTTCCTTTACCGTAGACTTGAGGGTGGCTGATCCTTCACCCTCTTGGTGGCTATGATGATCCGTGTCCCCCTGAGTCGTCTCAGGAGCCTTAGCCTTGCTTCAGGTGACATGTGGCACAATAGTACGTCCGCCACGAGCACCGCCTCGGGTTGCCTTCCCAGATTTCCTACCCGCCATAAGATCTACCTTCTAAAAGATTCAACACTAACTAGGTCATTCAAGGTAATAACTCAGATTAAGTCAAGTATAGTAAGTCCCTAATTACAGTGGCCAGTTGTGATTAGCCACTTACTTTACTCTTTATTCCCCCAAGCATTCCCTATAAAGACTACGTCAGTATCCAAATCTACTAAGCACATAAATCAAATAGCACACACACGTAATACCGGTTAACTTTATGAAAAATTACCTAATGGGACGTAGCTACTTGGGCTGGCATCCCTCCATTTGGTCCCATTCTCAGTTTAAGTTTAGGTTTTGAAAATATTTACCCATTTCTCTTAAACTTTGGCTCTGATACCAACTTGTAAGGCCCGGTTCCCGGGAACCCCACAGTTGGTCATTCATAGCATCATTCATTATTAAAAACACCTTAATTCACATTATTATAGGAAAACAATCACAGCGGAATAACTTAACCAAAAACCATTTCTTGCATTAATGATTACTTTTGCCAAATAATACATCATTGTTAAGAGTTACAAAAGAATATTTAGTTGTATTACAAGACAAAAATATCATAATTGCATAAATGGATGCCAGTCTCAATTCACCAGGTAGCTTCAGCCCCGTGCCATCCCCAGCAATGTCCTTACCTGCCAACTGATATGCATATAAAAAGTCAGTGTTGCTAAGTGAGTCCTAGTTTAATAAAATAGAAAATACACTTTTGTAAACTTCATTTTGTGATCATTCATCAATATACATAATCAATCATTAAGAGATTCATTATCTTTCTCTTTTATTAACTAGGATTGCACAAAGCAAGACCCTACATTATTGGTTGGCAACAGATGTCGAACCCCTGTCAGCAAATGTTTATCATGGTAAGTAACCCATTGACAGTTGATCCACACTGCTAGGCACGAAGCCTGCTCATGAACTAGGATCCCATTCATTCATTGGTCAATCCCCAGGATTAGACCCCTGATGTACATCCTCATGGACTGATACAACCGTACATTAGTTGAGCAAACGACCTCCTTGCCGTGAACCTCCATTGATTTGCTTGCAAGGCTTTTCATTCATCATAAGGACCCGGGGGTAACATTCATTAAGTTTCATTATTCTTCTTTTATTCCTTTGTGTCCACTTGTTATGGATAATACTTATTAAAATGCTCATCACTAAATCACATAACATGAAAATATGATTGACATAGTAAAAGCAGCACCTAAGAAAGAACCAAGCATTATAATCCTTAAACAAGTATAATCTTCCCTTATACAAAAGTTCTCCACACTTAAATTCTATTCCCAAAATTTTAGAAAATCCTAAGTCTTTAGACAAATGCGGATGAACTTAGCCAAATGCGGATGAACTTAGACAAATACGGATGAACATTCTCAGGAAATATTCTGTCAGGAAGTACGGATGAACTGAATGCGGATGACTAAAGCAAATACGCATGCACACTGTAGCAAATGCGCATGGACAAAACAAATACGGATGAACACTTCGGCTGTACTAAAGGAAAATGCGGATGGATACAACAAATACGCATGAACAAACACTTATGCTAATATTCAAGTCTAAATGCGGATGAACTAAACCAACTTACAGCTGCAACCTATGCTATAATCAGTTCCTAATCCTCATTCTTATACATTCTCAGCACCAATCTAGCATGCTAAACTCTTAGAACAAGCATACAACCACACAAATCGATCAAGCATTCGAAACACACACTCACACGCACAACAGGTGCAAAGCACACAGATCAGTTTATATTTTCAGTAGTAAAGCAGTAGGTAATATGCATTTCAGCCCCAAACAAGTTAAAAACAAGTAAAACCGGGGATCTAGAACTCACCTCTAATAGCTTTTGAGTAAAATTCCACCAACCCAAGAGCGCCTGGAGTTCTAGCACCAAAACACGCAAGAACAAGCAACCAGACACAAAGAAACAAATAAAAACCGGTCCAGCAGCTTGAGCACAACTGAAAACCAAACAGAAATACAAGAAAACCTCACCTTCTTGAATAATTTCAGCTTTCTCACTCTAAAAATCCGATTGAAGCTTCTTCCTCTGTTTCCAGCCAAAAGCAGGTGTGAGAAATGAGGGTGTGGGCGGCCATACGTGCTTTTGAACCCATAATAGACAAGTTTGCCACTTGCACAACTTTAACCCCTTGACTTGGAGCATTTCACCTTTCTTTCTCTTTCTTTTGCTGAAATTTTCCAGGCGTTACATCTATGATGGGCTCTCACTAGAAGGTGCAGGAGATGTGAACTCTACAAGTGCGGGCACATTTACTTTGAATCATGAGGATGACGATTGGAACATGTTGGAGAGAATGAGTGTAATATCTAAAAAGCGTGCACAATCAAGTCGACGATCAAGAGGTGCAAATGTTAAGATGTCGAATGATCAAGTGGCTATGGATAGAATTGCTATTTTAGAACGAGAAATTGCAAGCCTCAAAGTGGGGAAAAGTAGTGTGGCACGTATATCCAATGACTGTGAAGTATGTGATATGTGCAATGACATCGGCCACACATCAATCACATGTTATTTGAATGTGAGAAAAAGTGAAGAAATACATCAAGTTCAAGGCCAAGGAGAGAGAAAGACATATGACATGAACTCTAATACATATCCCCCTGGTCTTAGAATCACCCAAATCTTAGATATGGCAATAATACTAACCAGTTGAATCCTTCTTTTCAGGTACAAAATCAAGGAAATAATCAATACCAAGGCCGGAAACAAAACTACAATCAAGGAAACTATCAAAGGAACAACTACAATCATGGGAATTATCAACAAGGAGGTCATTATTAACAAATGAATCAACAAGGGACTTCAACTCATAATGGTAATGATAACATGATTTTAACAGCAATTCAAGACTTAGCAAAAGATATGAAAGAATTCAAGCAATTCAAAGAAGTGCAAGAGAAGACTAACGAAGCTATTACTAAGCAACTAGGACAACTAGCTGAACAATTGTCCGGGCGAGAAACTGGAAGCTTCCCAGTGACACAACAAAGAATCCTCAACATCATGCTTCGAGTTCAAAGAGTTCTCATGTTGGCCAGGTAAGTATTTTAAGAAGTGGTAAGACTTATGACAACAAGGTTGTACCACCACCACCATTGAAAGAGGGAGTGGTGGTCGACCTTGGTGAGAATGGGGAAAGTGATTAGGAACCTAAAACACCTAAAACAACCCAAAAAGTAACTTTTCATGAATCAAATAAAGATAAAGAAAAATCAACCACAATTGCATCGCAAGGAGTAGGGATGGAGAATAATACCATTCCTTGCCCCTCAGCATTAAAAGAATCAACCAAACCACATCCAAAAAAACAAGGGCCTCAACAAGATGAGATTTCAAAAGTTTTTAAACAAGTAAAAATCAATCTTCCATTATTAGATGCAATCAAGCAAATTCCGGCTTACGCCAAATATTTAAAAGATTTATGTACCCAGAAACGGCATCATAAATTACCAAAACAACTTGATTTTACTGATAATGTTAATGCCGTTTTATCGGGAATACTTCCACCAAAACTTCAAGATCCAGGAGCACCTTTAATTTCAATCCAAGTTGGTAACTTTAAAATCGACAAGGCTCTGCTTGATCTTGGAGCAAGTGTTAGTATTTTACCCGAAAGTTTATATGATCAATACGAGTTTAGACCATTGCAAAAAGCCGATACTACAGTAGTACTAGCTGATTTATCCCTTAAACTTTCGCGTGGAATAGTAACTGATGTGATCGTAAAAGTGGAAGATTTTTATTACCCAGTGGACTTTCTTGTGTTAGACTATGCAAGCCCTACAAATGATAAGCAACCCAACGTTATTTTGGGAAGACCATTCCTGAAAACTTCTCAATGCTTAATCAATTGTATGACTGGCACGGTAGATATGGCATTTAGTAATAGAAGGTTGCGATTAAATGTATTCTCATCTATTCCAAAAACTATATTCACTGACGAATGTTTTATGATGGATGTTATTGACGAGTGCCATACTCATGAAAATAAGGATAGCACCACAGAGTTGTGTATCTTATGTGACAGGGAAGAGGAAAACTTAGTGATTGAATTAGAAGCACAAGAACAGGAGTGGGAAGTAAAGGCAATGCAGGAAGGCAAACCGACTTGGACACACCAATTTGAAAGCTTACCAGAGCATATCGATAATCATTTAAAACCATCCTTAATTTCACCACCACAAGTGGAATTAAAAGAATTACCTAAGCATTTGAAATATGATTTTTTAGGTGATACCAAGACTATACCAGTAGTCATTACATCCAACTTAATGAAGGTTCAAGCAGAGGCTTTGATGGAAGTGCTAATTACTCACAAAGCAGCCATTGGGTGGAGTATTGCTGATTTGAAAGGAATAAGTCCATCAATTGTAATGCACAAGATCATCACCGAAGAAGGAGCCAAACCATCACATGACACACAAAGGAGATTGAACCCCAACATGAGAGAAATCGTTAAAAAAGAAGTGCTGAAGTGGCTTGATGCAGGAATTATCTACCCAATCTCGGATAGCACGTGGGTAAGTCCAATACAAATAGTTCCGAAGAAGGCTGGCATTCAAATTGTCAAGGATGATAAAGGTAATGAGGTAGCCACTCGGCCGGTAACTGGGTGGCGTATTTGTATTGATTATAGAAAATTGAATGCAGCAACTTCTAAGGATCACTTCCCGTTACCATTCATTTATCAGATAGTAGAAAAGCTTGCAGGTCAGAAATTTTACTATTTTCTAGATGGGTATTCAGGGTATAACCAAATTGCTATTCATCCCGATGATCAACAAAAGACCACATTGACTTGTCCATATGGGACATTCGCGTTTAGGAGAATGCCATTTGGACTGTGTAATGCCGCAGCCACCTTTCAAAGGTGTATGATGAGTATCTTTTCATATATGGTTGGGGAGTCGTTGGAAATCTTCATGGATGACTTTTCTATTTTCGACACGTCTTTTGAGTCTTGTTTAGCTCAATTAACAAAAGTGCTAAAACAATGTGTAGAAACAAACTTGGTTCTAATTTGGGAAAAAAAGTCACTTTATGGTTCAAGAAGGAATTGTGTTAGGGCATGTGATTTCTAGTAAGGGAATTGAGGTGGATCATGTGAAAATTCAAGTGATCTCAACCTTACCTCCACCCACTAGCATAAAAGGGGTATGCTCTTTCCTAGGGCATGCCGGGTTTTATCGAAGATTTATAAAAAATTATAGTGTCATTACAAAACCCTTATGTAACCTCCTTCTAAAAGATGTTCCTTTCATGTTTGATGAGGAGTGTGTCCAAGCTTTTAATGTGTTAAAACAAAAACTAATCGATGCCCCAATCTTACAATCACCAAATTGGTCCTTACCTTTTGAAATTATGTGTGATGCAAGTGATTACGCGGTCGGGGCAGTTTTAGGACAACGAGTGGATAAGAAACCCGTCGCCATATACTATGCAAGTAAAACTCTTTCTGGTGCACAGCTAAACTATACAACTACAGAAAAAGTGTTACTTGCGGTAGTGTATGCCTTAGATAAATTTCGGTCGATGGATCCTCCTGTTGCAAGAGTTTAACTTGGAAATCCGTAACAAGAAAAGAAGTGACAATGTGGTAGCCGACCATTTGTCACGTGTCATGCACCAAAGTGATGTTCAGAAAGAAGATATTAAAGAAACATTCCCAGATGAACACTTATTATCTGTTTCAACCATTCTGTGGTATGCTAACTTTGCTAATTACTTGGCTACAGGTACACTTTCCATTCATTGGACTAAGAAGAAAAAGCAAAAATTTATGTCATAAACAAAGCATTACATATGGGATGAACCAGATTATTTAAAGTAGGAGCAGATCAAATTATCAGACGTTGTGTACCCGACGATGAGATACAATTGGTTTTGGGGCACCTTCATGCATCTGCATGTGGTGGTTACTTTAGTGGCCAGAAAATAGGGCACAAAGTATTATCATGTGGACTTTATTGGCCCACTTTGTTTAAAGGTGCTTTTGAATTTTCATAAAACTGTATAAATTGCCAAAAGATAGGCAGTGTTTCTAAACGGAATGAGATGCCCTTGCAACCGATTCTCGTAGTTGATTTTTTCGATGTTTGGGGAATCGATTTCATGGGAAGTTTTCCTAATTCATATGGAATTTATATATTTTGGTGGCAGTAGATTATGTGTCCAAGTGGGTTGAGGCCATCGCCATCAAAACTAATGATCATGCTGTAACTTGCAAATTTGTTCAATCAAATATATTTTCATGATTTGGAATCCCTCGTATGATCATCAGTGATGGGGGATCACATTTTAAAAACTTTAAATTTGGTAAACTACTTAAACTATATGGAGTTGATCATCGGATAGCCACACCATATCACCCTCAAACAAGTGGCCAAGTAAAAGTGTCTAATAGGCAAATTAAAGAAATTTTACAGAAAACCGTGCGAGCCTACCATAAGGATTGGTCTACGAAGTTGGACGATGCTTTATGTGCGTATGGCACGGCTTTTAAAACCCCTATTGGCATCACACCTTATCGATTGGTTTATGGTTAAGGATGACATCTACCTGTTGAAATAGCTCATCGAGCATTGTGGGCTGTTAAGAATGTTGACATGGACTATGATGTTGCAGGTATAGCAAGGAAGCTTCATATATGTGAGTTGGAAGAATTATGGGACTAAGCTTATGAATGTACGTTTGCTTACAATGAGAAGATGAAAGCAGTGCATGATGCGAAGATAAGGAAAAAGACTTTCGAAGAAGGACAGAAAGTGTGGCTATACATTTCACGGTTAAAACTCTTTCTTAGGAAACTCAAAAGCAAATGGATAGGTCCTTACCTTGTTACGCGTGTTCGAAACTATGGGGATGTGGAAATTGAGGATTTTGTGGATCATCTCTGCCAAGTGGTGAATGGTCACCGCCTAAAACCTTACTTGGAAGCTAATGATATCAATGGACCATCTCATGTATCTGAAAGTTTTTTATAAAGCACGTTGGAGAACTTCCCCCTACATAAACATACAAGGTAATAAGTCCAGCTGAAGACTATAAACTTAGTGCTAACGGGAGGCAACCCGCGAACTTTGTGGGTGTGCTCACTAGAAACCCTCATGAGACTACAACTCATCCACTCGGGTCTACCGAGGGGTTTAAAGGCTTGTTGCATACGCTAAATGCAACCGTGATTCCTACGACAATGAGTTAGGTTTTATTTCTTAGAATTCTTGTTTATTTATTACACATTATTTCTTTTATGATTCTCATTACGTGCACTGTTAGTTACACTCCCAAAGTTCTCCTAATTCACGTCTATTCCATGGCTAACCACAAGTATGGGGATTAAAAGACAAACCTAGGTATGTTCTGTCCTTTAAGTGTCTCGGGACGGCCACGGTTACACGGGGAGTGGCGGATATAAACAAGTGAAACAATTAAGCAAATAAGGCAAAAATTGACTTACATCGGCGTATGATACGCCGGGGTGGGCGTATCATATGCTGGCCCCCTAAAAACATGCTGAAATTTTATGCACATACGCCACTCAATACGCCCATCAATACGCGGGGCGGCGTATGATACGCCGGGTAGGGGCGTATCATACGCCGGGTATGTGCCAGCCCAAAAAAAGTTGACTTTTTGACCAATTTTCAACCACACAATCCACATCCAACACCCCACCCACGAATTAAACACCACTTTCACCCATTTTTCCACCTCTTATTCATCTTTCACACCCAACCATCCCTCTCCTCACCAAGAACCCTAATCTTCCATTACACACAATTCTTTCAATTCTCAACCAAATCATACGTTGTTGATACACATTTCGGATAATTTTTCAAGAGAAACATGAATCTTGGGTTAGATTTTGATATCTCACAAGGGTTTGTAAGAATTGACAAGTTGAACATTCGGGAAAATTGGGGGTTTCTACAATACAACAAAAGTTCACTACTTTCAACAATTTAACACCCTTCAGGTGTGTTCTTTATCACTAAACTCAAGGCACATGATTTATAATTCGTTATTTGATGATTTGTATGTGATGCCCTTGGATATGAATATGAATGTGAGCATATGATATATTGTTACACCTTTAGAAGTGATACATGCCTATATACATGGAGGAGGATAGGTTTTGGGATGAAAAGTTAGGATCTTGATGATGTTAGGACAACTTATGGAAAAACATGAATTGAAAGTTCACATGAACATGATGCTAAACATCAAACAATTGAATAAATCCATATTTTAAAGTAAGAGTATGTTTTCAGGATAATTGATGTCATAGTTACAAGATATGAAGTAGACATGACACCATGAGAACACACTAATTAACCAATGCACAAAGGTTGGCCAGACACTTGAAAATCTTGAAATCATTATGTTTTGTGTTTTATGCAGGAACTATGCATCTCTTCAGGAGCAAGTCAAAGGGCAAACAACCCGAATCATCGAGGTCTTCCAAGAAACAGAAGAAGCAAAGTCAAGATGAGATGCAAGATGAAGACATGACACCTATTGATCAAGGTAGGGGACCAAGACCAAGATTCACTCGTGCAAAGAAGCTGTCCGAGCACGACCCACGATGGAAAAAGGAGCGTTACATGGGGAAATTTTAAAAAGGGGGTGAAGAACATAGATAACATCTTTGTGTGTGAACGGGCTGCACTGTTAGAAGATTTTAAGGCCTTAAGGGTGGTGGACAAGTTTAGAAGGTTAGGATGGGAAGCAGCATTGACATTCCATGATGAAAGCCATAATGACAAGATTCCAAGCAAGGCTATTCTGGAATGGATGTCAACATTAGATAGGGAAGATGGTAACAACCCCCCTCACAAAACCGCATTGAGGGGGCGGGTAGGTAAAAAGGAGATGGTCATGTCATTCGATACCATCCGACAGGTTGCAAATTTTGATTCAAGACCAGCAGATCAGTATGAATACCCCATTGAAGCGGTCATTTGGAACAGCGAGTTTGTCACCCAGGAAGATATGGCCATATTGTAAGACATGTTCTTAGACAGTAGTAGGGGTCGATTTATAGGGAATCAGATGCATATCATGCCTAAAATCTTGAACATGATCAGCATGTTCAACATAATACCAAAGCTGGGAGATACGAACACCATAAGGCAAACGGATGTACGTATAATACACTCATTGTTAATAGGAAGAAGGCAGCTGTCACTAAGGCACATGATCTTAATGAATGTTTGGGATAGTAGGGAGAGTACAGATAAGAAGATGATTCCCCATTGCAGACTAATCACAGCACTTATGAGAACACAAAGGGTGTTGGGAAAAAACACTCAATACATTGTCAAGCCACACAAGTTCTTTATGGTTGACAAATTTAGCAAATTATCTTGGTACTGCAAGAAGACCAACACCCAAGTTATGTTGAAGGATAAAGGAAACACGGAAGTACTCATAGGAAGGAGGCCAAATGCTCCACCCCTACGACCAGGTGAACAACTAGAGCCAATGTCTTCAGGGGAAGATGATGATGCAGAGGAAGATGACGAGGAGGATGAAGGATTCACTAAAAAAGGGGATGGCTCAGAACACACACCCATTCCTATTCAAAGACAGTCAAAGGCACCATCAATAGAAGAAAGGATGAGAAGGATGCGGCCTAATAAGTATGGGTAATGGTCTGCCATTGCTCGATACCAATGTGACATGACCAATCGGTAATCAATCTTTGCAAAAGATAGGCATGAAGAGGCAATGGCACTACAGCGAGAAGCAATGGAGGGTCAAAACTTATATGCAAGAAATCAGGAGTATCAGCATCAGTTGTTCCTCAACCAAAGGTATAACGATTTAACTCAACAAAGATATTATCATGATTTCTATGCAGGAAGAGAATACGTGTCATACCCAAGAGAAACCAACTGGAGCCAAACGGGTATTTATGACGGGCAAGCAATTTACCCGTACCCAGCTTCACAACCATCTTAGTGGGTCCCTCTATAACCACAAGAACCACCAGCAGAAGGAACCACTGATCATACAGCTTCCAGCAGATGCAGAATTTGATGATCGAATGGTTTGGCCCACCCCTACCACCACCGCAGGTTGATGATCCATATGATGACCCTAGCCGGAACCATTATGGCACTCGCTGATCGAGTGTTGCACACTGATCAGGTCCATGCGCTCCACCCCTTTTAGTTATGTATAATATTGTGTGTGTGACTTAGACAACTTATTAAATAATTGTATTAACTGGACGGATGATGAATGAGGGATGGGGAATAAGTTGGTAACTTTGAATGCTAAGTAAGTGAAGTTTTAGTTATGGTTATCTTTGTGTCATCAGATTAACTACCATACATTGAGGACAATGTACCTCAAGTGTGGGGATGAGAGGATTTGGTAAAAACACAGAATTTTTTTTAATTTTTGCAAATCTTCAGGTGAAATTTATGTGTTAAAGATCAAAACTTTCAATGTAAATACCTAGCTTGTTGCTTATCAAAAGATTGGCATAGATCCTAGGTCATGATCATATTCTTTAAGTTACGTGAAGAAGTGTTTCTAGTAGGTCGTTTTTGAAAATATCGAGGATGCTTGATTAGGGTTAACAGGTTTTTGATATAATAAACTCATGTGCGCATTGGTAGCCTAAATTCCTACTTGGTGAGATTTTGAGCCTATTAATTGAAACATAATCATCTATATTCATTTATTGAAAGTAGGCCATATACTGCTTTTGTTGTAGAACTTGTATTGTTGGATGCATGCCAAGACCATAAGCAAGATGTTTGCACATAAATGACAAAGGCAAGTTAGGAACCCATTTATTTGTTATCGTTGTTTATTGTTATCCATCCTAAGCCTTAGTAGCCATGTTGAGCCTTAAACCATTCTTTTGATAAACCCGATATATCAAGCCAAGTTGTTAGTTGATAACCAACCGGGAAACAGTTCAAAGTAAAGGATCTTTACAAGATCAAGCTTATATTATGAAAAACTAATCTTTAATAATAAAAAAAGTAGTTGTTTAGAATGGATTAAAGTGATCGAGCTCTGTTAGTTATGCTAATAAGAATTGTTTAATGGTTTGGTTTCTTCTTGTGTATGTGTAGTCACTTAAAGCCAAAAATTTCCTACCATTACCTAAGGCCAAAAACCCATAAGTCCTTTAGATATGTGCAATGTTTATGCAAGTAGTGGAGGAGTGATTGCTATACAAGCCTATGTGGACAAAATGGCATAATGGATTATTGAGTGATTACACTAGTGCATATTTCACTAGTCCATATATAAACCAAGAGGAGTGAATTATTGTGAGGGGTGTGTACATGGGATTAAAAAATCAAAAGCATGTCAAGCTTATTTGGGTGTTCTATTTTATTTGCTAAGAGTTGACTTCCTAGAATACGAAGTTATTGAATGTTATAAATCTTATGAATAAGGGTATGACCTTGGACCTTAACTGAGCATTGATAAGTGATTAGTATGTGTATTTGCAAGGATGGTTTTATAGAATACAATTGAACTTTGCTTGACGACAAGCAAAAGCTTAAGTGTGGGGATGTGATCACGAGTCAGAATTTTAGTGTTTAATTGATCTAAATGCTCGATTTTACATTATGATTGTTGTGAAACAAGTTCACTTTGGTTGTGCTTTGATTCGTAGAGATTGAAGCTAAAGAAGCCGTGTTTTGGAAGAAAAGGAGTAAAATACGAAAATACAAGGACTAGAGTTGAAAAATCATGGAAGTTACAAAAATGGCCCAGAAACCCTATACCGGCGTATGATACGCAGGGTATGGGCGTATCATATGTCGTCCAGCGTATGAGTGGGCGTATGTGTGGCCGTATTTGCCAAAAATTACAGAAGGGGGCGTATGGTACGCCGCCCCTGGGCGTATCATACGCCGGTATGTAACCAACTTCCGTATTTTGTGGAATTTTAAGCTACTTAATGATAATTCAACCCTAATTCAAAGAGGACTTTTAAAAATTCAATTCTGGACAAATCTAAGGCAATTTGTGGTGTTTCAAAGCTCTTCAAATCATCCATAAACCTTCTCCAATTCAAGATCAAAGGCATAATGAAGATGATGCGTGGCTAGATCCTTCGTGATTGCTTTCGGGTGGATAGTTCTTTACAAGTGAAGTGGTTAGTCATACTTAGGGTTTTTATGTTGAACACTTTGTGATTTAATGTAATTAAAGGTTATGATTGAGTTAAACGATTCGTTTATAAAGAAAGTTATTTGCTCTATCATCAGTTTTCGGTTTTCTTGCATCGTTAGCTCATTGAGACAGGTAGATAATTTGATATAGGTGAATTGGTAACTTTGTGAATGAACGAGTCTTAAAAGATTATTCCTTGTTATCACTTCAATCAAAAGCTAAAATCTTGAGTCGTGTATACAACCCTAAGTACACTTGATAACCCATTGATCTTGTAGAACTTGAAACCCGAAAGTGATCGTTTCTCATTATTTGATTAAATTAGTTTCCAAGATTCTTTCTTTTTGCAATTGTTTTCTTAATTTCATCCCAAGTTCCAATTTTTAATATTAAAGTTTGTGCCTTTAATTTAACTAAGGCATATTGTTAAATACTTTCCACATATTCCCTGTGGAGACGACCTTACTTACCCTTACACAATAAAGGAAGCTAAGACCGATATATTAACTTGTTTTTGATCGAGTTTCGACAACCAGATCATTGACTAAGGTTAGAGAGAGCTTTGGCCTTCATTTCTTGGTTCTTTACTTAAGCTCTGACCAGAAAAAGGTTGTGAGACACCTTCACCAGCTGGCGCCTCACTAAGGGTAATGGGTGTTAAGGGTGTTGAAGTAGTTCCTGTCTCAAGGTTCACAGCCTTAACTATTAGGCCTTCAGCCAAAATTTCACCTTCGAAGCTAATCTTAGGGTCCACCTAAGCATCCAGTTGACCAATAGTATTGCCTGCTAGCCTCTGTCTATATAGTTTTGTTCTTAGCTTGAACTCTTCAATCACCCTTTGTTGAATCCTATCAGCCAACCTTGTTGCTTGCCTGTTTTGACTTGGGTTGGCAAGTGGGAGGTCAACTAGATAGGTGCTCTCATAGTATCTCAAGTTAAAGAAGTTGAAGATCTCTTGTTGACCCTGAGACCTAGAGATTACCAGGGCTCTTCTTTGATCATCATACCTCCATCCCATAATTGGATTATCAGCTGGGTGAGATCGAGTTGGCATTGCCCTTGGTATACCCTCCTCAAACAAGGTTTGAATGAGTGAGTCCACATCAATATGGACCTGAGGAGGTTGTTGATTATGGACAACTACAAGTAAGGGTGGTGAGTCCTCTATCTCCATACTCTAAGAGGAACTCCCGGGTTCTGTATTATAATTAAGACTTTCTCCCCCTTTTTGGCAGCATCACCCTCTTGCATAGGGGATCTAGGAGTTAGGTCCATCACATCCACAGGTTCTTATAGGCCTGGTTGAGTCCTCTGGATAGGTCTCTCAGCTAACTTGCCCTTGAGATCGGTGATCTCAAGTTGCTGGTCATTGACCCTTTTATGTAAGGTATTCACCTGAGATTATAGGTGACTAACCTTGGAAACTAAATAGGTGCAGAGTTCAGTTAGTTTGTGCACCTTTAGTTGCATACTCCCCTTATCTTCATCAGAAGAATCACTTTGGGATGAGAGAATAGGACCAAGGTCTTCTTCCTTATCACCAACTTTAGGTTCTTGGCTTTTGGTTTTCCCTTGCACACTGACAGCTTCAAAAGAAGTGTCAACAGGCTGGGTTGCCATGGTTGAGGTCTGAATGATGTAATCACTTGCAAAAGTGAGAGCCTCTTCCATATGGTCCACCTGAACAGGTTCAGGGAGGTCCACCTCAGTTGTGGGTGGATGATATGGGCTAGATATAAGTGATGCAGGAGTACTCATCTCTTTTTGAGTAGGGGTGGAGAAAAGAGATTCATGGTACTCACTGAATCCTAGATCTTTATCATCATAGAATTCAAGGTTAGGAATTGGTTGGTTGAGGTCAAGTGGCTAGGGATGGTAACTTTCCCCTAAAGGTTGATCATTAGAGTTTTAAGACTCTAAGTGAAGGCTTAAGGCTGGGGTTATGAGCTCATCAGGCTGAACATGAGGAACCTCAGCACTGATCATAGAATGAATAGGAGTGGTTTACTCCTCATGAGAAGTGGGAGCTCTAGTGTCCACTTCTTCCTACATGGTTGGTGATTTGTAGGCCTTCTTAACCTGAGTAGACTGAGCAAGTGTTCATTTGGATTTTCTTTGGTAGGTGATGGTGATTTGTGGTAGTGTGGGGTTGCAGATGTAGAAGGTGTGGGTTCAACATTGGCTGGTGTTGCCAAGTTGTCACCTTGAGCAATGAGCTCTAACATTTTTGGGACCAGGGCTGTTTCTACCTCTGAGAAGCCAAGAGTTGGCTTTCTTATTGTCTTGAAGATGTCGTGCTTCATCTGTCCTAATTTTAGAACATTACCTGTTCCCCTTAACTGTGAGTCCAGTTCACAGTTAAGAATGTACTGGACATATCTAGGGAACATATAATATTCTAAGAAGTCCAAGTTTATAAGTAAATTAGTACATATAAATTAAGAATACCTAAACTTGACCCTTTGAACCATTCCATGGACTATATAGGAAAGTTCTTCAAGAATTTGGTTCCATCCTCCATACTTGTTTGAAAGGGAATGGATAACCGCATGGAGGAGGTACTTCTACTTGTATAAGACCTTTCATTTCCTGAAGGTTCTTACGGAGTAGTCCCCTCATATCCCATTTGCCAGAATGAGTCATTAACAACAGACTTGGGGAAGGACAAGTCACCCTCTTCATCATCCAGCCTTAGATGTGTGTTGATGGTGGCTGGGGTGATAAATACTATCATCCCCTACACTGTGGCAGACAATTCCTTCCCACCGTCCAAGATGACATCTTGGCAGGTCCTCCAAAACTTCAAAAGTTTATTTTCATATAATGGAGGGTCGATTGTGAGGGCGGTGAGGAAGTTCGTGGGAGATAAGAAGCGGCAAACATCTGAGAAACCTGGATCTTTCTCAGACGATAATAGAGCAACTTGATTATGTTGCCTATGTAAGTGCGTGGCAAAATCCGGTTGGTTTCAGGGATCAGGGTTGGCCATTTTGAGTAGCTTTGTGATGAAGGAAGGTAAGAATAAGGTTGGTTTGTGGCTGAATTTAGGGTTTGAATTTTGCAATTGAAGGAGAATAGTGAGAGGGGGGAACCGCTATACAAATATATATATATATGATATGGATTTGAGACAACGTTAATGCAAACGGATCAACTTTGAAATCCGAATGTCGGTCCCACCTTAGAAAAAGTGCCCAAAAACTTAGTTTTCTTGGAAGTCTAAATCTTTCGAAGGTAATTTGTCTTCGGAAGGTTTTAGAAAAACTTCCGAAGCCAATTTGGCTTCGGAAGATATTCCTTAGTTTTCTAAGAATTTTTCTTTGGAAGAAAAATACTTAGAGTATTTTTACTTCCTAGATAGATTTTTCTTTGGAAAAGATCAAATATCAGAAGTCTTATTCAATAAAGAGAATAAGTCTTTTGAGACTTAATTAGTTTTGGAAGAAAATAGTCCTTCAATACATATAAGTACTTGATGACAAATATAAGCTTCGGAAGATATAGTCAAATTTCTTCCGAAGGTTAACTTCTCAGAAGTAGTTATTTGTTTTGAAGACATAATTTTCTTCCGAAGACAACTTGATGCCTTCCGAAGGAATATATATCCAAAATTCTCAAAATTATAAGGGATATCATTTTGAAAAGTTCCTTCCAAAGTAAACTGGGCTTACATAGTGATAATATAGACAACTTAAGACACACATATTATTAAAAATAATGTTGAGTTTAGTTTAAAGAAAATCTAATCAAAGTTAATCATCCCAATAGCTGATACAAGATACTTAAATCTTTGCTCGTCAAAAGCTTTAGTGAACAGATCAGCATATTGTTCATTTGTGTTAACTTTGACTAGTTTTACCAATCCCTTTTTGAAATTATCTCTAATTAAATAATACCTGATATTGATGTGCTTTGTCTTTGAATGTTGAACTGGATTCTCTGTGATAGATATAACATTGTTGTTGTCTATGTGGATAGGAGTCTCCTTGAACTTGAATCCATTGTCTAGCATCTGATTCTAAATACAAAGCACTTGAGCACAACACCTTGCAGCAGTAATGTATTCAGCTTCAGCAGTTGATGCAGATACACAGGATTGTTTCTTACATTGCCATGAGACTATCCTTCCACCAAGAAATTGACATCCTCCAGATGTTGACTTTGCAGTCATATTACAGCCACTATAATCACTATTTGTATATGCATACATATTGAACTCAGAATTCTTTGGATACCAAAGGCCCAATTTGGCCCATATCTGAGAATTCTCTTGACAACAACCAGGTGTGACATCCTGGGGTTGGCTTGATATCTTGAACAAATACATGTAGCAAACATGAAATCAGACCTACTGGATGTGAGGTACATAAGAGACCCAATCATAGCCCTGTATAGATGTTCATCAACACACTCCCCCTCAAGATCTAGTCCAAGAGAGTGGTTCTGGCTATGGGTGTCTTAGCAACCTTGCACTCAGTCATGTGAAACCTGACAAGTATGTCTTGCACATACTTTGACTGGTTTATGAATATTCCATTGTCAACCCGCTTCACTTGAATTCCTAGAAAGAAATTGAGTTCCCCCATGGCACTCATTTCAAATCTATTCTTCATCAGCCTCTCAAAGTCTTTGCAGAGCTTCGGATTAGTTGACCCAAAGATAATGTCATCTACATAAACTTGAACCAGCATCAAGTCATTTCCTGTTCCTTTGATGTAGAATGTTCCATTAATAGTACATCTCTTGTATCCGTGCTTACAGAGATACTGTAATAATGTCTCATACCACTTCCTTGGAGCCTAATGCAGCCCATAAAGAGCTTTATCAAGCTTGCAAACATAATCAGGATGATTTGGGTCTGCAAAACCAGGTGGTTGTTTGACATACACCTCCTCATTAATCAACCCATATAAAAAAGCACACTTGACATCAAGTTGGTATACCTTAAAATCCTTAGATGCAGTAAAAGCCAGGAATATCCTAATAGCTTCAAGTCTTGCTACAAGAGCAAACACATCTGTGTAATCAATCTCTTCATCTTGTGTGTATCCTTGAACAACTAGTCTTGCCTTGTTCTTGATGATAAGTCCTCTATCATCCTTCTTATTCCTAAAAGCCCACTTGGTACCTATGATAGTCTTCCCTTGAGGAAGAGGACATAGATTCCAAACCTTTTGTCTCTTTAATTGAAGCAGCTCATCCTGCATTGCTTCAACCCAACTTCCATCTTTCAAAGCCTCTTCAATCTTCTTAGGCTCTATCTAGGACAAGAAACAAGAGTGAAGACACATATTTTTGTCATGGGTTTGTCCTCTTGTTCTTACCCCAGTCTCAACGTCTCCAATAATGTTTATGGTGGGATGGGACTTGTGGATTCTTAGTTGAGGAATCACAGTAATATGTTTAGATAGATCTAAATTAGTGAAATTCAGATCTGGTTCTTGAGAGTCATCCAACACATCCACACACTTATCAAGTGAGACTTGATCCAATGAGTGTGTTACATCATTGACGTTGTCTTCTATGGAGTGGTTATCAGCATCAAGAAACTCCTGATCACTATCACCACCTCCAACTCCTCCTATATTAGGTGCCTTCATCTAAGTTTTGTGCCTCTATGCTGGAATTTATAGGCACCTCAGATGTGTCAACTGAAGAATTTGTCATGGTTGTGCTGACAGGATTTCCAACTGCAGGGTTGGTTACCACTAGAGTTGAAGTAGTTTGTACACTTGGCCTTTTCAGCTCAAATCTTGGATCAGAATCTCCTATTGATAATGTACTTGTAGATCCTAAAGCATGCTCATAAGTTTTGTTAAAACTGTTGGTAACTAAATCAAGATCAAATAGCCAATCAGGACCAGAACCTTTCACATTGGGTGTGTGCTCATTGAAGGTCACATTAGCTGACTTGTCAACTACTTTGGTTCTAAGATTGTACACTCTATAAGCCTTGGTTTGGGAGGAGTATCCAATGAAATGTCCATCATCTGATTTCTCATCAAATTTGGCTATCTGGTATTCAAGATGGTGCAAGGACATCCAAATGACCTAAGGAAACCAGTGAAAGGTCTCCTTTTGTGCCATAGTTCATAAGGAGTCTTACCATGAGTCTTGACTACTAAAAATCTATTTTGCATAAAGCAGTTAGTGTTAACTACCTCTGCCCTGAAGGTGATGGGTAGTTTGGAGTCAGACAACATGGTTCTTGCAACTTCAATAAGTGTCCCATTTCTCCTCTCAGCAACACCATTTTGCTGAGGAGTCCTGGGAGCACTATATTGTCTTATAATACCCATTTCATCATAAAATATATCAAGGATTTTATTTTTAAATTCGGTTCCTTGATCACATCTTATGATCTTGACCCTGTGATCACATCGATTCTTAATTCTCAGAATGAAACTCTTCAAGATCTAAGGGGTCTCATCCTTAGTTCTAAGAAAGAAGACCCAAGTGTATCTTGTAAAGTCATCTGTGATCACCAAGCAATAAGAGGTCCTTCCTAAACTCATTACACTGGTGGGGCCAAAGAGATCCATATGTTATAAGTGTAGGGGTGTAGTGATGGAGTTCATTTCCTTTGGCTTGTGAGATACCTTGTGTTGCTTTCCTTTCAGGCATGCAACAGAATGATCATCACTTGTAAACTCTTTCTTTGACATTCCAGTTACCAAATCATTCTTAATTAATTTGTCCATGTTTTTAAAATTTACATGGCACATTCTTTTATGCCAAAGCAAACACTCATCACTATTGGCTTTAGATAGAAAGCAAGAAACTTCTCCTGAAGGGGATGTTTCTTGCAAGTCCATCTTGTACATGTTCCCTCTCCTGGGTGCTCTAAGCAGGATATGCTCTTGAAGAATGACCACCCTGGGCTTAAGAACAATGCACTCATGCTTGGTGAAGAGCATGTTATGTCTCTGATCAAAAAATTGGGATACACTCAGAAGATTGTACCCAAGCTCCTTAACAAAGTTTACCTTCTCAATGCTGAGCTTACCAGTTGTGACCCTGCCCCTCCAGTAATGTAACCACCAGATTCTCCTCCAAAAGCAACTAGCCCTCCATCAATTCTTTCAAAGTTTTGAAGCAAAGAGCCATTACCTGTCATGTGCCTGGAACAGCCACTGTCAATGATCCATACATTCCCTTTGGTCTTGAGCTGTTCCTGCACATAAAGAGATGATTAGTTACATATGGAAACCCAAGCCTTGTTGGTCTTGGGCTTGTCAAAGTGAAAAGAAGACAATAAAATAGTAATTGATCCTATATGCAAGTTCTGAGGATCATTTGCTGTTGTTGATGAAGAACTTTTAATCATGTGGCCTTCCTTGATCTTCCACACCATCTTTGGAAGACTAGACTTAGCCTTCAATACTTCAGAAGTCTTGATGACTTCGGAAGTTTTAGAGACTGAACCTTCGAACGCTTTTGCATCCATTGAAGCAGAGTTCAGTGCTTCGGAAGCATTCCTTTCTTCCAAGACCAAATTTTCTTCCGAAGGTAAGTTTTCACTTATCTTCTTCTTCACTTTGGAGCTTCCGAAAGAAAGAGATTTTCCTTCCAAAGCTATTTTCTTCTTCTTCTTCTAAGAAGTTTTCTTCTTGATATGGATAGTACTTTTGGGATTGTAGATGTAATCCTTGGCAAAGTGAGAAGTACAAAGGACCTCACATCCCAAGCACCTCTTCAGCTACCACTGGTGGTGGGATGTTTCCAAAAGAAATGGCGAACTACTCTGAAGAAGATTGGAAGAAGATTGATGTAGATCAGAAAGTCATAACTACTCTCCAAACTACTCTTCCTAACTCTATCTACAGAGGTTTCAAGAAGTGCAAGACTACAAAGCAGCTCTGGGATGCCTTGAAGCTGATGTATGAAGGGTTTGATGAAGCCAAAGAAAACAAGAAGGACATCATGAAGCAGCAGTTTGAGAACTTCACCTTCAAGATAGGTGAAACCATGACTCAACAATACTTCATGTATGTTGAGATAGTGGATACTCTAGTGGATACTGGAGTGAAACTTGAGAATAGGGACATTGTGAGGAAGTTCATGTTCTCTCTTCCGAGAGAATGGACACACTACTATGTATCCATTAAGAGAACTAAAAACTTATCCTCCCTTACCCTCAATGAGCTGTATGGTATCTTGAGCGGTTACCAGATGGAGATGAACATGCAAAATCCATCTCACAGCTCATCCAATTCTCACAAGAGTTCAACCCTTAATATGGTTGAAAGGGATAGTAGAGAACCACAAGATCATCTCCTCTGCTACCCTAACAACTCATAAAAGGGCCCTTTCATCACCTTCCTGGAGACACCAACGGAGAGCTACATCCAAGGAAGCCCATTCCAAGATACAAGCTCATCACAAGCCTTTGTGTCTTCTGATGAAAGTTATGGCAACTTTCTCTTCACCCTTGAAGACTTGTATTAATCCATCCAGATGATCTGGAGTACATGGAGATAGTCCAGCAAATGGCTCTTCTCACTCACAGGGCCAAGAAGTTCTACGAGAGGACAGGGAGAAAGTTTCCTAGCAATGTGGCCAGTGAAAAGTTTGGGCTAGATAAAAGCAAGTCAAGTGTTACAATTGTAACCAGATGGGTCACTTTGCTAGGGAGTGTAAGGCACCAAAGGCAAATGGTAGCCATACACAACCCAGGCCAAGCTACACTAAGGAAGCTCCAAAGACTGAGAAGCCCAAGCAACAAGCTGCAGTTGCTGTGGAAGAAGGATGCTTCGATTGGAGCTTAGGTTAAATATGTCTCTCCTAACCATGCCTTGATGGCTGACCATGATGAAACCAAGGTATTAGAACATCTTTGTGCACCTGAGTGCATTGCTAAAGTAAACATGTATAGGTCCTATAACTTGAAAGTTAGATCTGACCTTGAGTCCTTGAGTATTTTAAAAGCTGATTTCAAAAAAAGCAAAAAATGGCTATAAATTTAAAATAGAAGATTTAGAGATAACAATTTCTACTCTTAAGTATGAGCACACAAATTACAAGACTCAAATCAAATATCTTATTACCAAGTTAACCAAATGTTAGGCTGAGCTTGATCAGCAAAGCCAGGGCAGAAAAGTGTGTTCTTGAACAGAAAACCTTTAAGAACATCATATCCTCATCCTTACATGCAAATATTTGTTATCAAAATAGACAGGGACTAGGATCTAGTGAGATAGCTCTTCCACACATATTACTATCTATAAGATCTCCAAGGTGTGGAACTAGTGAAGATGAGATGCCCCTCATAGATCCTATCCAAGAAGAGGATGAAGATGAAGTGGAGATGGTGAAGGATGAACCAGAAGTGAGTGAGGAGGTTCAACCTAAGAAGGGTCACTGTTCTCCTAGAGAGAAGAAGGAACCAAGGATGGTCAAGTCAGGTAGGAAGAATTTGATCAGGCGGCTAAACGAAAATCAAAGAAAGCCCAAGAGATTAACCACCCTTCAACCTCAAGTAGAAACAAGTCTTTATCTCTAGTAGGTTTGAGGTGGTGAAGACTGAAGACTCAACTATGGGCTCTAGTATAAGTAGTCCTAGTTTAAGTTCAAACCATCTTGGTTAAGAGAAGAAGGTTGATCAAATATGCACCACTGCTGCACAGCCTGAGCCATCCAGCTCCAAGAGTAAGATTAACCCTTAAAAGCTTCCTACATTATCTAAGAAGGTAAAGAAGGAACTGGAAAGAGATCAAGCTCAACCTTCCCCTCAGAAGAAGACTCTTAGAAGTATACCTGTTGAATGCATCATGTGTGGTGGTACTACTCATTTTGCTAACGATTGCATCTACAATCCCTAAAGTACCATCCATATGAACAAAAAGAAAACTTCTGAGAAGAAGAAGAAGAAAGTAGCCTCGGAAAGAAAACCACTTTCCTTCGAAAGCTCCAAGATGAACAAAATAAAGATAGGTGGAAAACTGTTTTTGGAAACAAATTTGGTGAGGAAGAAATAAATGCTTCTGAAGCACTGAAGTCTATTGCGATGGATGAAAAAGCTTCAGAAGGTTCAGTCTCTAAAACTTCCGAAGTCTTTAAAACTTTTGAAGTTTTGAAAGCCAAGTCTAGTCTCCTAAAGATGGTGTGGAAGATGAAGGAAGGCTATGTGACTAAAGTTTCTTCATCAACAATAACAAATGATCCTCATAGCTTACATATAGGATCAATAACTATTAATCTATCTTCATTTAAACTTGATGAGCCCAAGACAAGGAAGGCTTGGATTTCCAAATGTAACTAATCGTCTCTTTTTATGAAGGAACAGCTAAAGACCAAAAGAATTATATGGATCATCGACAGTGGCTATTCCAGGCACATGACAGGCAATGGTTATTTGCTTCAAGACTTTGAGAAAGTTGATGGAGGGCCAGTTGCTTTTAGAGGAGAGACAGGTGGTTACATCCCTAGTAGGGGCAATAGTGATGAGTCTATCCTTCGGCACAAAAAAATGTGCAATGTAAACTTTAAAAACATGAATAAATTAATTAAAGATGATTTGGTAACTGGAACACCAAAAAAAGAGTTTACAAGTTATGACCATTGTGTTGCATGTCTGAAAGGAAAGCAACACAAAATGTCTCATAAGCCAAAGGAAATGAACTCCATTACTACTCCCTACACTTATTACATATGGATCTCTTTAGCCCCACAAGTGAAATGAGTTTAGGAAGAACTTCATACTGCCTTATGATCACAGATGATTTTAGAAGATATACTTAGGTCTTCTTTCTTAGAAATAAGGATGAGACCCCTGAAATCTTGAAGTCTTTCATTCTGAAAATTGAGAATCAATTTGATCACATGGTTAAGATCATAAGATGTGATCAAGGAACTGAATTCAAGAACCAAATCCTTGATACATTTTGTGATGAAAAGGGTATTACAAGATAATATAGTGATCCTAGAACTCCTTAACAGAATGGTGTTGCTGAAATAAGAAATAGGACACTTATTGAGGCTGTAAGGACCATGCTCTCTAACTTTAAACGGCCCATCACCTTCTGAGCAGAGGCAGTCAATACTGCCTACTATGTGCAGAATAGAGTTTTAATAGTCAAAAGTCATGGTAAGACTCCTTATGAACTGTGGCATAAAAGGAAACCTTTCATTGGTTTCCTCAGGTCATTTGGATGTCCATGCACCATCTTGAATACCAAAGATCATATAGCCAAATTTATTGAGAAAGCAGATGATGGACACTTCATTGGATACTCTTCTCCAGCTGAGGCTTATAGAATATACAATCTTAGAACCAGAGTAGCTGAGGAGTCAGCCAATGTGACCTTAAATGAACACACTCCCTGTGTGAAAGATTATGGTCCTGATTGGCTATTTGATCTTGATTTAGTTACCAACTGTTTTAATAAATCTTGTGAAAATGTTTTAGGATCTATAGGTAACATATCAACAGGAGATCCTGACCCAAGATTTTAGTTGAGAAGACTAAATGATAGAATTCCTTTAGCTCTAGTGGTAACTATCCCTACAAGTGGAAACTCTGTTAGCACGACCATGACAAACTCTTCAGCTGATACATCTGAGGTGCCTATAAATTCTAGCAATGAGGCATAAAACTCAAATGAAGGGATATCTAATGTAGGAGGAGATGGAGATGGTGATAGTGATCAAAAATACCTTGATGCTGACAACCACTCCACTGAAGATAACATCAATGATGTCACACACTCTTTGGATCAAGTTTCACTTGATAAGTATGCTGATGTGGTGGGTGATACTCAATCACCAGATCTAAATTTCTCTAATTTAGATCTTAGAAACCAACTTGTTATGATTCCTTACATGAGAATCCATAAGTCACATCTTATCACAAACATTATTAGAAATATTGAGACTGGGGTGAGAACAAGAGGACAAACCCATGATAAAAATGTTTGTTTACACTTTTGCTTTTTGTCCCAGATTGAGCCAAAGAAAGTTGATGATGCTTTGAAAGATGGAAGCTAGGTTGAAGCAATGCCGAAGGAGCTGCTTCAATTCAAAAGACAAAAGGTTTGGAACCTATGTCCTCTTCCTCATAGGAAGACTACAATAGGTACCAAGTGGGTTTTTAGGAATAAGAAGAATGATAGAGGACTTGTCTTCAAGAACAACGCCAGACTAGTTGTCCAAGGGTATACTCAAGAAGAAGGGATTAACTACACAGATGTATTTGCTCCCGTGGCAAGACTTGAAGCTGTTAGGGTATTCCTTGCTTTTGCTGCATCTAAGGATTTCAAGGTTTACCAACTTGTTGTCAAGTGTGCATTTTTATCTGGGGTGATAGATGAGGAAGTGTATGTCAAGCAACCACCTGGCTTTGCAGACCTAGATCATCCTGATTATGTCTACAAGCTTTACAAAGCTCTTTATGGGTTGCAACAAGCTTCAAGGAAGTGGTATGATACACTGTCACAGTACCTAGCCTACATGGCTACAAGAGTGGTACTATTGACAGCACACTCTTCATCAAAGGAACAAGGAATGACTTGATGTTGGTTCAAGTTTATGTAGATGACATCATCTTTGGGTCAACTAATCAAAAGCTTTTCAAAGAGTTTGAGAAGATGATGAAGAATATATTTGAAATGAGTGTCGTGGGAGAACTCAATTTTAGGAATTCAAGTGAAGCAAGTTGACAATGACATCTTTATAAATCAGTCAAAGTATGTGCAAGACATACTAACCAGATTTCATCTAACTGAGTGTAAGGTTGCTAAAACTCCCATAGCTAGAAACCACTCCCCAGGACCTGATCTTGAGGGGGAGTGTGTTGATGAACATCTTTACAGGTCTATGATTGGGTCTCTTATGTACTTCATAGCCAGCAGGTTTGATATCATGTTTGTCTTATGCATATGTGCAAGATATCAAGCCAACCCCAATATATCACACCTGGTTGCTGTCAAGAGGATTCATAGATACCTCAAAGGAGCTCTCAAGCTGGGACTTTGGTATCCAAAGAACTCTGACTTCATTATGTATGCCTATATAAATAGTGACTATGGTGGCTGCAACATGAGTACAAAGTCTACATCTGGGGGATGTCAATTCCTTGGTGAAAGGATAGTCTCATGGCAATGTAAGAAATAATTCTATATGTCTGCATCAACTGCTGAAGCTAAATACATTGCTGCTATAAGCTGCTATGCTAAAGTGCTTTGGATTTAGAATCAGATAATACACTATGGATTCAACTTCAAGGAGACTCCTATCCACATAGACAACAACAGTGTTATCTCTATTACAAACAATCCTGTGTAGCACTCAAAGAAAAAGCACATCAACATCAGGTACCATTTGATAAGAGATAATTTTGAAAAAGGATTGATAAAACTGATCAAAGTTAACACAAATGAACAATATGCTGATCTGTTTATAAAAGCTTTTGATGAACAGAGATTTAAATATCTTGTATCAGCTATTGGGATGATTAACTTTGAGTAGATTTTCTTAAATTAATTTCAAAATTGTTTTTCAAATATGTGTGTCTTTAATGTTGTCTAAATTATCACTCATATAAGCCGTGTTTATCTTGGAAGAAAATTTTTCTAACTAATATTACTTAAAATTTTAAGAATCAAAGATATATTTTCTTTCAGAAGACATTAAATTGTCTTCAAAAGAAATTTATATCTTCAAAACTAATAACTACTTCCTAAGAAATTTAACTTCGGAAGCAATTCTGATGTCTTTCAAAGCTTAAATATGCTTCTAAGTACTTATATGTTTTGAAGGACAATTTTTCTTTCGAAAGCAATTAAGTCTCAAAAAGCTTTATTCATCTTTTGAATAAAATTTCTAAAGTTTAATATCTTCCGAAACCAAATATGTCTCGAAAGAAAAATTACTCTAATTATTTTTCTTCTAAAGCAATTCTTGTCAAACTAAGGAATATCTTCCGAAGTCAAAAATTGGCTTCGGAAGTTTTCTCAAAACTTCCGAAGACAAATTACCTTTGGAAGATTTTCTACTTCCAAGATAACTACCTTTTTGGGCACTTTTTCAGAGATGGGACCAACATCCGGATTTCAAAGTTTATCCTTTTGCAATAACTTTGTCTCAAATCCAAGCATATAAATACCTTTTCCAATGGATCTCCCTCTCACTACTTCCACTTCACCTGCAAATCTTCTAACCCTATATCACCCACTTACCCTTTTGTTCTTCACTTTCTTCTTGCTTAAGCTTCATCAAATGGCCAACCCTAAACCCCAAAACCAGCCAGATTTCTCCATGCACCTACACAATCAACACAACCAGGTTGCTCTATTATCATCTGAGAAAGATTTTGGTTTCTCAGATGTTTGCCGCTTTCTCACTCAATCATCCTACCTCACCACCCTCACAATAGACCCTCCACTATATGAAGACTAACTCCTGGAGTTTCTGAGGACCTGCCAAGAGGTCATCTTGGATAGTGAGAAAGCACTGTCTGCCACAGCGAATGGGAAGACTATTTTCATAACCCCAGCCACAATCAACACTCATCTCGAGCTGAATGATGAAGAAGGCGAGCTTTCCTTGCCCAAAGAAGTTGTAAATGAATCATTTAGGCAGATGGGCTATGAAAGGGACTTCACAGTCAGAACCTTCAAGAAGGGTAAGGTGTCTTACTAATGGAAGTATCTTCTCCATGTTATAATCCACTTTTTATCAAATAAACATGGAGGATGGGATCAAATTCCTGAGGACTTATCCTATATAGTCCATGGAATGGTTTAAGGGGTCATGTTCAAGTACACTCAGTTTGTTTACACAAACTTGCATGCCAACTTGGACTCCTTAGAGTACTACATGTTCCCTAGATATGTCCAGCACATTCTCAACTGTGAACTGGGCTCACAGTTGAAGGGAACATGTACTACTCTTAAACTGGGAAAGATGAAGCCTGACATCTTCAAAATCATAAAAAAACCACTCTTGGTTTCTTAGGGGTAGAAAAAGCCCTGATCCTAAAAATGTTAGAGCTCATTGCTCAAGGTCACAACTTGGCAGCACCAGTTAATGTTGAACCCACACCTTCTATATCCGCACCACCCATACAACCACAAAAAAAATCACCTATCACAGAAAATCCAAGCGTCCCCTGCTCAGTCTATTCAGATTGAGCAGGCCCCTATACATTCACCCATACAGGAGGAGGTGAACCAAGAGCTCCCACCTCCCCTGAGGAGAAAAGTACTCCTATCATTTCATTAATCAATGCTAAGGTTCATCATGCTCAGCCTGATGAGCTTATTAACCCGACCTTAAGCCTTCACTTTGAGTCTCAAAACTCAGGTGATCAGCCTTCAAGGAACAGTTACCATCCCTAGCCTCTAAACTTAAATCAACCAATCACTGACCTTTAATTCTATGATGATAAGGATATGGGATTCAGTGAGTACCATGAGTCTCTCTTCTCATCCCCTGCTCAAGGATAAATGAGTACTCCTACAACTTCCATATCTAGCCCATATCATCCAACCCCAGCTGAGGTAGACTTTCTTGAACATGTTCAGGAAATCCATATGGAAGAGGCTATCACTTTAGAAAGTGATTACATCATTAAGAACTCAACCATGGCAACATAGCCTATTGACACTTCTTTTGAAGCTGTTATTATGCAGGGAAATCCAGAGCCACAAAACCAATATATGGTGGTGAGGGAACTGACTTTGGTTATGTTCTATCATCCCCCCATGATTCTTATGATGAAGATGTGGGGAGTCTGTAACTAAAGGTGCAAAAACTATCTAAAACATGCACCTATTAGTTTCAAAGGTAAGTCACCTGGAATCTCAGGTGGCTACCTTGCAAAGACAGGTCCTTAATCAGCAACTTAAGATCACTGATCTCAAGGGCATGATAGCTGAGAGGCCTACCAGGCGTACTCAACCAGGTCCACAAGAACCTATGGATGTGGTAGACCTAACCTCTAGCTCACCTATGCTAGTGGGTGATGCTACCAAAAAGGGGAAGAAAGTCTTACCTGTAATCACAGAACCTGGGAGTTCTGCACAGAGTATGGACATGGAGCCCTCACCATCCTCACTTGCAGTTGTCCATACTCAACAACCTCCTCAGGCCCACATCAATGTGGATACCTTGATTCAAAGCTTACTTGCAGTAAAACCTGTGAACCTTGAGACTGGAACTATTTTAGCACCCAGTACCCTCAGTGAGAAACTAGCTAGTGAAAGTTTCTCACAGCCTCTCCCTAGATAGAGCTCAAGTGCACCAAATGATGAAGGCTGAATCACTCTCCACCTTGTGTCACACAGGCTAGTGATTGACATATGGAAGAGGATTCTCACCTCTGAGGAGATTGAGGAGGAGAAGAGGAAGAGGAAAAGGAAGGTAAGGGAAGAGAGAACAAGTGAGACCCCTAGCTTTATGCAAGCTACCATCAGGGCTACCCCTAGGCCAAACACTCAGGAGGTCTAAGAACTACAATATTCATTATATAATCTGTCTTCCCTTGGATGAGTTAAATGAACTAGCTGACACTAAAGTGTCAAAAGAGTGGAAAGAGGCTAAGGATGCAGAGTTGCTCCTCAAGATCAAGGAAGAATGAAAAAGAAAAAGACTTTATAAAGCCCCTGTCCTCTCTCCAGTTCAAGGAAGTCTTGAAGTAGAGGCTATGGATGTTGAACAGAAAACTCAGGTAGGTAGGGAACAAGAAAGACAAAACATGATAACCTACCTGAGTGTTACAAGCCTCTATCAGGAAGTAACCCTAGTCCCTCTATCATATGAGTATATATAGTTTGACTACCTCAAGAAGCTAGAGCAACTAGTTCTAAATAAGAAGAAAGCTGCTAAGAGGAAAATAAGGGAGGAGGCTGCTAAGTCAAGAGCCACCATCATAGCTAATCAGAAGAAGTCTGCTGACAGAATGAAGATGGTAAGCTTCTTGAAGCTGTATTAGGTTCTCTGGAAGGAGACTTGGTCTAATGTCTCTATCCATCATGGATGAGCATAGTAGAGTGATCAAGCAAAAGATTAAGAAGGGTGAGTTGGTAGACTTACATTCTCCACTAAGCCAGACTGCACCTGAAGCTGAGGTCAAGGTTGAACCATAAGAGACAACACAACCTGGACCTAGTGCTGCATCTCAGCCAGCTTCATCTTCTGACCCACAGCAGGGTCCTAACCCTTCTCCTTCTGAATATATGAAGGGAAAGGACCCAACAGAGAAGGACAAAGAAGAAACATCTGGTACTCATGACCAACCTTCTTAGTTAAAGTATAGAAAGAGGAAGAGGATGGCCATTAGAAGGGACACAAAGAAGAAAAAGAAGTCCAAGGCATCCACCTCTGCATCTCAGGATGGGTCAGAACATCCTGAGGGTGAATAAAAAGAGGCTGCTCAACTAACTCCAATTCAAGTAGAGCATCTTGTTGCTGAGAGACCCATCTTGTCTTAGACTATTACTACAAATCCAAACAGATGGTATGTCACAAGATATCAAAGGGGTCAAGACATATACTTATAGCAAAATATGCTTGACCTTCCTCTACATGATCTTTTTAACATGAGGAGGTACTTGTGAGTCTGAGGAATCCGAACCAACTGATGAAAAAGGGAATGGTCCTGATTCTAATGAGGACTGTCAACAAATAAAGATCAAGACTCAAAGTCATCCTCAAGTTTTGGTAGCAACAGCCTAGGGGGAGTTTGTAAGAGTTAACTTAGAGGCTGATGCAATCCAAAGTTCTCTCAGCATGCATACTAAAGTGCAAAAGAAGTTACTTCGGAAGAGTTGACAAAAGCACTAAGAAATTCTCTAAGTGTCAAATCTTCCGAAGCCAAAGATCATTTCTTCCAAAGCCAAAGATGAAGTCTTCCGAAGCTTCAAGACAAAGTCTTTCGAAGCCAAAAGACTGATTTATTCTAAAGACAGAGAAGACATGCCTTCTCTGACATGCTTTTGATAAAAGCTGACCTGCTTTACGCTGTATCTCCAAAGACTCACAAACTTATATAATTTGGTGATATCTCCATACTTTTTTCAACTGTAGATTAAAGTATTAGAGTCTGTAACTTTCTACTTTGTACTTTTATCCTTTTTGTAATAGATAAGGATGTGAGCTATGACATGTCATAGTCACACTCAAAAGGCAATCTGCCTTTTGACTTAATATTGATCTTGTTGTCTAGATTAGTATTCCAGCTGGCCTTCAAAGTATGGCCGATTGTAGGATGTAGTATAAAGTATCTCATGTATCAGTCCTTAGGGACTAAGCCTTGTAACATTGGTAAAACACTTGAGAGCAATATACATCATTCTTGAAAACTATTTCGTTTGTTTTGCTTGTGTTCTTTATCTTTGTTCTTTGTTTCACTTGTCGGTTCCCTATTTAATCTGCTAAGTGTTATTTGTTCTCTCTAACCTTGTGAAACTGTTGCATCACCCTTAACCGGTCCTGCACTTTTCTATGTCTTCACATTCCTTTTGAGCATCATTTTTTTCAACTTGTGCTAATAAGAGAATCAAATTTTTATCCTCCATTGATGTGATTCTTCTTCTATGTACTTTGGTTTAGGACATTTTGCTGCATAGTGTCCATGATCATTGCAGTTATAGCATCTTACCTTGCTTTTATCAAAGGCGGTCTTGTTTTAGTTTCTTAGATATCTTTTCCTTCTTTCATAGTTATCATCATTGTTTTTGAGTTTTCGTGTGACATAGCTTCTCTTCCTTCTTTTTGTCTAAATCTACCACGGCCTCAACCACGTGATGAATGGAAACTACCTCTTCCACGACTTGACTTGTTTACTTGATGGGTGAATAATAGTTTTTCTTGATTGTCCACTTGATCTTCATTCAATAGATTGGTTCTTTCTTCAAAATCTTTTAATCTTCTAATTATTTCATCTAGAGTTGTTGCTTCTAGATCAACAAACTGTTCAATAGTTGTTACGATTTGAAAAAACCTTTTAGGTACAGAGCTTAGGAGTTTTTGTACTAAAGTTGGTTGATCAAACGTTGATCTCAAACCAGTTGCTCTAGTGATGATACTATTAAGCTTTGCGGTGAATGAATCAATAGTGTCTTCTTCTTACATTTTAAGTAACTCAAATTCTGATTTGAGGGTTTTAAGACGTGTTTTCCGTACTCGATCTACATCTACATGTCTTGTTTTATGTGCATCCAAAATTTCCTTTGCGCTTTCACAATTTGGAACTTGTAATGTCATATCTTCAGGTAGTGCTTGAAATAAATATGCAATTGTCTTCATATTCTTATTTTCATCAGCTTGCGTATTTGCACTAGGTTCTATCATTCCCACAGTCCATTTTCCTTAAGTATGGTTTTTATGCGGATTGACCATATAGTGTAATTTGTCTAGTTTGAAACAGGACATTGGAATTGGGAGAAAGAACTCACGTCTTTTTGTATTACAACTGTGTTTTTATTGGTTGCTATCGATGATTTTTTAGTCATCTTAACTTTGGTCTTCTTTTAAAAATCAAACTTGATTTCCAAAATTCAATCTAACTTTCTTGAAAAGTGTACTCCTTTAACTTTGAATATCTAATTGTTGCGACAAAACCCATGAATAACACTTGTTTTTCAAGTAGGATGATCTTAAATGGAGGAGTAACCCTGCTATTTATAAAGTAAAGATTGCCTAACCCTAATAGTTTGGTTGATGTGAGCTGGGTTGGTCCACTAACCTCACCATTATATTTGATAAGGCCCATGTTATTATCCTTGCCAGGATAAGTCTTGTTATGTGGCTGGTATTTTCAACCATGATATGACTTTCTGCGTTGGTCTTGGCAAGTGGTTGAGCTTATCTTCTTGAGGTTAGGCTAAAATAAATTCCAATGAGGGGTGGTTACCTTTTTAAATCTAGAACATATTTACATCATAAGTGGTCGTTGACAAAAACAGTAATATTACCATTGTTGTGTTTCACTGGCGTCGTGACCAGCCCCAAAATGGTTGCCCAACATCCCATATTGATTATGGTTGTAACAGTGTTGTAGACGCGGGCTGGCTAAGGTGGCAGCCAACACCTTCGAATGATGCCACCATAACTCAGTCTTATAGTTATAAAATTCTGATTGTCTTTTAGAAACATAATTAAAGTTATGGTATCTTAATAGCTTCCATCATAGTTTAAAGTTGTGGTATACTAATATTCACGACTAAACTTTTTTTTTTTATAGTAAGGACCCGATGGTTGTTTTCGTGTTTTTGCAAAGACGGGCAAACGTGACATTCACTAATTCACGTAAACGGGGATAAATTACAAGGACTAACAGAGTCATCTTGATAAACTAATTTCCAAAACCTGCAAATCTTCAATAATCTGCTCTTAACCATTTCGTCCGTAGCTGCAAGAGCAAAATTGTGTATTGTCGGTCTTCTCTTCCCCAATTTTGGATTCATCAAATCATCCCAAAATCACAGCAAACAGTGAACAAAGTTCAACGAAAAGCTTCAAATCAACGTAACAATGGCGGATCGGAGCTTGTTTACCGAAGGAGGAGAGCTGGAGAGTCCTCTCGTTCGTCTGTGCATCGAAGCGGCCACACAAAGCGGAGTCGCCGTGGAGACGTGGCGGAGACAGCGGCGGACTCTCGAGCGCTTGCCCTCTCAGCTCGCCGGAGCTCTCCTCCACCGCCTTCTCCGCCGCCGCCTCCTCTATCCCTCTCTTCTCGAGTAAGCTTTCTCGATCGTTGTGTGGCATTTTCCTCTTTCAAGTAGTTGTTACGTGATACGTATGCTAACAGAAAGCCATTGGTATATGATAGTAAGGGAAGCTAAAGTAGGAAATATATCAGGGAAATTATTATTAGATTTGATTCATTTGATGATATATGGTTGTTTAGATCCGCAATTGAGTAATGGTCATTGATTATATAGGTTTGTGATGGTATCGTCTGGAAGTAATAATTGGGTGCAAGTTGAGGTTTTATTTCATCGTATCTTTTGTTTCTGATAATATTGAGAGGCCTGCAGTTACAAAGGCATTTCATGCTTTTGGATATTAACACAAACCTACCCTATCAGGAAGATGATTTGTGGCAAGATAAGAGTTTATTTTTGGTATCGAGTTTAGTCTAGTGTTTACGCTTTCGATATTGCTTATAAGAGATCCGAACAGACTCAGATATGTGGGGTGCGAAGAAGCTTGCCATACTTAGCTGTGCCTTTTGGCTTGTTGCATATAAGTTTGGTGTTTACTGGATCTGCTTATGTGGTGTGATGAAGAAGATTGCTTTTTTGGTTGATATGGAGATTATGATCTTGTGTCGTAGATAGTTGGAATCACATGATTTCTTTCTAAAAACAATGTTTTCTTTTCAAGAGTTTTCACTCTGAGTTTATACCTTTTTGCACATCCGAATTTCTGAAACTGAAATATGTTCTTTGCAAATTTCAAATTATTGTTAATTAGTTGAATTTCTATATCTCATGATTTAATGCACATCTTATATTGATGTGCCCGTGGGGTGTTTATCCTTTTAGAGAAATTGTATTTTTAAAACGATCATATCTTGATTATAGTGGTTACTAACTATTGTTGTTACTGTAGTATTGTTAGCTGTATCATAGATTTACTTGTAGTAATTTCTTTTGTGTGTTCTCCGTTCTGAATCTTATGTCACTTTTTACCCCAACCTATTAAGATTATTTATTTAGGTAAGTTACAATATTTTGTGCAGAGTGTTCAAATACAGTGTAGAGAAGATTGTTCTGAGAGGTGAGAGTTCTGTTGATGCAGAATGGATGGCATATCTGGGTGCTTTTCGATACTTGTGCTCTATAAATGTTTCTGATTGTCATAGAATCAACAGTTCTGCACTTTGGGCTCTCTCAGGTATACCTTGTGCAATTCTTTCAAAACTGATTTCTTGTAAAACATGACCACATTAGTGTTCATCCTTCTTTTAGTTGTTTTAAGTGTAGTAAATATGTATTTCCTTATACATAAACATTTTCATAGGCTAGTCAGGATCACAGGATAGTAGGATACATAGACATTTTTCATTATCATGCCTGCATTTTAATTACTTAGCTATTTTTCTGTCCAACATACAACTAAATATTATAAATAGTGCTCTTTTTTCCATCAAGTGAATTTCCCGTTTGGAACATAAGAGGAGAATGCTGATACTCTATTTGATTTAGCTTTCATTAATACCCTCTTTCCTCATTCGGGCCTTGTTTCAGGTCTGAAGTATCTGAAGGAGGTGGACCTTTCTAGATGCTCTAAAGTTGATGACACCGGCATAAAGCATCTGCTCTCTATTCAAACTATCGAAATATTATGCATATCAGAAACAAGTGTCACCACAAATGGTGTTTCGCTTCTCTCTTCTCTTAAAGGATTATCTAAGTTGGATTTGGGAGGCTTGTTTATTACTGATACAGCACTTGTATCTCTTCAGGTGCTCTTTTCTCTTCTGCATTATTTCTGTAAATGTGTACTTTTTCTAGAGGTGGATGTTTTGATTCATTTACTTATAAATGGGTCTATTCGGGTTCACCGTTTTTATCTCAAACAGTTTAGATATAGAAGATATATAATGGAGAATGGGTCAAATGAGTTGGAAGTCGCACAAAGTCTATATTTAACTCATACAATCTCCAACATCGTATTGCCAACCCACTCATATTGCCACCTTTTTCTCCTTGGGAAGGTAATTAAGAAGCCTTTTTGTATTTCTTATCAATTGTGTTCTTTTCAGGATTTGACAAATTTGCAGCACCTAGATCTCTGGGGAAGTGATATATCAAACGAAGGTGCACCTACGCTTGTGAAATTCCCAAATTTGACCTTCCTAAACCTAGCTTGGACCAAGGTCACAATTATGCCAAACGTGAGCTCGATTGCATGCCTAAACATGAGCAATTGTACAATACACTCTTTATTAAAGGGAGAAGGCCTTAAGGCTCGATTATCAAAGTTAATTCTAGCTGGAGCTTTATTTAAAGATGTTACCAAAGCCTTTTCATTCTTTGATTCCAGTTATTTATCCTTTCTAGACCTTTCAAACTCCTCTCTTCGTGACCTATCCTTTTTGTCACTCATCCATGCCCTAGAATATCTGGATCTAAGTGGTAACTTAATTGGGGATGATTCAGTTAAATTTATAGCATCTGTTGGAGCAAACTTGAAATCTTTGAATCTAAGCAATTCAAGAGTGAGCTCAGCTGGAGTTGCGATTCTAGTTGGGCATGTTCCGAAACTTGAAACTATATCATTAGATTCCACACCAACCGATGATTTTGCCATCTCATATATTGGCATGATACCTTCACTAAAAGTTGTCAGCATGAAGGGTACAAATGTTAGAGGTATCATCTCTATGTTATATGATGAGTTCTATTTATTTCAGATTTCTGCATGCAATCCTAAACCAAAACGGAAATAGAATTTGGTGTGATGGAATTAGATAAAGAGAGGGAAAAAAATTGTGTGTTTTTCTAATAATGGAAAATTTCTCAGAATTTTTTTTTAAACTCTAATTAAATTATATTATTTTGTCCAAAAAATGTACTTATTTGTTTGCTCCATTCCCGTCATACACACAGTAAATATATACTTGATATTTAACTGATTAATCTAACAACCAGGTCTGATCCAACAAAATGGTGGGGATGCAGAATGTGTTCTGTCATTGACAGCACTTGAAAATCTCAAGCAATTAGAGGAATTAAATCTTGAAGGAACCCCACTTAAAGATGAAGTAATCATCCCCATTTTGAACTTGAAACAACTTACTCATCTTTCACTCAGAAGCAGTTTCCTAACAGACGCCTCGCTGCACCAGTTGTCATCCTTCCCCAGTTTGACAAATCTCAGCATGCGAGATGCTATTATAACAAATACAGGAATTGAATCTTTTAATCCGCCACCATCACTACAAGTGCTGGATTTGACCGGGTGTTGGCTGTTGACCAAGGATGCTCTTATGTCGTTTCTTCAACGCCATTCAGATATTGAAGTAAAACATGTACTCGTTACTGCTCTTTTAGCTGATAGCGAAGACAATAAATATCATTCTCCACTGCAAACGGGGTCGAGGACTTCACAGCAGAGAAGATTTTCATCATCCCCACTTAGATCTGAAATGACTGCCATCATAGGTACGCCCTTCTTTTCTCTAGCATGCATATCTTTAAGGTAATTTTTCACAATCTAACCATTAATCAGATATGATTAGCCACAATGTTCTCCACTTATATGCTTGATTGTTTGATTAGGTTACAAATGAGCTAATTCAAGTTATGTTTCATCTTTAATGGGTCAAGTAAAATTTTTTAGCTAACTGGTCAAAAGTCACCCATTAGGTATTTTTTAATAAATAACCTCTTAAGATATTTTATTCAATATACTATAGATTATTTCTGAAGTATGGTAATTTGTAATTATATTTGGGGAAAAGTGAATATGGAGCCGTTAGGTATGTAAGCTTAGATGCGAAACCAATCAAAACTACATTGTTTTGATTTAAACCAATTAAAAATTCATTAAAATCTCCATGTTTATCTCTTACAAAATTGCACCTACTATTTTGACCCCAAGCTTGATTCTAATTTCACCTTTTTTTTCTTCCTCTTCTTGCTCATTGCTTCTTTATCTCCTTTAAAATTAGACTTACTGTTCAAATTTTGAACATAATTCTAATTCTTACTGATACCAATTTTGTGTCCTTCGTGTTGGGATTTAAATAAAATCAGTTTCATGTATCAACACAAGTTTCCGTGCGGCAGGTGGAATTTTTTACGAAATCTCCCATTTACAACTAAAAGTACTTTGGTAGCAATTTTTTGTTCATTCATGAAAAGTAGTCATTGGTAGGTTTTATTTATTTTTAGTTTATGATATAATTTAATTAGTTTATCATTGGGATTGGAATAGTAATACGGGTGCAATTTTGAAGGAGATGAAAGTCAAGATTTTAATTAATTGTTATTGGTTTTAATAAAAACAAAGTAGTTTTCATTGGTTTCGCATATAAGCTTAGATGCCTAACAGACTCATGCATGTATTCATAGAAAAATTAAAAAAAAAAAAATCTGACAATAGTTGTTTTGTGAAAATACATGTGTTTTGACTCATTACCCAATGTGCCCACCAGTCCATTATGCCAATTACCTACTCTTGACTGACTATTGAAATAGGTGTTCCGAAGAGTTGAGTGAGGATTAATCATGTTTTCTTAACTCGAGGAGCTGGGTTGATGGCAAAGATTTTATGAGCAACTTTTGCGTCATGAATGCTTGATAAATAAAACTTTATAATCTTAGTTTGATCATAGTTTAATGCATATCTACATCATTTTAAGCTTAGGTTTACTAGGACCCAATATTGTAAAAATCGCTAGGCGCTAGTCGGGCGGCG